>JAVLVB010000470.1:292044-320170 GCA_032876305.1 Orestias chungarensis
TGATTCCAGAGGAGTGAATGCTGCAAGTCAATGACTCGATGCAATCTGCTGGGGTTCCTTAGATTGGAAACTTTTTCAAATTGATTTGTTAGAATGTATCCTTGATTTTAATTGATTTTTTGTAAAGTGCCTTGAGACGACACCTGTTGTAAATTGGCGCTATATAAATAAACTGATTCTTGATTCTTGATTCTTATTTGGACCATATACGCTACCAAGCGAAAAGCTCTCTCCATATAAACTACCCTTAATCAAGATGACTCTAAATTCTGTGTTTTTAAATGCTTCTACAGCTGTGAGGGGGAGATTTTTATGCATTAATACTATGACCCCTCTTTTATTTGTTGAATATGATGAGAAATGAAGTTGTCCTACACATTCACTTAGAAACGCTACTTGAGTCCTTTCCTTCTTTAAACTATTTAGGATTGTCATCATTAGAACCTTTTACATGTGCAAGCCTTAATGCTCATCTCCAGATTATATCAATATGCTACTTTATGCTGTATTTTAAAAAGAAACAAATAATATATAAAGTTAAACTGCAACATGCATGCCTCAAAATGTGTTTTGTGCTGACAAACCAACAAAAAAGTTCCAAGCAAAAATCTGAAAATTACGCAAAGCTTGGACCTTCCTCTAACGAAGAAATAGTAACAATCTACATAAGAAGATAACAATAACGAACTTGTCATACCCTGACTCTAAGGTACAGCAGGTGGAGGTTCAGCGAAGAACAAGGACGAGAAAAAGAAAAAGAATTAAGCACCCTGCCCTCTGTGGGTCTGAATATTAACCCACTGTGGATATACAAATGAGTATAATGATGTTTCACCTCAACATACCTTTCTAAATTGTAAAACAGTAAAAACAGAACTGATTCAAAATTATGAATAATGTTATTAAAGTATCTTTCTTATAAGTGTTCATTGTCATGTTTAACTCACATCATTGCACACCATTGTCTTTTCTGCCCGCTCGGACGTGTGGAAAGATCCAAGTGAAGTCATTTATGAAGTGTCTTGATGAATTTGTTAATTTCTTTCATGTCAGAAAAAGATGTGGTTGTCCCATTTTAGGTCCTGCTTTTTTAAGCCTCATGTACACCAGAGTTGCAACTGCGTATCATTTATTTATTTTTTATTTAAATGACCTGCTAGGCTATGCTGACAGTGAAGGAATGTAAAACACAAAAATAGGCACCAGATGATGAAACTGTACAAGGGTAAGCAGCAGGTATACCAATGGATTGTTCGGTGGTTATATACAATTATTTCTGTGTAAAAGAAGTATAATAGATTTTCTGTAGAGCAACAGATTTACTATCATTTAAGGCTGAAAAGGAGGGCAGATGGAGGCTTTTTTCCCAGTGAGTGGAGTCTTTGGATGTTGGACAGCAAGACACCCTGTTGTAACCCGTTTCATCTTGAGATGAGTGTTGGAGAGGTGTAATGGTGTGAATCTCCTCCAGGATTCTGGCTCTGTTTTAAAAGTCATTTACTGACTGTGTCAATAAAGAGAGGTGTCCGTCAGCATTGAGGACATGTTATGTTTTAGTTTAAGCACACCACTGTTAAAGAGCCCAAATTATTTTAACATTTTACCGTGCTTCAAGAAGTATTCATCCCCTTACAGTATTTTTAGTTATTGAATTTATTATCAGATAGATAATTACAAAATTTAATTTTCAAGGGATATTTAAGGAGAATATGCAATCCAAACATTTTTCTCACCCTTTTTAACAATGAATGTATTGTTTAATGTCATGAAATGTTTAAATCGTTCCAGCTGGTAAATATGGAGACAAACCTGACCTTTTAATTGTAATTAAAAAAATTCGAAACACTGTTTTGTGGAACAACTTTAGTGTGTTGGAAAGTAATAAGTAATGCCTAGTTTTACAATTATCACACAATTTTCACAACCAAACAGACAAAACAAGATAAAATTCAGATATCAGGAGGTAAAACCTCTTAAGACCAAATGTGAGCTCTGAGTAAACCAACATGGCCGAATAGAAAGAAGCATGGTGATGGCTTGAGGACTATTTTTAACAGAGAAAATGCTATACAAAATTACGTCAACCACACTTTCTTGCTTTCTGACTGGCTACTTGATATATTCAACAAGCTCTAGTTTGCTCTCAGGGATTACCACAGATTCTGCGATATCGGGCCTAGACCATCCAGCATGTTAAATACCACGTATTTGAGGTCGGAGCGGTACAGACATCCTTCCGATCACACTAAATCACCTGTAACAACATACAGGCCAGGTATGTCCCTTAAAAAGACATCCTGATAATTAAGGTTTCCTTGAGATTGTTGGAGGGAGAAAATCCGGACAAAATTGGAATGAAAATCTTGTGGACTACAGATAAGTGTTCGATCAGACAGCTACAAGTTCTCCTTCAAGATTTGTTGGTACTGATTTGGTTTCATGGTTTCAGCAAGACGTCCATGTGGTGAATCGGCAAAGCAGCCTCTACAATACCACTGTCATCCCACTAAATTGACAGTTGACAGTTTTTTCACCATATAATAATATGTTCAAATGCCAAATCACCAAAATGTTCTTGTCTTGTCGCAAAGAAAGATGTTTAAAGTGTTTTATGTATTTTTGGCAAATGCGAGATTTCGTAGCCTTGGAATTTTCCATGACTCATGGATCGTGCAGCAATAGTTCGCAGCCCTTTAGATGATCTTCTAAGGTTTTTCCTTTAGAAATCTTCACCAACAGCTATGTTTCCATCCAACAGTCATGCAAAGTTTGAGCAAACTTTTAAATTGATGCAAAAACCTAGAAATTAAAAATCCAGTTAGGTGTGTTTCCATCTTCCTTTAAATTCCCTTTGGGGGAAAAAAAAGCATTTTTTATTTGATTGGATTTTGATTTAATCTACTGGTTGGAAGTGTTGGAAGATGTTGACGTCACACATTAATGTAACAAACAGAAAGGGGCAGATTTGGTTTGCTGCTCAAAATTTATTCAAGAAAGATTTTTAATGTCACCTTAGTGCATTGAAATAAAGCAAGTGTAAAAAAAAAACTTTTTGCGAAATTAAGTACATTATTTTAAATTTTGCCATTTCCATCAACCTTTTCTAATGTAATACTTTCAAATGCGCCTGTTGTTCTATTGCTGGACAACACCCATGAAGACGTAAAGTAATCTTTCATTGAGGTCCTAAAACCTTGCTTTGTAGCTGTTTCTAAAAATATATACAATATAGCTACATACAGACCAATAACTTTGTTTTTATTCCTTCCTTGGATTCCAGTAGATTGGTTCATGACCTTTACACTATAGGCCGACATCATGTTGTCAGATAGGTCCTAACAGGGGATTTCTTAATTCCACATGTGCAAGTAGAGCTAATGAAACTGAACTGTACATTTCAAAATATGTTCACTATCATTTAATTTAGAAAGTAACCTTGTTTTCTCGTGGTGTTTTTGTCAGACAAACATGTGATGGCTTGAAACAACAGAGTGAGCAAAAATTAAAAAGCATGAATTTCTAACATTCGTATTTTTCCACAACACCTGGTATGCTTCCAAAGGAGCCCACAGAAAGTTGCTGTTTCTAACCACAGAGAGAGAAAAAAACACAAAAATATTTATGATTAGAATGTTTATTTATATACTGCAATTCTTACAGAAGTAGTCGTTTAAAATAATCAGTTGCTTGTGGCTTGTGTTTCTCCATTAAACTTGTGCAGTCTTGAACTTATCATTTTAAGGTGCACATATTAATAGACATTTTCTTTTCTCGTGTTGCAACATCATGCACAAATAAAAGATTTGTGTTAGAACTGTTCAAATTTAGCATAAAATACTGTAGTAACTTTAAAAATTATTGTTGAATGCCAAATTATTTCAAGCCAACTAGTTTTTGCACTTTAAAAGACAATGAGTTTGAAACAGCAGTGGCTATGCTCAGCAGTTAAAAAAAATTGGGAGAAACACCTAAAAAGAGACAAAAATTCAATATTTAAACAGAACATCTGAAGGCATTGCATGATTCCAAGATAGATCAGTAAGCTACTTAAGGCAAACAAGTTCTTGAAAATAACAAAAAGTACAATTAATTGTTGCTTCGACCCACCAGTGCATCCTTGCTGGCAAAGAAAAAAACAAATCAAAACAAACAAAAACAAAAAAAGGAAACAACTCATGCAAACTTGGTGCATGCTTGAGTAAAACATCAGGATAATATAACAAACTATTTATCACTGGCATTCAAAAAAACAACTTTGTCCATATAAAAATTTACAGTTTACACAGTTTATAATACATGTGTGAAGATTACTGGGCAATCACATGGCCAGATCTTGGTAGACTGATTAAGACACCATTGCTAATGAGGTGTAAGTATGTCTATTTCCATGCTGGTCTTGTCCACTTGCCATTTTAGCATCGTTGTCTCCTGCAATACAAATATCGATGCACCATCACGTTACAAATCAGTTCAGTGTCTACCAATGACTTCGTCATCCTAAAGGTGAAAACACAGCAATCCAAAAAAACATTATAGTTTATATGAACGACTAACACTTCTGAATAATATAACTGGAATGTAGTTTTACGGTGCAGTTAATCTGACAGGTGGTTTCTTTTTGATTTCTAAATACCATCAATGATGATCTTTATAACAATGTTTGATTTTGCCATATTAAAAATTGGATAAGCATTTTCCTAAGTTCTGATCAAAGTAGCGAGTGCAGTATAATTGCCGTCACCACATCAACACAGCTGAGCACCTGCTTGCCAGCGCACTCTGTCATGAGGGAATATCTTTTGGTTAAAATGGGTTCCCTCCAGCAGAGCTTGTAGTGGAATCGCTGCCAAGGCCCAGAGAGGCTGTTTTGTAGGCACAGAGGGGCTTAAAAAATCCAAATAAGACACTTTATGTTGGGTTTCCTTCCTATTTTGTCACAGCTCTGTGTAATATTTGTGCTTCACAGGGGCAGAATTCCATGTGAATAAATGCTTTATTTGTACTTTAGGTAGGTTTGGATGGTGTTTGTCATTGTGTAAGCAGAAAATGTCTTTAGCAGGAACCTAAATGAATATTTATGTCTGTAAAATAATGCCTGCTCTGGATATGACATATGAACTAAATAGAAATTGTAGTCCACATTATGGTACAGTATGGACAAAGAGATTTCATTAGTGGGTCATCCTACAGTCGAATGCATTATAGTTCTTGCTCAGTCAACATAAACACTGAAGAACAAAACACTAAAGAGATTATGATGAAGAGTGTTTGGCTTAATGCCACAACAACATCCTCCTGAATCAGTCCAAGGACCCGAAACATGTTGGCAAGGGAGTCAGTGGCAAAGCATGTCCCTAAAGAACCAATCATTTGTTTAGCCTGAGAAGAAGGTAAATAAAACATGATGATAAACCAGTTTTCAAACGTATAGAAAGATGCAGAAGGTTGTAAAGAGTGAAAAGAAATGAGAGCAAAAACAGAATTCTAGACAATAAAAAAATATTACCGTCCAGATAAAGTAGAAAGTATAATACAAAAAATTGGCTGAAAGTCCCATGGAACCCTCGGCAGCAAGTGGAAGTCGTTATATTTAACAAGGGGCATTTTCAGTTTTCATTTCGTACGTGTGCAAACTGTGAAAATTTACAACCATGTGGATGCTTTATTAGAACTCTGTGTCAATGCATGCATGCCATTCAAAATATTCGATCGACCAATAGTTTGCGATCACTGTCTTTGCCACATTCTTAATATGCTTTCTTGCATAAATATTACCTACTGGCAGGAAGTCACTCATTTTTCTTTGGGTTTACAGAGAAGTTAAATCCCATAAAAATCTATTGTCTCAAACAGGGACAGAACTAAAGGATGGAAAGTCAACAGCAAACATTTTTACAATTTCGTTTCCAAATTTTGTCCAAACATTTAACTAAGAAGAGAAATTTAATGGTTAGGCAGAGGAACAGAAAGGGTTTGTTTAAGAGTACAAATCAGAAGCAGTTTAGGGCAATGGAATGAGACTAACAATTGGCTTACCGCTATTGTGTTTTTCAAACCCTTGCCGAATATATTATTTAAGGTTCCTTTTAAACTTTTAAAGATTTAATTTTTTAATCAAGATGGACATACTTTTTTGTCAAATAAGTCAGAAAATTATTTGGTGGACAAACGGATCATTTATCACTTTGTCGAAACTATAAAATCGTCACCAGTTACACGCTGAAAAAAGGAAAGATTCTTGCAAAAGCTTGAAGCATGTGACCTAAAAAAAAAAAAAAAATAAACTTAAAAAAACCAAAAACAACAACAACAGTTTTTCCCCTCACAAACCTCCCCATCACCACTCAGTCGTGACTGCTGTGTAAGTGTCATGCATGTTTCATATATAAATACATGTTCTGGATGCAGAGCATTTTTGAGTGGGCGGGTGTGAGATGAAGATGGCATCTTGCCATGATAAATAAATGAAAGGCGCTGCCTTTTGTTTTAGAAGGAGAGTCACAGAGTAGCGGCAGTCTGATGCAAGTCCAGCTTCCAGAATATATATATACATGTAATCGACTACCTGCCGGTTCTGGGCTTATTCTGGTGTTAATCCAGTCAAAGAGTAAGACTAGTGCTACATTGTGCAATTCCGCATTCACACTTTTTGTACAATGGCTCCCATCCGTGACAAACATAACGACGTTCAACCCTAACACCACCATGTATGGAGGAACCCTATTCAGTCAAACTGAACAAGCAGTTTTGCTTTCTTTTTTTTTTCCAGGGATGAGACGCTACACTTAACAGCATATCATATTTGGCAGAAATAACATTGCTACAGTGTTTTTGATCGCAAAGTATTTTTTTCTTCAGTTTTTGCACACATGAAACATACATCGTGATGTAACCGTTTACTTATAAAAATACAGGCCTGTCGTTCATGATTTAAATATGAATAACATCTGCAGAAACATTGATAAGGCCTGTTAGTCATGATTTAAATATGATTACAGGCCTCGGTATAAAATGTAATTCCAATATATGAGCAGTAAAGAAGCAGCATTACATACAGAAAAAAAAAAATATTATGACCAACACACCAAAAAGGCATAACTCTGTACAAGTGTATAAACATCTAAGAAAATGTTTTATAAGCAGTTAATAACCAGATGTTGTAATTAAAACATTATTAGCCAAGAAGTATACAGGCGTGTGTCTAGAAAATTGTTGTAAACATTCGTTATTGAGAGATAACTTGACTGAATAGGGCCCTAAAGACACAGGTAAACTCTACTGTACAGTATACGGTACACAAAGTCTCTTTACACATTTACATGAAATTGGTGGGAAATGGTTGTACTTTGCGAAGAGTTAAAATCGTCGTAAACCTCTCACTGAACATATCGGCAGGGCGAAACTTGTTAAAAAGTGACAAAAGTGCGATAACCTGAAACACTTGGTTTGGATCATGAAAGACTGAATGGTTGTGGGTCACTTGACCTACAACTTTTTCTATTGTTAAAAAATTATAATAAGGGAGAATTTAACATCTTTCTGGTATGGATCAACATCCATGTAAAAGAGGGTTTTATCTGTGAATGTATGATATATCTATTTTTTTGTGGTTTCTTTTTATGTGGTCAGTGGATGTTTCATACCAACTATGTATGTTACTATGTGGTATTTTACATATGTGTAATAATCTAATATTTAACATACTGTTCTCTGTACTTATTATAATGACAAAGGAAATGTGATTATATAGCTCTAAGGAATATAATTTACCTGAGGGGGCTGCTAAACGTTTGGGGGATGCTAAACTGACCTTCTTAAGTGTCAACTCTTCCCAATGTGATTTGGAATGACGTCAAGAGATTTGAACAATTTAAGATTTGTCGCTATAGTTATTCGTAAACAATGGACTACCCAGAGAAATAAACTGTCATGCGATGTTAAAACATGGTTGACCGAGGAAGTTCGCAGGATGTTTTATAAAGTTTCTTTAAAAAACGACAGGTACACAGCCAGATCAAACATCTGGACATGCTTCTAATGCCACATATGTCCCTAAAAAGAACATCCACCTTAAGGCCCAAGATTAGTCTTGCATTATTTCACCAGCAGACTGTGCCTGCGTAAATACATGACAAACAGAATGGCCTTGAGGAAAAGGGTCTATTGAGAATGGTACTCAGAACGAGAAAGAGTAACAGGAACCATGTTTCCATTCCTTAGAGAGCTCCTGCCGTTACGCAAAGCAGGGTCTGTTTAGGACAAATGTGACGCACTTTGTGTCTCCCGGGTTGCCATGGTTCAGCTGAGTGCAACTTGGTTTTGCACAGGACATTGGTCCACAATGGCCTTCTAACACCTCTGTTTTTATGTTTAGCAGCAGGAAATAGTTTAAGAAAATCAGAGTGAAAGCTTTTCCTCGTTCATGTGAGTTTTAATTGCTGACATGGCAGCAAGCAAAGTGTAATCCACTGACATATATTTGACATTTTACTTGTTTAATGTTATTATTTTTTTAAATACCCTGTATAGAGCCACTTTAACTCGGGAGTATTTGATACTGGCACATTGGTTTTAGAGAGACCATTCCTCTGAGTGCTACAGATGTTTTGGACTTACAGATTTGTTCTGTTTTTGCTTTCTCACCTAAATGTTTGAGCTTACAAAAAATATTTTGAAGTTAGGCAAACATACATCAGTAATTACATTTTTAAAAAATGATGCAAGGCTATCTAGACCGACCAAAGTATAGATATCCATCTTGGTGGCATTTCCTTGTAATGTTAAGTTCAGTTGCAGTAACCAAATCCAGGCGCGATTATAGCCACTCCTGTAGAAATAAACAAAGCCTCTGAAAGGCTAAAAAATACAAAATGATTGATCATTCAATCAATTTTACAGCGGCATACTCAAAAATTGGATTTTAATCTGGCAACAACTCTTCAATCTGGTTAAATTAACACAATTTTACAAAAAAAAAAAAAAGGGGTACTAAATTCTCTTTACAACAATGATACTGTCCTATTGATAAGTATGACAGATGGGAGGTTTTGTCACAGAGGGTGGCCACAATTATTAGGTTTGGGGTTCGATTAATAGTTTATATAGAGCTAGTTTAGTTTAGGATCGTGTTTCTATTTACTAGGTTTATATCTGCCTAATATTAAAAATATATTTGATCAAATAGGTCTACTTGGGTTGAGTTTCATCAGTTGGTTATGAGTTGTTTGTGTACATATTTAGTGATATGATACCACTGGATCTGATCGGAAATTTATATAAGAGGTCTGATTCAGCATTTTGTCAATCATGTTGTATACTCGGAAGAAAAATCAATCGTCAACAAATATCTTCTTTCTCACAAGGAAATAAATAACATATACGTTTTGTACAGACAAAAGTAAGAGGTAGACGTAACAAAAACACAGCAACCCTTTTGATTGCAGCTCACAGTCAGAATCTGTAATGAGATGTGGGTTTTTGACTGCTGGGCTTAAAGATCCTCATTTCAAGAACCCACTGTGAATGGGGGGGTGTACCTGTGAATGTCTTCTCACATAACAGTAAGGCTGGTTCAAGTCCCTGCTGCATTTGATTTTACCGCACTCCCAGGGAGCCCAGCTTCCTCTCGAGCCAAGGCAGGTGGAGGGAGCAGAAGGGGGGAAGATCCCAGGTGGTGACGGGTTTGCTTGCAGAGGAACGTAGCAGCGGCGGCGGCGGTTTGAAGGGAGCAAGCCCTGAGTGTAGGACAATATTGCATGCTTCTCCTAAACTAAAACATGCTCTATTCATTTAAATAATAACACCACATATTAACTGTACACACTGGAGAGGGAGTAAAATAGCATGAGGGCAAAAATGTTTTTAAATGTACAAACTCCTGGTTTTGCGGGCGAAAAATAGCAATCTGAAAGATTTTCACATTGATCGGTATAAACTGTTTTCACCTGAAAAAGCCCCTCCACTTTCCACATGTAAACATTTAAGTAGAGTTTGTGAACGGTTGAGGAAGTGGACACGGAAGAATGAAGAGCGGACGGTGATTTCGACAGAAGAGTCTCACTAGTCTGGACCTTTCTCAGCTTAGAGGTCGTCCTCCCCGTACGGTCTGGTGATTTCCAAACACCACAACCTTTCCCATAGCCAAGCACAACGCCCAGCAACGTCCCGTCCTTAAAAACGTGGAAGCAAATCAGGGCTGGCCGTTGCAGCCAAACATTCCTGAAAGTGCAACATGAGACAGCTGGTGAAGTTCACCATGTGGTCACAGGCTTCCCAGTGAAGACTATAGCAAGAAAAGGAAGCTCAAAGAGAAGATAGGAAGCCAGTAAAGCCCGCCAAGCTGATCTGGAGGGAGGAGCCTTGGCCTTCAGATCCGGCTCACCCGTCTGCTGTGAAGAGGGTGGATTGCTGGAGGCGGGCAGGGGGTGTAAGGTGGAGGCTGGGGACCCGGTTTTATTCCTCGGGTCCTCATGTAGGAAAGAAACTGGTCAGGGATTTCAGCCAGGACTTCTTTAGCAAGACGAGCCATGCTGAGGATGTGGTTTCCTCGCCGGTCGATGTAGTCTCTGAAAGGTACAAACTAACGAAAAAGAGGAAGCAAAGAAAAGAGATGGAGGTTGTAAATTGATTAGACAATTATGGAGGGAGAGAGAGAAATCAGACAACAGAAGGATGTTGCAAACAGAAAATACAGAAAGCATCACAGAAGCAAAGATGAGAAGTGGGAGATGAAAAAAGCCGCCATGATCTTTCCCCATTAATCTCAAATCCCACATTTCCCATTCTGTTATGTGAATGTTAACAATCAGTCAGTGGAATCTGTAGGAACTGTCTGTACCTGAACAATATCCCTCTCCGCGTATCGTCCTTGGGATGAGATCCGCTCTTCGTCCCCGTCTAGTTCAATCATTTCTGCGAAGAAAGGAACATCAGTTTCTTACTGACAGGAGAATAAAAACAACAGTTCTCTGGAGCTGTCTGAAGTCATTTCCTTAGATGCGAGACACGCCTCATAATTCTAGACATGGTGAATCTGAACATGAACAATAGCTTGAGAAGGCAGTGACGAGGCTTTGGATTGGTCTGCCAGTGAAGCGGATCACATCCCAATCCTACCTCCCCTGGTTGCCACTATGCATCCAATCCTTACATCAGACTTCTAGTACTCTTCTTTAACAATTTGTTGTTGTAACACTGCGTGATTAATAGCTAACCTTTCATCAGATTGCTCTACTTGAGCTGTGGATCTCTGCAGGTCATCCAGAGTTATGATTGGAGTATTCTCCGATTGTTGGGCAAACTATCTGTTTAAAAAAACGTTCTCTATCTACATTTGGTGTCTATTGTTCTAATAAGTCACTGAGGCCATCACAGAACACAAATGTTTGCCACATGAATCCTTTCTGTCACTTCAAAACATAGCACATTAATGTTTGTAGTTTTAGAATTTAAGGGATGTGAAAGCTTTTGCAAGACCCTAGCCTAACAAACTAATCCACACAGAAGTTATTTGCATGCCAGTCGCTCACGTATCCTAGGAAACAATGCCAAATATGGAACGATGCCGAGAATCTGCATGGTGGAGCGTTAAGGCCATGGGACTGTCACTTACATATCGCTGTGAGCATACAGGAAGCATGATGAAAAATGTTTAAATAATGCCAGCAATGGGCACCAGGGGGACATTAAACAGCCAGGCGGAGCGTGCTAAGATGTGTGATGAGTTTCAAATTCTGTTGATTTTGTGGCAAGCATTGCGCATCTTGAATGACCATGTTTTCACAGATGACCCATCTGGGATTCGTAAACAACACAAGACAGAACGTGAGGAAAGGAGCGATTGTATACAACAAACAGATAAAACTATCTAGTCCTTCTAAAAAGCAATTTTTACCCCCTTCTGTTTTATGTCTTTAATGCTTTACAACAGTTTTCATACACATTGAACTTTTCCATTTTTTGTTAAGTTCTAAACCAAACATTATAAAATATTTTATAGGATTTTTCTGTAAAACATCAACACAAAGGGTTCCCTGATAACTCTTGATCAGCAGCAAAGAGTAGCAGTTTAGGTGGAAAAAACTTTTTTAAGGACAAATAGTAATCCGAGCTGAATAAGGAGTGTCATAGTTGAAGGAAAGAACATAAAAAGGTAGAGAGCTAAAGCTTTCCCACATGAATGAGGAGCTGTAAATATGTCAAATAAAAAGTCAGATCATATAGAAACTGTATTTTTTTCGAAAAGTGCAAAATACTTTAGGTAGACTATGAGGAGTCATTTTGCAAACAACAAAATAACTGATGTTAAATCATCTAATCTCATCTACAAGTGGACTTGACCAATAAATGTTACTGTGTATTAATTAGACACTAAGTATTCATGCACACAGGAGGCAAATGTGACCCAAATTAGATTTTTTCATGGCAGTGTTAATGACCCAAGTATGACCTATTTTTCAACCACCAAAATATTCTATATCAGATACTTTTCAATGCATCTTCTGTCCAATCTGTAGTATAGCATTATATCTGACTTCACTGACATGTAACAGGAATTATATTCTTGCATTAAAAGCCAGACGTAGGAATTCTGGATGAAAACAATGGCTCATGTTTTTATTATTTCGTGACCAAACCGTCGGCTTCCATTGCTTGATTACTTTAAAGGTGATCCACATATGGTGCCATCCATTGTTAAATCTGTAAATATCGTACTACTGTGTGACGTAAGCTTTCTTCTTCTACGCATGTGGGTCACTCTATGGTCATCAACACAGATCAACTAATGATGGCCGCATTTACTTGACCACTCAAGACTAAAAAAAGTTATATATTTTTTTTAATTAAGCATCAAGACCTGCTTTGTGTGCATATCCATACACACACCTCAAGATGCTTACCATCAAATTCTGCTGGACCAACTCCAACTATTATTATCGACATGGGGAGAGACGCAGCCTGCAAAGAAAAGCAAAAAACACAGATTGAATCTAGACATGATCACAGGAAGAACGGAGCAACACTAAATAGGTTCTCTATTAGCTAGCTCACACAAGCTGTCAGAGAAGCCCCCCTAAAAATTACTAACTGTACGGTAAATTAAACAGTCCGTTGTAAAGCAGCCCTGTAGAGAATGTCGTCGCTATTGTTAAAACAGGTGGGGGTTGTCCGACTCCATCTGTCATCCGCAGCATGTTTCTTGAAGCCTCTCTCGGAGCCAGTTTCTAATTTCATGCATCTACAACCTTGTCTAAATCTCCAAAAGTTGTTGGCTCAGAAATGATTCCAATTTACATCCACCTCTGCCCCAAGCCTCGGTTTAACTACCAGTCGGCACTGCAATATTTTTTATTTAATCTCGGCCAAATGGGACAGCAAAGCATTGATGATGAATGGAGGTTTGTAAGAGTTTCATAACTTCCTACAGTTATTGGACAGAGGGCTTAAATTGCCGGAGAAATTAGGGACATAGTGTTTCCACAGGCAAGTGAATAATCACTCTCAACCCTAACTTATACAACATTACACTAGATGAGGGAGGAAGAGGAGGCTAAATGCTTGGTGGAGCTCAGCAAATTAGGGCAGCAAGTGGAGCAACTCAGGTTCTGAATGTTGAGATCACCTGAAATCATTGCACATATTAACTCTGAGCAAACTCATTACAGTTATTAAAGCTGAACACAGCAGGACCTAGGGGGTTCTGAGGGGAGGTTGTGTAGCAGGAAGGCGGGGGGTGACCATTCTGCCATCGCTCCTCCCTCACTCCCCTAATTAGTGGAGATAAGAGCCCGAGTGTAGGAAGCCTGAGAAGGCTTTGCTTTTTATAGACACTCTTTCATACTGGGTGTTTGCTGGTTTATCAGGACCTTTGTTGGAGTCTTAATTATAGCGAAACCTCCAGGGTTCCTCAGTAATGTTGCAGTGTATTACCAGCACGATGGTGTGCTAAGGGACAGCTGTTACCCACGATACAGAGAGCTTCATTTGTTGTATGTTTGCAGTGTAAAGGGATTTTAAAGTAGTTGACGAAACATTCAAGTCTCATCTTTTAAAATCATTAATATGAAACGTTATAATTGAATATTCTTGATTACCTTTGTTGTCTTTGTTTTGTTCCTGATCATTATCATTGTGAGGTAAAGAATTATTTATTATACGAGTAACTTATACAAAGGCTTTAAAGATAAAAAAAAAAAGTAAACATGTACATTTACTATGGACTCCTTGGTCTGCGCCATGTCAGTGATTACGCCGTCCGAGATTATCAGAAGGATGAAGTACTGCGATCCGTCCGTCAATGCTGATGCATACCTGGCATTGAAAAGCACAAAAAGCACAAAGGTTAAAAAAAAAGGAACAAAAAACAGACGTATGGAAGCAAAAAAACTTGGATTACAACACAATATTTTATTCAGACCTTTATTAAAGGGGATAAAACATGCAAGGTCTTTCTAATAGTTACCCGACTGACAATGTTCATTTGTTTCAGGGAAGATTATGGGAGTGTCAATTTTATGGATGGGTAGATATTAACTTTCTGCAGTTGCCCTTTAATAGGCTCACCATTCCCCATCCCGGACCCCCACTTCAAGCCTCTATCACTGGCTAACAATTATCTTATTACAGAAAACCTCATTTTAGGAAATTACACCTCAGAGAACAGTAAAACTGTAGCCTTCTTTCATTAAAGAAATACTGACCAATTAGTCAAGGATCCCTAATGTTTACCATGGGATTATGTCCATTGATTTATTTCTAAATTTTTTTTTTTTTTTAGGAAAGTGAAATAGGAAAATGTTGTTAATTTAACCAGTAAAGATTTGTAACTTTAATTTTAGGTACAGCATCTTTCATATCTTCTGTGTATCTCAAGAGCTTGCCGATGTTACTGCAAAACACCAAGATTTTAGTCCGATAAATCATGAAATGAGTAAAACTTTAGTGAGCAGCACCTCCTACGATTAAGACAGACAAACTGGGTATTTCATTTATTTAGCTCAACGATGAAACAGAGTGCATTTTTCTGTACCATACATTCAGGCTAAACGTCTGAGGAGATCGAACAGGACAATGTTTTGCGAGTTTAACAACGCTCTGATGCCACACAACCAGGCGCTTAAGAATTTGATGTGACATGATGTCACTTCTTTGGCCAGCGTCTTCCTTGCTTTTAGTCGGATGCTCCACAGAAGCAGGCTCCGAACAAAGCGTCTATTCTCAGTCTGAGTGGGTGGATGGAGCTCACGGAGAGAGATGGGATTTGAAAGCCAATGTTGAAAGGTGGGAAAAGTGCTTGTTACAGTCAGTCTTCAGGATCATGAGACTAGATCTGGCATTAGGAGATGTCAGGTGGTAGTTTAAAAAAAAAAGAAGGTTTTTCTAGAGTTTAACAATCAGGACATAATGAATTAAATGTCAAAATGTCCAAAAAAACCTGCTATGCCACTTCTGCGCAAAGTGGCTTAAAAATAAATTCTACTTGTTTAACGCTAAATCCGATAGTATTGCATATTATTTTCCTGCTTTCCTTTTCTTAAGAAGAAATTAGTACAAATACATACAAGCTGTAAAACATAATTCTAAAAGAAGATGTAACATTACTCTAAATTGTGGAGACCTAATGAGTACATTGGTTTAAAAATAAAATATAAATTTTGTGAAATCTTCAAAAACGAACGTCTAATAAAACCAGAACCTAAAATCTGTGTGTAAATTAAATCTCTTGATTCAGCAGCTTTTAGAACGGCTAATAACATTAATAACTTCAACTAGAGATTATCTTTATGACCTTTTCTATTAAACGGTCATGTAGGCTTTTTGACCTAAACTTTCTAGAGTTACCTAAATTGATTGATTTGTTTGCCGACATTTGTTTCTCTGAAGGTCAAATGACTAAGGATCTGACTGCAATGGGATGTAAAAAGATGTTGGATGCTGTATGTAGCGATTAAAATAGGTTAAAGTAAATGAGTCTCTGTGACTTCTTCGAACAAGATACCACTTGTGTCTATTTCCGTCGAAGCTCCCCAGCAATTTCACAGGAATGTCATGAGTCAGACAGGTAGATAGATGAAGTGGCAAAGTAAAGCGCATCTCTTTCAGGAACGATATCATAGTATTTTTATGCTAATCTTTAAAGCACAGGTTCAAAAGTTAGCGCAAATACATTGAACAAAACTCTAGATAGGTAAAAATAAAGCGCTTAAATAATGATACTGAAAAAGTGATTTTGTTTGAGGTTGCTCATGAGAAACTAGGGCAGTTTTGCCCGCAGACTTGCGTACCGTCATGTGACTATTAAGTTACGCAAGTCCACCATCAGTTCACTCCAAATAATCAGATAGGAGTGTCAATAGTTGGAAACAATTGGTTCATCTTGGGCTTTGAAGTCTACAGGTGTACATGCCAAAGACGGTCAAACAGGGTTTGACGGTCCATCAATTCTGTTTACATCTAGCATTTGACAGCCTAAAACCAAAACTGAAAGTGGAGTGGCAACAAAAACAAGCCCACGTCATCACCCTTCCACTATTGTGCATTAAAGATGGTATGAGGCACTTTTCTCTTTTTCTGAACAATGTGTTGTACATCGTGGCCATAATACTTTTTTCGGTTATCATAATTTTTAACATTTAACATTTTAGCTGATGCCTGTGGAATCCGAGATGTAGCAGTTTAGTTTCTGTAAATGTCTCTGAGCATTGAAGCGAACAATCATAGGGTGAATTTTTCTTCACAAATGAGAGCAGCAAACTATTACACTAAAATCCAGTGAATGCATTGAATGAGTACCTAGGTTTAAAACAAAACGATTTTCAATGTTAGCTTATTGTTTCAAAGTCTTTTTTTTTAAAATAATTCTAAAAACTGATTAATTTTTATTATATCCTGATGCATAAAAATGTGCCCTTCCTTATATTCATCACTGTATTTTTTTTTACTAGGAAAATGCTGCTGACAGAATCTTTTAGTTTCTGCACAAGTGTGTGTTATTTGTTTTAAATATTTAAGAGTGAAAAAGCAGATCCTCGCTACCATTGCTCCACAGGGACCTATATGCAGAGGATTAGTCAGCTTTAAGTCTTTTTCGCAAGCATCCATTGGGATTTCTTTTTTGCTTGTCTATGAAGTGCATAAGATCATAATGTCATCAGTTACATGATGTTTCAACATTTTTTTTGTTTGTCCATCTGCCCCTAAAGGAAGCAGATCAGTCACTGCACAACTAAAACGTCATTTCTGTAGATTTCAATATTTTGAAGCTAAGTATTGATTTCCCTGCCTGAGCTGTCTGCACATTTAATTTAATTAAGAATCCCAGTTCAAAGGCAGACGGCTATGACATGAAATTTACCAAAGCGGTCCGGAGATCCCTATCAAAGAGACATTTTGTGTTGATTCTACAGTAAATGTGATTTCTGCCAGCGTTGGCTAAGATTTTAGTTCACCTACCTGGCCACATGGTTAATAACAGGGGAGAAGTGGGTGGGTCCGTATAGGCGCACATTCTTAAGGCTCTGGTAGTAGGCCTCCATTACCCCGTCAATGCCACTGCAGTATGGGTTCTGTGGATTACCATTCTTCACAGAAGGAAAAAAACAAAAGAGATCTTTAAACCTGATCTAGCAACAAAATGCATTGTAGACAGTTCCCATGCTGTTTAAATCAATGAAATCCCAATAGTAAAACAGTTTTTTTTTTTTATATAAGAATTTAAGTCAAGTTAGGGATGTTTGAAAATACCAACAGCTGAAACACATGACTTAATCTAGTTAGAGGTTTGCATTTTTATACAGGTGCATCTACATACCAACAAACGGCTATTACATTTCAATAAATACATAATATATATATTTGTTATTATAACACTAACATATTTCCTTTTATTTCAATATATTTTAGCATAATTCATGTAATACCTGTATCATAAGATTTTCATGCTCGTGCAATCACACACTATAGAGATCACCACACTTTAACTGTTCCGATCTGTTTATTAATAACACCAAGTTTGCCTCATATTTATTTATGTGTTATGTGCCACATACATTGGTATCTTTCGTCTGCTTTCTACTAATTATATCTCCACAGGTAGGATTCATTGCAATTTTGTTATGTGTATATGTTCCCTTTCACTCTGTGCCCACCCCCCCTCAGTCCTGTTTAGCTTTACAATGTACATAACACCTCAGTAATCAATAAATGATTCAGGTATGGGAATCAAGGGAGGCTCTATAAAGCCTCACTTGTAAAAGAAAATCTGTTAAGCATAACAATGGCAGCCAAAAACTTATTCCACTAGCCATGAGGCTGTACAGGACAAGGGGGGAAAAAAACAAACTAATATCTTTTACGTCTTTTTTCTTTTGTTTCCGTTTAAAATTTACAGTTATCAAAATCTCAAATTTCAGTTCTGTTACACAGCAAATTATACTTCTAATATAAAATTACTTTTAACACAAAAGAAGTCTTCCACATCACCAGGTTAGTCAAAATGTCTGAATTAAAAACATTTTTTTATTAATCCCTGCTATTGTAGTCTTCAGATTTTGTTTCAGATTAACTGCAAGCCACATTTGTGAAAATCAATTTATTTGTCATAAAGTTTTCTAAGTCAGGTTCAAAGTGCTTCAGAGAGGTTCAAAATTGAATCACTAAAGACACAATATAAAATATTACAATTCAAGTACACTGATAAGGGAAATAAGTAAGAGAAAATCAGTTTTAGAGGACGAGGAACTGTAGGTACATCAACTTGTTGATTGTTGGGGAATCCAAAGTCCAAAGTATGCTAGATGGCTAGAAAACCACAACAAAGCAGATAAATAGGGTGGAATAAAATAATAAGATAAAGAAAAGAGTTCGATACCAGTAAGAGTATACTAAAATAAATTCTAAACTGGAAAGTAGTCAATGCAGAGACTTTAAAAGCGTTGCAACGTGAGCTTGCTTAGTAATCCTCGTCAGCATTGTTGAAGTAAAGGTTTGAAGTAGCTGTGATGGAGCTAAAGTTCCTTAAGGAAAACTAGAAAGCACTGCAATGAAGCAATTTATTCAGGAAGTTAGAATACCAGGAACTACCATTTCAGCTTTGGGGACTCCCTAGTTATGTTCTTTGGGTGACAAAATACATTGTATACTATTTTATAGGTAGTTTGTGGAACTTAAATTTAGATCAAATGTAATGCTCGGTTTGATCAGTCAGTACATGAAGATGCTTTATGAGTTTTTCTCTCGGAATTTCTCTGCCAATGACTAAAACCTAGGGGTAAAAGAAATACTTTAGAAATACATACAAATGCCGACATTCTTTCCACATGCATCATTGTGTGTAGGGCACTAAGTGTATTATATATCTGGCGTTTGAATTATTTAAAAGAATATATTGCATAATGCTTGAAAATGATCTGCCATGGTTGGAGTCCCGCCCTGTTTAGGTTACAATTTGCACCAAGGCTCACCTTTGACCATTTACGGAATGGAAAAGTAGTATTTCAGATTGTATACAATGTAAAATATGTGTGGATCGAATACAATCCCACTCTGGTTTTGCTAGGGCCTGAATCACAGTAATGTTCTAGTGGAACGCCTGTATGGTATTTCTTAGCGGTATTGCTCCAAATATCCTACAAATATTTTCTAGTGTACTGAACAGCCTCCTGTCCTAGGCCTAGCTTGGATCCAAGTGAGAGTTGCAGTAATATCCAAAAAACGCACCCGTGACAGGAAAAGGGTGAATGAAACATAGGAATAATTAGAGGGCTTGGAGAGACAAACCTTTCTTGGACTGGACTGGAGAAAACCAGGTAAAACTGTTGATCACTTTGTCCTCTTTAAACAGTCAACCTGAAGCATGTGGACCTTCTCATCTCAATGTTGGTATGGTTTTAAAGGCCTTTATATTCCATATAAGGTTTAAAGTAGCCAGTTTGAGTGTCTACGGATAAAACGTTTTCAAGAATGGCTGGGATCAAACCTATCAATTAATTAAAGTTTTAATGACAAATAATTCTAATCAGATTTTTGGGATCAAACATTTTCACCCTCTGCTGTCATCTTTGAGCCTAAATCAACAAAAAGTTAATCTAAGTATATCATTCTGTGCAAATTATTGCACATTAAGTTTCAAATTTTTTATGAAATTAAGGAACTTATTTCATGTTTCTTTATAGCCTTAGCCGTTAAACAGGCCAATTATTTTTTGAGAATTTTATTCCATTTATTCCCACATTATTTCTCAGGTTCTAATCAGATGGCTACATCTGTTTGGATCATTTACTTTAATCAGAATACACAGTTTATCACATTCCTGTACAGTTGCTTCATTAATATCTTATTTTATGCGGTAGTGAGATATTCCACTCAACTCCTCTCTTCAACAGGGTGTGTGCCATTTGAGATCCTACAAACATAGCACCGATTAGAGCTCATAGAACAAAGCCTGATAGTTTTTAACAATACCATGAACAGCAAACTATTAAACTCACAGTGAGTCATGGAATTAGATTACCATGGTTGTTAAAACACTACACAGCAATTACAAACGCTGAGTAACAGAACAATCTCCTACGGTACTAGAAACGCACTTAAACACATTTATCATCATTAGCATTAAAAAACAAACCAACCGTCAACATATTTTTACCTACAACTCCAACCAATGACTTAAACATTGGACTTTTCTCTCCTTTCTGCTGGCACAGTCTTTCCTATAATTAACATATACTGTATGGTGGTGAATGAAAAACCTCTTGTAAGCAACTAAATAAAATAAAAAAGCTAATTTCCTGTCATGCTTGTGTTTGTTCTTATGTATACTGTTTTCTATAGTATGTTTTATGATGAAAAAGTGTACATGTATAGTCATATTGCTATATTGTAAGAATGGGGTCTTACTTATCCATGTTTTTCTTTAAACATTTATGAATTGCTTGGCCTAAAGGGGATAAATGTTCAATGATCTATAAACTGTCTTTGTGCCCCCAAGTGTTCAAATCTAACTGAATTTATTAAAAAGTGGGTTGGGGTGCTATCCAAGCGTTTAGCAGACTGGGGTGAGCTTCTGATTAGTGAAGCATGAGATTGACCAATGTTATTACGGATTCATTTCTAAAATATTTGGATGATGCTTGCATAAATTCTCAAAAAAGTAGACAAATATGTATGGCACTGGGCATATCTTTCTTGTGATGCACATGGAGTTTGTTCAACATGTTGTAAATAACTGTGGTGGCCTGGCTTAGATGGGGATAAAATTCCCCTCACTCTGGAGTTTGTTAGAGCAGGGTTTCCCAAACTTTTCAACGCCAAGGCCCCTCTAAACAAATTGTTCTCTTTTTTCATTTACTGTTAATGGGTCAATAAGTATTACATTTGTTAGGCATAAGAATTGTATAAAGTTTGTTTTAAATTTACTAAAATAAAGGCCATACTTAATGTATGCAGCCTCTTATTTCCTTATCTTAGTGTCTTTCTTTGTTTGTTTTTTTGTTTGTTTTTTTGCAACAGCAGTATGGAGTAAGAACGCTGTCAAAAAGGTGTATGCACAACTCTAACGTTCGTATTTATATGTCAATAAAGATTCAAATCCAAAATTCTGTTGAAATATTTGTGAGTCTGAGAGTATAAATCTAAAAGCTGTGAGTGCAAAGTCTCATGAATAGAACTCTAATTTTTACGACTACGAACTTTTCCTTTTTCTGTGGAAAAAAATTTAACTTTGTTGGTACGAGTAAAAAATTATTACGATGACGTCAAAGCGCTGAGTAATTAATCCTAGATCACGTCAAACACAGCCTGCTCCGACGGGAGCAAACACTTGTTTATATAGAGACACACATTAATCTTACCTGTGATACTTTACATGAGGCTGTTGCTCCACCCGGTCCACTGTCTTCCCTATCTTTAAATTTGGAGCGGGCTGTGTGTGATGAGATCACGGATCGATTACTCAGGCCCGTGACACCATCGTAACAATTTTTTACTCCTACCCACAAAGTTGAATTCCTATCCACAGAGAAACGAGGAGTTTGTAGTCGTAAAAATTCTATTCACAAGACTTTGCACTCATAGCTTTTGGATTCATACTCTCAGACTCACAAATATTTCAGCAGAATTTTGGGTACAAAAACTTTATTGACATATAAATATGAATGTTACAGTTTTGCATACAGCTTTTTGACAGCGATTTTACTCCATAAAGCAGCAGCAGTATTGTTCTCCACGGCATTGAGGAGAAAAGCAGCCTGAAATTGACTCGCAGCCTATCAGAAATATGAACATAACATTTCAAAACGGCATTACACATATGTTTTTCATAATATTCATTGAAAGATGTTTATTTTTTTAAATAATGATTCTTTAAAAAGGATTGTTTGTTTCTGTTTATTTTTAGCAGGTATATTTCAATGTTCCACCCAGCTTGCTGAGCCCCCCTGGTACCCATTGTGCGAGATGGCTGGGCGCTATAGCCATACTAAATTAAATGCATCACAATACAGTAATGTCAAGATATTCAGTGAAACTCAAACCACCCCCTCACCCTTCAAATAAAATATTTAGCAGACTCAGAAAAGGACTGGCAATTGCCGTTTAACTCCATGCTAGTCTACTAACCACACCTGGGACGGATAATACATACAACATTATTCAAAGATCCAAGCATGTTCCAGATTAAAGGGTTTTAAGTACACAGAATGTAAAATTTGGGGATTTGTTTAAAAAGGCTGTTGTTAAGCCTCATTATGATAAAGAATTTCGGAGGGTTTTTCGTAGCACAGAATAAAGTTGAGAGGAAAAAGAAAGAAATAGAAAATGGTATATTTTTGCTTGACTATTGATGTAATATTTCTGGAAAAGAAAACAACAAATATACAATATTTCTCCTTATGATTGTGTTTTACATGCACCAAAAGAAAAGTTGAAAAGAAAAAACAACATAAGAGTGTCCAACAATAGACGATCATAGTCACGCCGCAGGAAGCCATTTTTAATTGTGCTTGGTTACCTCTTATTGCAACTTCACATGGAATCCCTTACTTTCTAAATAAAGCGTGTAAAATTTTACCACAGAACTTTTTAACTATAGCTGAAAGTTGACTCCTTAGTGCAAAGAATAATGCATGTGAGTCTCAACTCAAGGTTCACTGCCTTGGGGGAAGCTGCTTCGCAATGCTTAGCAGCTGTAATGGCTGCAAATGCCTCTGGAAAAACATCTGGAAGTAAAAGTAAACCAACGACAAGGGTTATTTGGAGATAGGAAGGAGTCAGGAAAAGGATGGATGGATGCAAACACTTCCTTTAGAAAGGTTAAATGTGTGTCTAAAAACACTCTACCTATCTTTTAAAACTTTATAGTATGGCAAAATGTCTCTGGATTCATTGTTTGATTCTTTGCAGAGATTAATTCTGTCTGGTATTAATAAATACAGCAATAAAATGTCTTACTCAAATACAAACGGGGGATTTTTTTTCCAAAACACAAACGTAGTAGTGGATTTAGACTACTTTAAAATCAATCTATTTTGTTCTCAGAAAGATAACTTGAGGATTTGTCAAATCTGCAGTCCTACTTGGATGTATTCCTTGCAGCGATTTGTTTTATGTGTATTTCATGGTTATGGCTTTTGGAATGGTTACCAGTCTAATAAAGTATTTACATTCAGAAATGTTTTATCGCACCAATATTATGCCCTACATAATAATGGGGAAAACTGCTGTCAAACAGACATTAACAATAAATCCCAGAGGATGAACATAACACCACATTTCACTGATATAGAAGTGTGCCATGCATAATATTGTTGGGAGGAAAAAATGTGGTAGAACACACATCCTTGGACTACAAATCAAAACTTTTAAAGTGATTGGGAGAGAGTACAGTTTTTGTAAAATTTAAATTCCTGAATGCTATTAAAAAAAAACTCAAACAGAATCACTCTGCTTTAAACAAATCTATACAACAGAAAGCCTTGAAATGGGCCTTGACTGAACTAAACATATTTGGGTAAACTTAAGTTTGTGAATTGATGGATGACTGTATGTTGAGAAAAAGCATCTCCTTACCAGGGGAAACTCATGTGAGACACGCCCGTCTGGTGGAAGCTTGGCACCGAAACCAAGCGCAGGAAACATCTTGTCGCTATCATAATCCTGGATGATCTCTCCGATGGCCCGCAGAGCCATGGCGTAGTCATTCAGTTGGTACGGGCTCATGTAATGGAGCGAGGTGGGCTGGGATGGGTTACCTGAGCAGAGCAACACAAAAATATAGAAGTTAGCAACATGCTGTAACTATGAGTCTTCTTCATGGGTTCAGTTACTTTACCTGGTTTTCTACAATTACTGCTCCAGTACATGTTAACCAGGAGAACCCTGTAGTTAAATTGCAGCCCCAGGATGGAGTATCTCATAAATCCATGGCAGTGTCCCCGTAGACATGAGTAAACATGTTATTGAGCCAAATAAAGGAGAACTCTGTAGGAATCTGCTCCCAGAGGTTTCGTATTAACATTGCATGCTTTGTAATTGTGTCACTAACAGAAGAGCATTGGCATGTGGGTGTCTTGTGATTTAGCAACTATCAAAAATTTTGAATAAAAACATCTGAAAGATTAATCTAACTCAGGGGTCTGAAACATGTGGCTCTTTGGTCCCACCCCTGTGGCTCTAACAAAACCCCTAAGTAAAAGTAATGAAGCAATAACTCTAATGAAAAATATGAAAATACAAATACATTTCATATACATTTTCTTAGCTTTCCTAATGAAACACTTTAGGTAGCACATATTTATAAAACTATTTTCTTATTTTTATTTTGACACTCCAGGACAATTAATATTTTGTAGCAGGGGCAGAAAAAGTGTATCTTTGAATAAAATAGGTTGCTGACCCCTGACATACATTAACAGTCAGTAGCTTTATGTCTCATTCTATAAGTCCTAACTCACTACTGCCTCGTTGGCAATAAACACTTTATTTGTTCTTTGCAATATATGACTTATAAGCTGGGTTAAGCCATGACCTTAAGTTCTAAGAAAACATGGTTTGCAAACTTTGAACACACTTTGTTTCGACAACAGCTGAACTCTGTTATCCAGAACAACCCCAAGCACACATTCTCTTAATTCCAAGGCTCATTCCCTATTATCATTCACATCACTCTGGAAAAACTCAAAGGAGATTTCCAGGCACATCAATTCTAAGTTAAAATCCCATTTATAAAGTTTATTTACAGATATTCTGGAACTTGCCTTGATACTAAATTTTCAGAAAACTTTTCAGATCCCAAGAGCTCCACTGCAAACTCTTAACAACTTCAGTTAGCATGTTGAACATGAAAGTTCATGACAGGGCAATTAGAGGAAGACCAGACAAATCTTGCTTCTTTGGAAGGATTCCCAGGAGAAAGCTCTTGGCATCAAGTTGGCAGGTTTACAAAGTTGAAGTAATGACCCCGTCAAAGTCCAGACTCTGACTTGATTGAAATCCTGTTGTTGGAGCCAAAAGTTCTTAAATACATGCCAGCAAACGTCTCTGAATGGCAGCAACGCTGTAAATAGAAGTTTGCCAGAAATTCTCCAGACTGTTATGGAAGTCTGATAAGGTCAGACAAAAGACTTTAACTTCTTGATGCTTAACATGGTTGAAACAGCCCAAAAAATCTTTGTGTACTTTGTTCTGCCACTTCTTCTACATGACTGTAAACATAATTTAAAGAAAGCAGTCAGTTTGTGTAACTACACAGTCATTTAATTTATCAGTAGTAAAAAGTGAATTGAATATGCATTGACCCTATAAACTTTGAGGCTATGTATTTTTAACTAGCCTTAGCTACAAATTATTTCAAAAAAATAAAAAAGGAAAGAAAAATTACCATGAAGAACATCTGATCATTTGAATGTTGGTACTTTGGAAACAGGTTTAGAGAGAAAAACACAATCTGAAGATTTATAAGAATTGTCCCCAAACCTGAAATAACCCCAGAAATTTAAAAAAATGACTGAAAACAAGCTGAATTCAAACACTATGGTTACTATTTTAAAACTTCCAAAACTGCTATTTACAGTAAACTATGGAAGGGTTTCTTCATCAACTAAAGCTGTATATACCCCCAAAAGCAAAAACAACAAAAATCTAAATAGCTATTTTCTTTTAAATTTAGGTTTTTTTTCTTTTTTTTTCCTCTTTTTTTGCCTAAGTAGTTTATTCCAACTTATTCCATGGTGTGTCATATTTTATTCCCTTTTTATGTGACATCTTAGTCTTTAGGGCTCAATATCCTACAAAATGCATAGGCTCAATATCTGCTCCATATAAATGTTTTTAATGGTCAAAATGATCTCGTTTAATCTTTTGCCATGTCCTGCATGACCCTCCTAATGATCAATTGTTTACCACTAGCACAGCCAAGGTGCCATTTTTACCAACTGAGCATTTTCAAATATGTACAACACCCTTAAATTAACCCCTCTGTGGCTCATTCTAACTAACCTGTGCAAAAAAAATGTCTATTTTTAACAGCTCATTAATAGAGGATGATATTTCATACATAAAATACAATTACGACAAGATTGATGCCCCCATTGGAAAATATATTATCTAATTTGCAGTGTTAGGATTATTTATCAAGTATCTTGAACAACAAAATGACCCAAAAAAATAACATTATTGAATTTATAACGTTACATTTTTCTAAGGTTGAAAGGATGTTTCTCAGAGAAGTCCCTAAAATCTAGTAATATGGAACAGTGAATAAAAAGCAGGTTTTGGCACCACTCTACCACGTCAGTGTGCAGGATTTAGATTAGGAATAATTAAGTCACGTTTACACTATGAGTTCCAGAACTTTTATTTTTCTCCTGAACTTAAAAATCTGCCTTTTGGTCACGAAGAAAAACCTGAAAATAATGAGGTCAATATGTGTAAGTATAGTGTATATAGTATATTGTCACTGATAGTTAATTTGCATGTTACTTTACAGCTTTACAGTTCATAATGGAAAAAAGGGAATTTGGATATATTTGTTTATTACCTTCATGTTTTATTTAATATTATTTAATATATTAGTATTACATTTTGTATTTTTTTTAAACATTTAGCCATGAATTTGGTATTTTTGATAACATAATTTTTTTTAGTTACTTTTTACTAGGGTGGACTTTTGACTTAATTTGATTATTATTTGTTTTAGAGCACTGGGTATGCAATATTTATAAATGTTTAATATGTATTTGGGTTGAGTTTGTTGGTGGAAGTGCTGCTTCCTTCCTAGGTACTAAACAACCACTACAAGAGACCCATCACAGATTTTAAAGAGATGAGATGTCAGGTATTGCGATAATGACTCGAGCAGAAGTGGAATTGCGTGAGGAATAAATGATTTATTGAACATACGAATAATGAACAGAACACAAACAGAGACAAAGATAATGTGGAAGGGAACAGGGAATAACACGGGATTAAACTGGAACGTAAACAGACGGAAACTGAAGCGGACGCGGAAACTATGGAATATGAGAAGAACAAAACCATCGAAATAAACAAACTATCGGAAGAACGTAGGAGAGGAAGATAAAACAATAAACAAACAACAACTAGTGACGCGAGGGGAACCGTAGGAAACAAAGAAGCACACACTGAAGAAATAAACTATAAGAAATAAACTATAAGAAACAATAAGAAACAAACAACAAAGAGGGACACGAGGGAAACCGGAGACAACAAAGAAACCAACCATCAAGGAATTAACTAAAAGGCAGGATAGGAGAGGAATACTGGAGGAAAGAGAGAGAACCAGCCAGGGAACCAAACGAGCAGGAGGGGAGCTTACTGAGAGACTGGGGACTGGCAGGAGAAGGAGCACAGAGACGATGAGGTGAGGTAAGGTAAACAGACATCCAGTGGTAAGTGAAAGAATGGATGATGCTTATATACTGAGGAGGAGGAGGTGGAGCAGGGGAGAAGATAACTAAATGATTGAAAACAGATGTGAATGATGATGAGGGAACACACACACACAAACACACAGAGAAAGAGAGAGAGAGAGAGAGAGAGAGAGAGAGAGAGAGAGAGAGAGAGAGAGAGAGAGAGAGAGAGAGAGAGAGAGAGAGAGAGAGAGAGAGAGAGA
>JAVLVB010000470.1:320270-349692 GCA_032876305.1 Orestias chungarensis
ACAGACCATGACGTGAGATTCTGTAGCTGGTCTGTGGGTTGGTAAGGTCTTTTTTGGAACATATGTTTCAGGCCTTATTTATTCAAAATCTATAAATATTAAAAATTTCCACAAAGCAATTCACCAACACTTAGATAATATGTGTAAAAATGTCTGCAATTTCTCACAGAAATTACAGTGTTAGTAAGTAGTTACGTTTACTTGCAAAACATTTTTGAAGAAAAGCACTTACAAGAGTCATTTTATTTCAACACTTTATTTTATTAAAATTATTATGAACTATAGTAATTCCTCCATGAGGATAAATGCATTGAAATAGTTCTGTTCTTCTTGAAATGAAATGTTTCGTGTTCTCTACTACCCTCTGATTGTACATCATGTTCCTAACATACGTGAAGGAAAACAGGAAACCAATTTTAGACTCTACTGTAACATTGTTAGTTTTCACTCATGGAAAAAAACGTTATGTGGATATAGTTCAGCATATTCAGAAAACTTTGCCTCCTCAAAGACAGCACAGTGGGACACTGATTTGATTACAATACAGAAACTCATCTATTTTTTCCCTGTTACATAACCTCAGAAAATGTTTAACTCCGTATTAATACGCTAAATCATGTTTTGCCAGAAAGAGTCGATCAATCATCTGTGACAAAGTCTTATGCGAACAAGAGCTAATTTTGTTTGTTTGTCCCCATCTTGATGTTCCTCATCTGGACTGGTTTACTGCTGGGGCTTCTCTAAAGATTGGAAATTTAATTTTAAAAACTGTGAGCGCAGTGATTTACTGTCTAGGCAAACTGCTCCACAAAACTTTAAACTTTGTCTTGACGAAGTTCTAATAGACAAATTTCACACTCTAATTCTTCCTTTCTCCAGTTAAATTAAGCCATTAAGGCGAGTTAGCTGACTAGGAACGCCTTAAGAGTTCAGTTTGCCGAGATCTGATATTCAATCGCCAAAGTTTTATTTGTTCGATACACTGAGGAGATGCAATTAGAAGAGCAAAGCAGTAAAACACTCACCGTTTGATGCTGTGAAATCAATTGCCACCGTGAAATTAATCTGTGTCCTACAAAAGAAAATAAATGGCATAAGGAGAAACATGGAACCATCAATCATGTCAGATTACGCCACAGCGTGTTTCAAAGCATGCGGCAGAGAGCAATTAAAGCAGCGGGTTATCGGCAGCTGTCTGTATTAATATTGGAGCCGCGAGATAACGCGAGCCGATAATCTTCTCAGCTGAGTCTCTGTAGAGTCTACATTAATAGCTGCAAATGACACAGGAATTAATGGTGAGAGCTATGTTGCTGCCTAATCCTGTATCATTTAATATCAGCAACTGTGAACTTACCCGCCTCTGATGTAGTCCAGGAAGGACAGCTCAGTGTCGACCAGGCAGGAGAGGAGGGTCACCTGCCAGGCAGAAGAGCAAGGTAATAACATTAGAGGCTTTTTTTTTTTTTTTAGCAAATTGTGTATTTTAACGAAAAAATATGCTTGTTATTGCTTAAATGTTAGTGTTTGATCTCTGTCATTTTCAATGATCGCGACGACAGTTTCAGACTGTTTCCTGTAACGTGGATAAAAACTAGCAGTCAACGTAGATGCTGTTAAAAATCAAACAGATGTTCTAGGAAGATATCTGCCTTCACTAATTGCTCTCTCGCCACTCCTGCGGATCAAAGTGGAAGCGTGTTTACATGTCCTGGCAGTCAAAGTAAAGCTCTGCAATACTGTTTAAATAAAGCTAACAAGTGAGAAACAGATGCAGGAAGTTTTTTTTTTTTTTGGCGAATATATTCCAGTAAAACAGTACAGTATATTGACTTCAAATAATTAAGTAGAGAATTCTCCTCTTTTCTTTTATCCGAGTCTTTAATTTCAATCCCAAATTAAGCTGGTCTTTTTTTCTTCTCTGAAATACAGAAAATTTGTCTATTCATGTTTACGGTGGACTGAAGTAACTATTTACATCATTAACTTTACAAAACGTAGTTAACAGAATCAGCTAATCCAAAACGCTACAGCAAAAGTTCTGACAAAAGATGAAAGAGAGACAATATCTCCCCTGCTGTCTTCCCTTAACTGGCTCCCTGTCATATTCAGAACTGAATTTCTCCTTAGATGTCAAGCCCTTAATAACATACATAAGTCAGAGATTTGACTGTCCCATGTGGTCCAAACAGATCGCTATCCTGTGGCACCAGCTTTAGTCCATGAGGCAGACACCCTGTCTGTTGAGAATGCGCTAAAACTTTCTTTATTTTGATAAAGCTTATAGTTAGGACAAGGAACTAATGCACAGCCTAATGGTAACTTTATTCTGAGCTCTTTCTACAGTTATGTTGCTTTAGGCTTAAGCTTCTGGAGGACAATCTGATGATTTGTACACAGTCTGCTACTTATTACATCTATCAAATTGTCTGTTACTTCAACTGTGTCCCTTCAGTTTTTTCTCAGTGTTCTTCTATACATAGAAGCTACAGCTGGTCTGGTTTTGTGGCAGCTGTGACACCATCTTGGAAGGACTGAAACAGTCTTGTCAGCAACTCGATGTTCTGCCTCTTGGGCAAAAAAATGTATTATCTTATTTTTGTTTAACACCAAAACTACACCTTCCATCTGCCTTTTTGTGTGTTTATTGTCTTCTCAGAATCTCGGTCGTGGCAGATAGACGCTCGTACTGAGCCGGTTCTGCTGGAGGTTCCTTTCTGTTAATTAAGGGGTTCAACTATCTCTACATAAATACACAGTATGAGGCATTTCTGTAAATTTAACAACGTAACGCAAGCCATTGTCTAGTAATATGTTGACTAGATGCGATCTGTTTGTTATTCCTTGGATTGAAACCTTTTTAAACTAGATTAAATTAAATTACACTTGATGCCCTTTTTTTTGATAACTTGGATTAATTGGAATGTATGGAATGTATGAGATAGCATATGTCAATTGCCACTATATAAATTAACTAATTGAATTTACTTTAAGAAACTAGTCCAGTGGTTATTAACTTTTTATGGCAAGAGCCACCTAAATAAATCGTAAAGCTGCTACAGTGGATTGACATTGACTTACATTAATCTAAACCCGCGGATGTGAAGGGAATTTTGTGGAAAATTAACTTTCTGAAGAATTGGCCGGTTTGTTGTGGATCCTCTCTTGGTCCATGAACTTTGGAGTTTTCTGATGGCTTTCGTGCCAGAAAATTTAATCAAGTAAAACTTTTGTAGTTCAGTAAATTTCAAAAAGAGCTGACTCATTTGCAAAAGTGTGAAATACATCTTTACTGCCAATGGAAAGCTCTGTTGCAGATGCCAACGTTAATCTGTTAGTGGCTAAGTGTTAGCTGTATATGGAATTCCAGTGCCATGCTTGCGTTTCTCCATTGACATATAAGCAATAATTATTATTATTCCTCCATGTTAATCCTCATAGTTTTGGAGAGTAAAGTTAAAAGGCTGCCAATTTTTATTATTATTTCACATTCCATGCTGTTTTAATGACCTGAATATGTGGAAGCACAATGAGGTGTATTATTAACAACTAAGAGATATCAACCCAGCCTTGTAGTTGACAACAACTACATGCCGGTCCCAAGCCCGGATAAATGGGGAGGGGTGAGGCAAGCAATGGCAAACTACCTCACTATTCTGCCGAAATACCTTATGGATCAGTACAATCAAAGAAGTTCAGATATGGTGCTGGAAAGCGACACCCCTGGGCTGGAAAGCACCTATCATATTACCAGGGATGAACGTGGACGTTTTTCAAGTAGCGAGGGCATTTATGATGTGGACGGGACAAATCCATCAGGACTCCCACCAGCTGATGTGGCTCCGAGCAAAAGGAAGCGTCTACGTTTTTCAACAACGATTCACAATATCGGCACATGGAATGTTCGTGGCATGAACATAGGCAAACTCGAAATCATCAAGCAAGAATTGCAACGACTTCATATCGATCTGTTGGGCATCAGCGAACTTCACTGGACGGGTGATGGATATTGCAAAAGCGATGAATACGCCGTCTTCTACTCTGGAAACGACACAATCAAACGCAATGGAGTGGCCATCATCGCATCGAAAGCAGTCAGCAAAGCCGTATACTCTTTTAATTCTGTAAGCGATCGAATTATATCCATACGCATCGCTGGAAGCCCCCGCACAATCACGGTTCTACAAACATACGCACCAACAACGGATGCATCAGAGAAAGACATCGAAGATTTCTATACCAAACTCCAAGAGACAATCGACCAGACCCCAGCTCGGGACATAATCTTTGTAATGGGAGATTTTAATGCGAAAGTCGATCAGGTGAAGACTTGCCTGCAGTCGGCAAGTTTGGTCTTGGTGAACGAAATGACGCAGGGGACCGTTTGATCCAATGTTGCACAGAAAATCGTCTCTCAATCATGAACACTTGGTTCGAACAGCCAAAACGTCGACTGTACACTTGGACAGCACCAAACGGTATACATCGAAACCAAATCGACTACTTCCTATGTCAGCGCTGCTGGAAAAGCTCAATACTATCAACGAAAACCTATCCTGGCGCTGACTGCGGCTCCGACCATCAGCTACTGGTTGCAAAAATCAAGATCCGTTTCAACACCATCAAGAGACCTCCAGCATTACGCCGCTTTGACACAGACAATATCCCCGCCCAATACGCAGTGGAAATAAAAAACAGATTTGAGGCGTTCTACAACTTCAATGAAGAGCCCGATCCGATGTGGGCGGAAATCAAATCGATCGTGGGAAAAACAGCTGAAGAAATCATCGCGTTCAAGAACCCAATCAAAAGATCGAAGTGGCTGACGGATGAAGCAATCGAGATCGCCGAGCATCGTCGCATGGCCAAGGCGAGCGGGAACATCGAGGAATTTCGACTACTCAATGCGGCGTTCCAAAGAAGGGCCAGACAGGACAAGGAAGCATATTGGAACAACCAATGCGAGGAACTGGAAAAGGCGAACCGACACAGTCACACTCGAACTCTTTTTACCCATGTCAAGCAGGCCAGAACGTCATTCGCGGCACGCAAAGCGTCTACCATCAAGGACAGCGATGGTACAATACTGCAAGAAGAGGGGCAAATCAAGCAACGATGGCGGGACTATGCAGAGGAGCTATACGCTGGCAATCCATTAGTCCAACTGGTCGATCAACCCAAACAGATGGACCTGGAACCGGGCATCCTGGAAGAAGAAGTCAGTTGGGCTCTAAAACAACTACCAAACAGGAAGGCCCCAGGCACGGATAATTTACCAGCGGAACTACTCATGCCAATACCAGTCAAAATCCTTACCAAATTGTGTCAGAACATCTGGATCACAAACTCATGGCCCAAAGACTGGACTAGATCAGTTTTCGTCACGCTTCCTAAAAAAGGCGATCCACAGGAATGCTCCAACTATCGAACTATCGCGCTAATCTCCCATGCCAGCAAAATCCTGCTAAAGATTATACAAAACCGCATTGCGGCAATCATGGAACGGGAACTACAAGATGTTCAGGCTGGCTTTCGCAAAGGACGAGGCACGAGGGATCAAATCGCGAACCTACGCTGGATCATGGAGAAGGCTAGAGAGCACCAAAAGGACGTCTATATGTGTTTCATTGACTATACCAAGGCGTTTGAATGCGTGGACCATGACAAACTCTGGACGTGTTTGAAACAAATGGGCATACCAGAACACATTGAACAACTGATACGAACACTGTACTCCAATCAGGAAGCAACTGTCAGAACTTCGTGTGGTAACACCGACTGGTTCAAAATCGGTAAAGGCGTCAGGCAGGGATGCATTCTATCCCCAGCCGTGTTTAACCTGTATGCCGAAACGATCATGCGATGATGCAATCTGGACGAGACCACAATCGGAGTCCATATTGGAGGTAGGACTTTCAACAACCTACGATACGCGGATGACACAACTATACTCGCAGAAAGTGAAAAAGACCTGGAATATTTGATCCGACGAGTTCAAGAGGAAAGTGAACGCATGGGACTGTACCTCAACATCAAGAAAACAAAAGTAATGACAACGGCGTGTAGTGATGTAGTAAACATCAAAATCAACAATGAAAAGATCGAGCCAGTCAAAGATTTCATCTTCTTGGGAGCCAAAATTGACCAAAACGGCGAATCCAGACCAGAGATCAAAAGGCGGATTGCACTCGGCCGGGCTGCAATGCAAGGAATGGATAAAGTCTGGAAGAGCAAGGACGTGAGTATTGCAACGAAAACGCGACTTGTCAACGCCATTGTCTTTCCCATAGCAACATATGGATGTGAAAGTTGGACAATCAAGAAAGCAGAAAGACGAAAAATCGATGCTTTTGAACTCTGGTGTTGGAGAAGACTACTGCGCATACCCTGGACATCACGGACAACAAACAAGATGGTCCTAGACCGTATCAAGCCGAAAATGTCGCTTGAGGGCAAAATCGTCAAACAGCAGCTGTCCTTTTTCGGTCACGTTATGCGCTCAAATTCGCTGGAGACGTCAATGATGCTGGGCAAAATCAGCGGGACGAGAAGAAGAGGACGGCAAAGAACACGCTGGCTTGATACAATCACATCGGCCACCAGCAAGACTATCGTAGAACTCAAAGTACTCGTCGAGGACAGGAACGCATGGAGAGGACAGATCCATAAAGTGGCCGAAAGTCGACTTCGACTAAATGGCTAATCATCATCATCAAGAGACATCATGCTGAAGAATTAACTCTAATTTTAATTTCTTATGACTGCTGATTGGTACGTTAATCAGTATTTCCAATGCTGTTAGCTGTGGCCTCTAGGGACCTATACGCACAACAAGTGACTTCATGTGTTATTTTTTTTCACATATCCTTGAAACATATGTAACATTCCATGGAAGAAAATCTAAATGAGAAAATACGATTTTTGTTTTTGTTTATTTTCAAATATGAATGTATCAAATATATGTTTCTTTAAAAGAAATACACAAAAATGAACTTTTGTGGCTCTAAATGGATTTTATTTTAGTGAACTTTTGGAAAAAGTGGGCACTTTGGATTGTAAAGGTTGTATAGCCCTGTACTATACTGTACTATGGCTGGTACATTGTAATCCCTAATGTAAGATTCTGATTATATTTTTGTCTGGATACTTTTTTTTTTTTTTTTATGTTCATTTTTTTATTTTTTATAATGACACTCTAACCAGTCCACCCAGAAAAACGTGATTCTGCGATTGGAGAAAATTCCGCAAAATCAAGGAAAGAGCACACAATATGCGGGGGCGCGTATAATAATTAAAAAGGCAGATATTCACCGCATAAATAGCATCAAAGCACAGAAATTGCAGAATTATGTACAATTTGCCTAATCTTACTAATCCAACATGTAGTTTATTTGTTTACTTTTTGGATGACACTAACCCCCTCAGCCATAAGTGAAAGGTCTGGCACGTCACGTAGTGACGTCATCACCCCTTGCACCACCATAACAAACACACAGTTTGGTCCACAGCTGCGGCACGTCAGCGCGTCCACCATATTGGATGTGCCAGATCTCTAAGACTCTCTAAGTTGTGTCATGTCTTGTTTGCTGCTTACTATAGAAGAAAAATTGTGTGGGAGAAGCATGTTTATTCTCCCTACATTAAACAACAATTCCCAAGTTATTCGCACTTTCCCACATTTTTATTGCAGAAAACAGGAAAAAATGCCACAGAATTCACCGCAAAAACGAATAATGTTTTTCTTAGGGGACTGTCTAACAGCAGATGACCTCTGCTCAAATTAACTGCAACTAATGCCTACTTACAGCAGTAAGGCTACAAAATAACTTTTAAATGCATTTATACTTTTTTGAGTAGTTTTGTTTCATAGACTAATGATCTGTGTCTACTCACCGTTCCTGAGTTTTGGTACTTCTTCTTCTTTTTCCCTTTCTTTTTTGGATTAAGCACCTGTGGAGATATAAGCTTGTTTTAAAATAATTGTCTTAATTTCTCTGCAGCAGTCAAAAGTTCATGTGACTCCTGACCACTCATGTTTTAATTAACCCAGACTATTTAGCAAAGCTGAACTAAATGCCTTTTAAATAAGTATTTGCATATACAATCTCCATCCCCACATTACTGGAAGGGTAATTACTGAATTTACTTTAGTCTCTCTCTCTCGCAACAAAGTTTTTTCTCCGGCCCCAGGATGCTGTTCCCAAAAGAATCCAGATAAAAGAGTATTAAGCAGGAGGCTAAAACATTTCCTTAAGCAAGCTCATATTTAAAATCTGGTTTTACTGTATCTATGTAAAGAGAAAGGGGAAAAAAGAATAACAAAGTCAAGAAAATAGATGAATATATACATCATTGAACATATAGGAAATAAGGAAGCTTGACTCTACTAAAATGATGGCGGTAGTTTTTTTATAAGTAGCTTGACTAAGTCTAAGTCTCCGGAGATTTATGCTGCAGCAAAGCTCATAGAAATATAAGGTAGCCCCTCAAGGACATGTAGAAAGCTCAGAAGACTGACTTCTTCAGAAGATCATAACAAGGAAATGAAAAATGCCTTCCTATTGCCAAGTCTTTTACACATTAAAGAGATTCTGTCAGGCTATAAACATTGGTGCCTTTTCTTTTGTTTTTAAGTGCAAGTCAATGGGTTGTGTTTATGTTATTATATAACAAATTATCATATTTTTAAAGGTTATCCATGCATTTTACTAGTTTTAGGGATGTATTATTGCAAAGAAATAGAAATTGAACAATAAATTATTACAGACAGACAAATTTTATTGTCTTTCCCCAAGGCGCCAAGCAGATTGACTCGATATGGCTTTATTTTAAAGCACAGACAGTACATTTAAAGACAAAGCAAAATAAGAAATATGGAATAAAACCTGAATTCATTCCATGAATTCAGGTTCTGTATATATTCAACTAAACTCTGAATATATGGAATGAAAGTCTGAATATATTCAATGAAACTCTGAATATATTGAATGAATCTTCAATATATGGAAAGAAAGACTTTCATTCCATACATTCAGACTAGCATTACATTTATGGGAAATGTGGGACTGTAACAGTTAAGCTTCATTTTGGGACAAATTTATATTTAGATGTGTTGGTATTTAGATGTTATACTGTAACAGTTTTTTATGCATATACATGTTTTTTTATGCATATCTTTCTTTAAATCAATAAGATTATTGTGCAGGATGAAAAGACTAACAGGATGAATACTAAGGGGACAGAAAATGGAGGAAAACCCCCCCAAAAAAAGATTGGGAACTTTTTCAAATTGATTTGTAATGATGAATCTTTGATTTTAATTGATTTTCTTGTAAAGTGCCTTGAGACAACATCTATTTTTTGGTGCTATACAAATAAACTGAATCTTGATTCAGCTGGGCTCCCTAAGCTTTTATGCTCTGACTGCTAATTAGTGATTAATTGCTGGTATATTTCTTGTCAGCACAAGCAAAACAAACTCCAAAGTTAGTTTTTTTTTGTTTGTTTTTGTCATAGTATTTAAGCTTCGGACCCGCATAAATCAGAGGACCCTCAGAAGTACAATAATATGAGTTTATTGAAAGGTAGAATGTGTATGAATCCAGGAACTGTGGTGGCGGGCACGCGAACCAGAGACAGCAGACACTGAACAGATCAGCGGGGAACTTCTGTGGAGGAGGGGAACGACGTGGGAGACCGGAGAACATTGGTGATGGAAGGTTGATGCCAGGAGGAGTGAGTGGTGAGTCCTTTAGGCAGATCCAGGTGGAAGGTGGTCCAGGGGGTGAGCACAGCAGATGGAGTTGAAGGAGCGAGCAGACCGAGCTGAGCCAGTGGAGCGGTGAGACCAGAGGTTTGTATGACCGGTGACAATCTTGTAACTGAGTGAACACTGAGATAGTTGTAACCTGGGGGGAGCACAGGAAACGGTGAGGGCACAAAAGAAAACAAAGTATCAAATAAATAACTGCAAAACTGGAGAACTCGAGACATAAGAAACTAAACAACAAAAACTGGAATAACTAGAGACATCAAATACTTGAGAGCAATAACGTTAGATATCGGCACTGAGGACTAAAGGTTACCATAAGCAACTAATACTCGGGCGCTGAGTAGTTGATCCACCGCTCCTCTTGTACTGCTCAGCAGATGGCCTTATTTCGACGCACCTGGCAGGTGAGCTGGTGGAGAAGGTGCTCAGAGGAGCTCAGACGACCCCAGTGGACAACCTGTGAAACGCACTAAAGAACTCACCCTGACAGTTTTTTTTCCATAATTAAACCTTTTTATGGTGAAAAAAGAGCTGACTCACCATAAGGAAGAGGTTATATCTTTTTGAAATGAACTGAATGTGAGTAAGATGGAGTGTTTCATTTTGTACATCCACAAATATGACAGAACATGGATGACAACAGAAGTTTTAAGTGTGAAATGTTGAAATGAACAACTACAAACTAATTTGACTATAATGGTCCCCCTGTCTCCCAGAGTCTGGGAAAGGGGGGACCGAATTGGCTCAAACCTCAACGTCCGCATCCAATATGGTCAACTATGAAAAAGTTTTGTATATCCTCGGGTACTAAACATGTTACTGCTTTAACTTTGTCACTTCATCAACTAACCCTATTGGTTTATCCCACTTGCAGCTGGAACATTTAGCTTTTAGCTTTTTTTCTGGATATAATAGGTATATTTGTATTTAATTTAATTTCCCTTTGGGATAAATAAAGTATATCTGATTGATTGATTTGATTGATAGTTCTTTGTTTTTCGGGGTGATTTTAACCAACAAAAGTGCATATTATTAAGTAAAGGCAAAGCCTGTAGGTGCTTGCACCTACAGAGACACATTTTATCTGCCCAGCATGTGTAAATAAAATAGGGAACACAAGTAAAATCCAAAATATCCCATTTCCCATACATATTGTTCCCTATACAAGTTTTGGTATAATAATAATAATAATAATAATAATAATAATAATAATAATAATAATAATAATAATAAAAAAAAAACACAATGTCTTACTGAATTTGCTATTTGTTTATTTTTTTGTCACATTTTAAGAGTTCACTTTATAATTGACAGCAAAATTGATTGGAGAGATAGATTACTTATTTTAGACAGGTCTTCTTAGGGTTCCTATACAGACCTGACAAATAAATAACTGACAAAAACTTTAATAGTACATCAAACCCTTATTTGTAAACATTATGTTGGAAATCGCAGATTTTTTAAAATAACTATCTTTTAGGAAAAAAGTATTATTTGTATTAAGGTGTTTAGAAAAGGATCAATCATGTCTATGGAACAAGAATAAAGAAGATGCTGTTTTTTGTTTATATGTATAGAGATTCATCTGTTTCACAAGAGATTCATTTATTTATTTACTTTTATTTTTTTGATGATGATGATGGTGATGTGGAGAAACAATTATGGATAAACCATATTGATAAAAAAATCGCTATTGGGAAGTCATAATTTAACACAAATCTGTGATTTTATTCGGCCATAGAGGGCACATTGCTTACATTCTTAAACTTTTAGGCCTTTTAAGATGGTTTCTTTCTTTAACCTGTGCGTTTTTCTACTTGAAAAACAAACAAATAAGGGGCCACCACTAACACTATTCAGAGCCAGTTGCTCTTGATCACACAGGAAGAACTCCTTGATGTGGTAACTAAAAAGATAAAAGAATACCACTGTGGCTTTGTCTGTTTGTATTCATAAGAGCTCTAAGGTTGAGTTTTGGGGTCATATAGTGAAATTATAGGAGAAGGAATTCCAAAATGTCTGACAATTAAAGCGTACTTTGATATATTCAGTGACATACTGAAAACTGATGGACCCGTTAGGATTCTAAAGTGGTACACCCCCTCTTTTAGTGTTAAGGCTAAGGCTTTAGAAGTGTAAGGCTAGGGTAAATAATGTATGGTAAATGTTTAGGTTATGCAGGTTTTACAGTATAAAGTCCTTAGGTGGGTGGGAAAACAAACATGTGTGTGAAGAGTAGCACCTCATAGACATGGAACTGCGACTGGCTTCTGCACAGTTCTCTGTAGCTGGTGCTGAACTCGCCGATGAAGTCGTGGCTGTAAAAACAAACAACAAAGCTTGAAATACGGTCGCCATCCACTCTAAGAAATGTTTTATAAGGAGACATTATAAAGGATAAAATATCAGTGTTTTAAAAACAGATTAGAGAGGTAATTGGAAGCATCACTAAGTGGACCTCTAGCTGTTGGGCTAAGTGTCAGTATTTATGTAAGTATATATAAAAGGCGTTCTAAATTAGTGTTGGGTATTATAAAAAGCTTAGTGGAACATATCTATCCACTCTCAGATACTTTTTGCAGCGAAGATTAAAAACAAGGTATGAATAAAACTCTTTTTCCTGACTCTGCGTCAAAGGTATATAACATTGCACACAAACTTGTGTAATAATTGGCACATCTGATGAAGATTTATACATAAGTCTTTAAATAAATGGTTGTTATGGGGGCCTGATCACACCAAGATACCACCTTCTCTTTTCGTTTGTTTTAGTCAAACTATGAGCTTTTTACTTGTTTTTTAATCCCTCTTAAGATACACTTTAGTTCACATCTAGCTAGCGTTTTTACCATCACAGTAATTTTATGATATTTTTAAAATTGCTTTGATCTAGCAATGGGAGGCATAAGGCGGGTAGGTATATACTTGTAGCTTTTAATTGTCGTATGAAGGAAGGAGAAATTATGTTGTTAACAGGTTTCTGATGGTTACAAAGAATTGGGAGGTTATTATAGGTAAACCTCAACTTTAAAATATCTTTTTCCCAATTAGCTAAGGCATGTCTTATTTACTCTGTATTTACTCTGTTGTGATGGACTACTTCTGGTATTGCTGCATACTTATAAATTAACATACATATAAATTCACTCTTTTTCATCCCAAATTTCGAATGTTTTTATGTAATTTATACGAATGGGTTTTATAAGGATTATGTTGTTGGATTCCATCAGCCTGTCTGTCTACTTTTGCACTGTTACATTTTCTTTTTTCTTGATTATTAATTTGTAGTTTTATTGTGCAAATAAACTAACCTAAGACCATGTTTTTTTCGAAAATCAATTTATATGGTTCCTAAATAATAATAATAAAACACACCCAATCAATCAGACTGCAAATTGTCCACCGTGGACAAGACCAAAGACATATCAACAAACAAAACTCTGCTTGAACAAGGTTCGGATGGGAATTCAGGAGAAACAGACAAACAGCTTGGTGAGAGGGGAATAACTGTTAGCACATATGTTAGAAGATGAAAGAAACTCAAGACGACAGTCAGTCTCCCTCAGACTGGAGCTGAGTGTCATTCATCATAAGAAATGTGAGTGTTCATCCCACAAACCATAGGGATAAGAACTAAGACCACATTCCCAGAGGTTACTGTAGTAACACACAATGACATAACCGCAGCTTTTGACCTGTTACATAAGGCTACAATATTCACCTGGGTAATGCATACCAACTCGATAGAATCCGTCAGGGAGACGAGTGGAAAACCGCATTCAAAACCCCCTTGGATATTTAAAATACTTAGTAATTTGGATTTGGATTATGTAACGCCCCTTCAGCATTTCAAGCTCTAATTAACGATGTTCTCAGTGACTTTCTAAATATCTTCGTGTTGGTTTATTTTGAGGACATCCTCATATTCTCCAAGAACTTCACAGAACACAAACAGCATGTCCTTCAGGTACTTCAGCGCCTTCTCCATAACCGCCTTTATGTTAAAGCTGAGAAATGTGAGTTCCATGAACCATCCATCTAATTCCACTGGTTTCATTTTTGAGTGCGGGTAGATTCTAAGCACACCGAATCAAGATTGAAGTCGTCAAAGATTGGCCAGTCCCGGAGTCAAGGAAACAGCTGCAGTGTTTCCTGGGCTTTGCCAACTTTTATCGGCGCTTTATCAGGAATTACAGCCAAACCGCCAGTACAATAACTGAAATCAACTCTACTAAAAGACTCTCTAGCTGGACAATTGAAGCCAACATTGCCTTCAATAAGCTGAAAGAACTTTTCGCTCAAGCTCCAGTATTGGTACAGCCTGGCCCCTTAAACAATTTGTCCTCGAGGTGGACGTCTAGAACATGGGGGTAATGGCTATACTCTCCCAGAGGTCATCAGATGAGGAAAAGATGCGCATTTCTTTTACAGATGACTCACCCCTGAAGAGCGCAATTATGACGTGGGAGAACGGGAGCTGTTAACCATTAAGCTGCAATCGAGGAATGGCGTCACTGGTTGGAGGGTGCTAACCATCTGGTGCTGGTTTGGACCGATCATAAGAATCTAGCCTACATTCAGTCCACCAAAAGATCCCCCGACAGTCTCGCTTGTCTCTCTTCTTTACAGGGTTTAACCTCTCCATATCCTATAGATCCCGTTCAAAGAATGTAAAACCTGACGCCCTCTAACGACAGTTCTCCCCCGATGACACACCTCAGGAATCACCGAACATCATCTCACCAAGCTGGGGGGTTAGCTCGATAACCTGGGAGATTGAGGGCATAGTAAACAAGGCCCTCAAAACCAAACCCGATCGTCGTCCAATTCCTCAGAAGACTACCACGTTCCCTCAGCTTTCCACTCCGAAGTCTGATGGCCCAGCATCCATAAAGATGTTGCAGAATATGTTAACGCCCGTCCCATCTGCACCAGAAACAACACCTGTTTTACGCCTGCACGGAATCCCTATGAACGTTCTGTATGACCGTGGTCCTCAGTTCGACTCTCTCACGTTTGGAAGTAGTTCTGCAACGCCCCAGGAGGAAAGGTTAATCTCACTTCCCAAAATCATCCAATCGACAAACGGTCAGACCGTACATCTCAACCAAGAGCTGAAAGCCACCCTCCATTGCCTCACGTTATCTAATCCGTCCGACTGGAACAAACACTTCTCCTGGGTTGATTACGCACACAACTAACACAGTTTTGATGAAACCACTTTGAGATCTCCATAGATTATCAGCCACCACTGTTCCAAGCTGACGAGAGGGATATATCGGTGAACTCAGTTAAATAACATATCAGGCGTAAGAATTGTAAGGACACCACTGTCGCACTCCATCGCACAGCTGAAAGAAAATAAGAAATACGCCAAAACAAAATGCACTAGACCCCGGGTCTATTCTCCTGGTCAACAGGTATGGCTTTCGTGCCAAGATATCCCTCTAAAAGCCATGTCTAAGAAACTGTCTCCCAGATTCATTGGTCCCTTCCCCATTGACTCAGTTATCAATCCGACCTCTGTCCATCTCTTGTCCTCCCTTGGAATGTATTCAACTTTCCGTATCTCACAAATCAAACAGGTCCTTACCAGCACCTTGTGCCCTCCGGCTTACGCCGTCCTGAGTGTTAATTGCTATTCGGTAACGTTTCCTCTCAGAGCATATTCTCTCGTTGCTTCCTTGTGAATTCCTCTTGTTATCTCTTGTTGCTTTCTTGTGGATATTTCTGCAACAAAGACTTCCTCTTGTGTGCTCAACCCAGGTAATCATCAAGCCTCAGAACCTTCAAGATCACCTTCAGTCTCCACTCCTTTACGTTCTGCTCGATCTACCTGCTCCAACGCCTCAGGATTACATCTGCCCCCCACCTCTGAACATTTTCCATCATCCGATCCCTCAGTCCGCTCATCTCTTCCTGGCGGTTCCTCCTACTGCAGAAAGCAACACCAACTCTAGCAATAACATTCTCAGCTTGGATCATATACTCACCTGCTCTGTCACCTCTTTCCAGTGCTCCCGGTTTCCCGTGCCGCTCCCTTCGATAAGACTTACAGATTCCTGTTCAAACTCACCTAAATAAACATTATTTGTCTGATTTCCGCTCTCCAGAGAGTTTCCTATATTTGTGGGTTCAACGGTTTAAATTCAATATGACATGGAGCTCTACAGATGGATTTCATTAAATAACAGCATACTAAAAAGAAACAGAGGATGATAACATATAGGTTTGGACAAACTTAAGAACAATTATAAAACTAGCTCTCACCCTCCGTCTCTGTCCCAGTCATACACTTCCACCTTGATGCTCCTGTAGAGGACAAGAAATGATAGAGCCCAACAGTAAAAACCTAATTCAACAGAAAATATTTCTAAACAATTCATTGCTTGAAATGTATTCTAATCTACGAAAAAGAGCTGGAAGTCTTAGTACAGTGATGACAAAAAATAATAATAATAATTAATCATCATGTTACACAGAGTTTTGTTTGTCATGATCTACTTACCAAATCAAACAATATTGATAACAGGAACCTCACCCTGATTATTAAAGAGCCTAAAGACTCTTTAATAATCATAATGCAGGACTAGAGGTAAATATCAAAGTATATCTCAAAGCAATGATGCATTGAGACAATGCTTGACTAATATTCTATTAAAATACTTCTCCTTTAATCAGTCAACCAATGGACAGCTAGGAATATAATCAAACATTAAAGCGGCAGCACCAGCTGAGAAATCAAATATTGTTTAATATTATAAATAAAATTATTGCCATATGACTGTCTTGCACGGAGAACCATGTTAAGCCTTATTGATAAGTTCCTCCAGCCCTATTCTGAAGAAAGAAGCTTATTGTGAGGGTTTAACCTTTTTTAGTCATTTAGTTTACTGCCCTCACAAACCAATCTACTTGTCTTCTGATGAAAGCTTATGTCTTCTTTAAATGATGATAAAATAAATCTGATAATCAATCATTCTATTTAAAGTGAGAATGAAACTTAAATGTGTGTTTCTTCTATTGAACTAACCTAATTACCCTGAACCATAAATCACACACTTGCTTTTTATGGTTATTTTAATTGTGGTGCTGGTTATAAAAAACTGTTCTTGCTGATGTTGAAAGATGTTTGCAGCTTCTACAAACAGAATGATAATTTAAAAAAAGGTGCAAAAATAACCACTGAAAACTGTTTTTTAAAATGAGAGTGATGGTGCATAAAGGGGTTATACTCACTGCTCATGTTCTGTCTTTAACATCTCTTTAAATGCACTTTAAACCTTAGTAACCATAGCAAAGGTAACCGATGATTCCTTGCGGTATAAGTCCCTCCAACCCTAGTACAAATGACTTAGCTGAATTTATTTTAGATTCATTTTACCAACATTTTCTTCCACCTGCGTTTGGCCACAGCCGCAATACTTTTGTCTTTCCAAATTCACATATTGCCGCAAACTTACTTTCTAATAATGCTGATTACCTGCAAGGTGCAAAAAGCTAATTTGGCTTATTTTAAGCTTTTTTTTTCTATTGTCCTCAGCTTTACAACCAAGTGCCGGAAGACTTCAGATGGGTAGAAATTGTTTCCTCTTTTAAATCACTGAAAACATCACTGGTTGAAGAGCTTTTAGCTTTTTTAACATTTCTTCCATGATGAATTTTACTATTCTCTTGATGTTGGCCTTGTTATGATGTAATTCCCTTTAACTTTCGTTCCTTTATTTTCTTTTAAAGCACTTCAATAACTGCTTCTGTATACACTTTCCTTGTCCTTTCTTTGGAACTCATCTTCAACTTCCTGTTATTTTGTGAACAGACTAGCTTTTGCCATCATGTGTGCACCAGAGGCCCATCATTGTGGTTTTTGACTTCTTTCTTGCAGTTTTCTTGAGATTTCATAAGATAGTTGCTCCTTTCTCTGCATATATTAGTTAAAATTCTGAATCCTAAAGACTCTAGGCAGATCTGATTACATTATGATTCCACCCAATTATCAGTTAACATTTGCTGAGGGTTTGCAGGATTCCTGCTGTGAGCTGTGTGTTGTACCTGTCATAGTCTCCGTTGCACAGTGCCCTGACAGGAATTTTAAAAGCCTGCCACACTGGGTCCAGAGTATTCTTCACCACTTCGGTTTTGTGGCAGATGGTGTAGCTGTGAGACATATAGAAGTGTTATGTTGACGAAAAAATAATAACTCAGCAATCCAAGCACCTCTTTGTCATTAACCGCTCCTTGAAATTTTTTTTTTTTGGGGGGGGTTGTGTTTATTTTTTATTTTTTCAAATCTAGATGGACTCTGTTTTAGCAGGCTGTGCTCCTGTTATACCCTGCAGCTCAGCATTTAAGCTACATCCATACAAACCCAGCTGCTCTAAGAGAATGTGCTAAGTAAGAGACGCTCAAGTCGACTTGAATAACGAGCATCTGCAGGGCAGGAAAAAAAAAGGTTTTCACTTAATTCCATCTTATCCATCATTCCCCTCTTTCTTTTCCTCTTGTCAACTCTGTCCTATTTTATCGGCTCATCTACTGCCGCCTCATGATGAGGGACGGGTGGCATGTCACACATACATCATCCGCCATTATGTAACATCACATAGACAAAGCTCTCTGCATATGAGCTTTTCGAGCATGAGCAGCCGTGCTCAGGCTCTGTGTACATTAAAATCATCTTTATGTCGTCCGTGTATCTGCTGTTCACATGCGTCATATTAAGATAGCTGCATTATTCAGTTCACCAAGCCAAAGTCCAAAAAAAGGTCATATAGAACTTACGATCCATCTTCATTACTGCGGTAAAAAACTAGAAACGGATCCGATTTTCCAAAGAAGTCCTTCTTGTCCAACTTGTTGCCGCAAAACTGAAGCATCACTGACTCCTAAACAGGAGAAATTTAAATACAAGTTACAGAGGATTCCTCCATGAAGCCATCAGGTATTTATAACAGTAAATGTCTTTACTATGGTTTAAAAAAAGATGCAAAAGTTTGTGAAACATGATCTAGTAAGGTTGTTTCTTGCTATATCATTTTATATTTTAAATTCCATCATTTTATAATGATATAATGCCATTTTACCTCTCTCAGAGTTAACATTTCACACCAAGCTTTCATATGAAGGTCATTTGCTATATGATTTAATTAGAAACTATTCTCTAAAACAGGATAATTTTGTATAATTTGTGATCCACACAGACTCTAACACTAGTAGATCGGCACTAACTGATCCAGCTAATTTAATTTTACGTAGCAGGAATATGAAAGGATGTGTGAGTGAACAATATTGTGTGACGGTGTTTACCATACATTATCCATTTTGTCTTTTGACACATTTATGAAATGCTGTGAGGTCCTGTCATGCCCTGTCTATCTGAAGGTTAATTTCCATTACAAGGAATACACATTATGATGATATGGGATCATTGGAATGCGTTGATAATTCACAAAAAACAATGTGATTGGGATATTGTCCATTGGGAATGGCTCCTTAATATTAGAAAACCGTATGATGGTAATATTATTGATAACATTGCATCTACGACAGTTAGACACACATTTACAGTGTAGATTTATCCATTAATGAAATAATAATTCTGTATGCATCATTTATTACACTTTATCTGTGTGTGTGTTTTGTTTTTGCTTCTCACTAACTTGGTTATCCTGGTTAACAACTGCTGCTGTAACAACATACCAATACCTGATCTGATCCAGGGTATTTAGATTCAACCCAACAGAAGCCAAGCATTAGAAAGCCTAAAGGCAATTTTGTCTGTTTCGTTAAAATTCAATCAAAGTTGTTTGCAAATTTTTTTTGGATGTTCCTGACAAAATATGATTGTAAGCCAATTAGTTTTAATGAGAAAACTACAACATGACTTATAGAGACATGAGAACAAGGGCGGGTAGTGGAGTGAGATGAGAGCGTTTCCAAGTCTAGAAGTGCAAATCTGACTCCTACCCTGCAGTTACTCAGCTCCTCTGCTCTAATTATGATGGTTCCGCATTTCTTTCCTGGGATTCCACTGGAGAAAATAAAACAAAGAGAGGAGAACAAAATAAAATTTCCAAAAGTGTGAACAGCCATCAGATATTTACATACACTCATCAAGACTTGTGTTTCATTGAAATGGGTTTTATTATGAAGTATTAAAACCAGGCTTTATGAATCGTAAAATATAGTTCCAGTTATTCCTAAATAAACAATCATGCAGTCATACATCCAGCTCCAATAATACCTTGAAAAATGTACTTTGGAAATTAACCTTTAATTTTTGTGCTTAAGAAATAGTCTCTGCCATGTTTGACCACACTTACAGCAGAGTTAGTTTATTTAAATGTGTATGTTTCCTGGAACAAATGGCTTTTAATACTCAAAACATTATTACCTGCTCTAGTAAGACTTTCAGCAAATCATCCCCACTCATATGTGTGACAATAATAAACACCGTGAACATTAATAAAACTGAAAAGGCTTTAAAGATTTGACATGTCACGAAATGAAAATCTTTAAACATATTTATTACACTGTATACTTTTGCTGATCTGTGAAAAATTGAAAACCCTCCATAAATGTGACCACGTGCATCTAGTTGCAGTGTTTTACTATGTTTTTTTTGTTTTTGTTTCATTATATATAACAATTCGGGACAGTTAAGATAAGATAAGATATATATATATATATATATATATTTTTTTTTTTTAATTTATTTATTTATTTATATGACCAATCCTTCACTACCTGAACCCATTAAAATAGAGAAAAATAAAAATAGGTTTCTAATATCCACCAAATTTGACTAATCTGACTAATTTATTAATAATACACATCGTTTATAGGGTTTATGATGAAATCCCCAAACTTTGCATTTCGAATCTACATCCTCAATTATTGAATATTTCTAAACATTGCAACAATATTGAAATTGGTTTAAAAAAAACAAGCCAACATTTAACTGTGAGGTCAGTTGATATGTTAATCCCACGATCAATAAAATATGAGGAACATTTTTACCACTTGGTTGCTTCACTTCCACTTCCAATATATTTACATTTTAGGAACATGTACGACAGACGGCCAAGGCTCTGGTAGCAAAATGTCTTCCAGCAAAATGCTTTTTTTGTGCATGATGTATGAATGTAACTGTTTAACTGTTGTCCAATGTACTTTTGTTTTGAAATACACAAAGAGTGAGATTTGTTATTGTATTGCAGGTCTCATTTCATGGCACCATTTCTTGCCTCTAAACCTGCAGGCTAAACAAGGATCATTAATTATTCGGGACGTCTTCTCAGAAGTGCAAGTTTGTTGTAATGCACCTCCAGATATCTCCAGCATTGATGCTTTTAAGCAGTGTGCTGATAAAAAAACAAAAAACTGCAAGGGTCTCTCTGCTCTTCAAAGGGAAGCAGAAACAGTGGCATCAGTGAAATACAAATTGAATTTCATGTTTTTTTGTTTGACATACCATTGTACAGTTTTCCTCAGAGAAGGGTTTCTGAGCCGCTGAAATGATTCATACAGAAAACAGTCTGGTTTGGTGAAGAACAAAAAAACAAAACAGAACTGCTTTAAAGCAACCTTTTATTTTTAGAAGGGAATTTCAGAGCAGTTAAGTAAAACATGTTTAAGTATTCAGGTTTCAAATCAAATAGCTTTAAAATATCTACTAATAATATCTTAAGAGGTAAACCAATGTTGCCTCTTGTAGGAGCTTTATATATTAGTATTATTAATTATTATTATTATTTAATTCAGTTTGTTATGTGATAGACCTACAAAAAGTAAGTAAAGAAAAGAAAATTACACTCTTTTAAAAATAGTTTCCCAAATTAAAAGTGTGCCGTGCATTTGTATACAGAACTTTTACCCTGTTATTTCTAATCAACATTCATTACATCTAGTTACACTGAAAGGTGAACTTAATTAGTAAGGAAATCTTTCTTTGTATTTTAGTTTCAGTAAAAATCCTATAGTTCCGTGAGGGCTTTAGAGGTTTGTTAGAGAACAAACGGCTTCGTAAAGACTAGGGAACACAGCAGACAAGTCAGGGTTATAGAGTTGTGGAAATACTTTAAAGCGGTATCCTGGGATTTAAGATGTCTCATCATGCAAAAAACAAAAAAAGAGTTTAGTAAAACTGCAAACCTACAACGACATGACCAACCACCAAATCTGACGAGTCAGGCAGAGAAAACATTCATTAGAGGAGCAACAAAGAAGACAAGGATCTCTCTGGAGAAGCTGCTGAGACAAACATCCGTAAACAAAGCCAAAATTTATATTGTTCTGATATTTACAGAAGAGTAGAGGTCAATAAAATCCTAAAACAAGTCTAGTTTGTAAGGGAAATGAGTAAACAAATGACTAAAACTGACCTACATTCAAATCACCATTGAAAGAAATGAAACTCAGACAACTCCTGCTCCATCTTCAAGATCAAGTCGACCAAGAGAACAATGCAACGTGACATGAGATACTATGCCACTCTTGTGAGAAACCTACAGAGGGGCAACAGGACGGACAGTCGTCAAAAGAACAGGCAAGGAAACTTGAAATCGACTATTGAGGAAAACTGAGAGCACAGAAGAGATCAGAAAGGGAGACGACACTGGCATGAACTGGGATTGAGGGTGGCTTCCATCTCTTCTACCATGTAGGTACGCCATCCAACCAAAGCCCAGCAGTAGGAGGGGGTGTCAGCTTATCATTACACGGACAGCTGACAACGCCTTCGGGAACAACAACGTTGGCACGGCTGATAAAGCTGGAAGTACGACAGCAAAACAGTAATTTTTGTGTCTATTAAGGATTTGTAAGACATTGTTACATTTTCACATTCTGATTTCTCTTCAGAGACAGGCAAATGTTCACTTTTGTAATGAAAAAAACCCCCACCCATTTGTGTTTGAACTCCAAAGGTTAGAATTGGGGCTGCAGTGAATCAGAAAATCTTGCAATGGTGATTATAACAGTAAATATTGCCATGATCATATCAAATGTATATTTATTATTTCTTGCTTTTTCTCTTGTGTACCTTTATCAGTCTGTGACATTCTAGATTTCAAGCATCGTCATTTGTCTCTATTTTGGACATCTGCTGTCATGAGACATCGTCTTAACAGCCTAAGTCTTACATTTGCATGAAAAATGCAAGTTAAGGACACCTGGATTATATCGGGCAAAAATTGCTGCACTCCAAACACTCCTTTAGAATATAAATATTGCACACTAATATTGTGATGGCAATAGTATTTTATGCAGCTCTAGTTTGAAGAGTTTAGAAAGATTTTTACGATAATAGAGGCTAAGCTCAGTAACATGTAAGAGATTACATCTATAAATGATAAGAGAACTAGGTTATTTGGCACTGTACATTGACATGCTTGATTTAACTAGCTGTTTGCTGAGGTAACTGCCTATAGGCCTTTTACACCCTCATGTTTGAAATTAGCATATGTTTCTTAGGGCAATGTTGTCCTGTGTTTTCATCAATCAGAAGGTCAGGTGGTAATGACCTTAAGATACTCCAGTTAAATGTAGCTCAAAAAACAAGTTCTTAACCAAAAAACAGTAATTATGTTTAAAAACCTTTATTGGTTTTTCCTCTTTTGATCGCCTTTGTCAGTGATGTGTCGGATTCTTGACGTTGACTGAAATTCAAATATTTTATAGATCAAAATCTTTTAAACATCGCAAACGGGAAAATATGAAATTTTCTTACTTACAAAAAATTGTTCTATTGAGATATTCTTTCAGAATAGAACTTAAAGTTACGTTTTTTTCTCTTGCAGTATGATTGTTTGGAGATGAATGGCAGTGAGTGCAGCTGGTCGGTGCATGGAACCATGCATGTAATGTATATACGGATGCATTCTAGAGTCCAGTCATACTGAAAAAAACACAGGCAAGTTTCTCTGTACTTTTGGCTTAATGTGTGTTTAAATAGACAAAAATAGACAGCTTACGATTGGTTTAAATTGTAAGCTAAGTTAATTAAAGCCTATTTTCTGCAATAAATTTCTTTCTTTTCAACATTAAGCAGCATTTCCATGTTATTTGGAAACAACAAGTCGCTGCGGCCATTTTGGTTCTATTTCCATACCACTGATCAATTGTTTGTGTTTATGCGGCATGACTAAATGTTTTGTTGCTATGATACCAAGTTGGCACAAATGATAGCCTTTTGTTAATTATTTTAAAGCAAGGTCTGTTTCCCACTCCTGGTGGTGTTGTTTATTGTTTAGTCAAGATCTCATAGATGAATGGGAAATTAGCTGTAAAGCAACATAATGTCTTAAGATCCGGATTAAACGAAAAGTTGAATGGGACTTCTCTAATTTTGTTTTTTTCCTGCTTTTTCCTGCTTCCTCCTAACTCTTATCAAACATCTTCAGCATAAGCTAACAACATCCAAATACTTGTCGGCAGTGATATTTGTTTGCATCCTGAACAGATGTAGCAAGATATTCCGCCAATAAAGCCAATGGAGCCTGACCACTAAATATAGACCAGATGCATGCTACAGACTCAAGGCTTGATTCAAAATGAGGAAGGCCAGAGATCATTTCATCTGGCTAAGTAGTGCCCAGTAATGAGTGCAAACTATAAAGCAGAGAAATTGAAGTCAAATTGAAGCTAAGCTTTGAAAGCCCCCCAACCCCAACAGTCACCTGAGACTCACCGCAGTTCTTTGATGAGCGGATAAAGAAGTCATTGGAATTAATTTGCTGTACGACACAAAGAGATTGCTCTGTGAGTGGGAAAATAGGGACAGAGCAGCAACAAAAGAGGACATACAAAGTGGCTGAGGAAGAGGGAGGCTGAGGTAAGTCCCTGGGAAGACGGAGAGCCGAACGAGAGCTTGTTGACTGAATGGAAAGTGAGCCTGAAAGCACCAGCATATGGTCCCCGAAGTATAACTGAAATGGATTTTTAGATTGGGACGCTCTTAGGTGCTCATAATGTGGAACCATACAGGCATGGAAACAGAATGTCACCCTCCTGCGTTTAAGTCAAGATCTATTTTTTATAAATAAAGATGCTTTTAAACTGCTCTGTTTGCATTGAAAACAGAGAAAGCAATAACTTACTGATTTCTCATACTCACAGAAGGCATGTTTTGTCCTATTTTGAGGCAATTACATTTCATTAGAAATATAATTGAGTCACTCTCTTAGTTTTTTTTGCATTTATAATATTGGGGGAAAAACAACAAAAAAAGAGCACAAAAATGTGACTAATAAGTTTAGCTTATTCTTTCTGAATATGAACATGTCCAGGAAACATCAGAATGTGAGATGACATGTTTTGTTTAATCAGTTTATTTATGAACTTGCATTTTCCTTTATTTGTTTATATCCAGTCAAATCCCACCTTGTCTGATTACCTGTAATCACCAAATGAATTAAAAATTTCATTATGTTGCCAAATCCGCGTAACGTTAAGAAAATAGTTTCTTGTTTAAGGTGATGTGATTGGTTTGCAGTTACACCACATGAGCTTGTTTCGGGTAATGTCCAACTACGGTGGCCGGCAAGTGCAAACACACTGAAAATGGCGCAACACGGACATAATTGATGCAAACTCAAACCAGAAAAAGGACAGGTTACAGAAAAAATGCAGCAATCACTTCAGAGGTTATTTCTACATAAAATCCACTTCTATGATTTTCAAAAAAAACAAAACAAAACAAACGCAGAAATCAGAAATTTTATCTTTTTTTATTTCATATGAACACATTTACGAAAATGCGGCGTAAGTTGTTGCCAATGGTATGTTTGCCGCTTAATGTATGATGTTTATTCACTTGACTAAACTTTTTTTGTTCATGAGGGATGGACATCAGTGCCGACGAAGGAAAACAACACACACGGTTGCTAAGGCACAGGCCGACATTCCAGCGTTCAAAATAATAAGGAGAGTCTAAAAATATCTTAACGGGGAAAAAAAAAAAGATAAAAATAGAGGAAGCACATGTGTACAGAGTCCCGCACAGAACACCCCAGGAAGACACGCAAATCTGAAATCAGATTGAATGACATCAGTGAAATCAGTCAATGGCTGCAGGCGGAGGTTACATAACTCTGAAATGGAAACACATTCTTACATCACTTTCCCTTTGCATCCGTCTCCAGCAAAGCCCATTCAGTTGCAGGCACTCATTGATTCAGCCTTCTATACACACACACACGCACGCACACACGCACACACACAAATACATAAGCTCACAAAGTGGACATCCACAATGGGAAGATGTGGGAAGAAAAGAAAAATAGCTGTATTCCCATTCAGGAAGGATACAGATAGAAAACCTGACCTCGAATAAACTTGCTGTTATAACTTCGTAAAAAAAAGTTTTACCTACTTATTTATTCTTCAGACACAAACAAAATGTTTGGGAACTTATCCTTATCGTTTCTTGTAGCTGTGAAGCAGGCCAGTATCATGAACTCTCCACAACCATTCTTAACAGCTAAGATGTTTGTGTTGTTTGCCTGTTTTTGACTAAAACATAGAGTTTTTTTTGAGAAACTATTTATTTTCATTTTGGCATTTTTTAGCATTGTTTTTGCTCAGTAAGGACAGCAGGAGAAACTATTAGGTTTAGCAACTACAGTAAAAAAGTGGACTTAATTGTTTCCCTTTTTGCAAAATCTATATTATCTGGAGATGGTCCAATAAGCTTCCCTAGACTCACAACAGCAACAGCTCAATCTCTAAACCACAGTTTATGCTGTTACTTCCTGGCAAAACCTTCATGGAAAAAAACACACACCTAAATGCTTCAAACCGTCCATTCATTGTTTTCTGCTAATCAGAGATTTAGTCACTGAGGTAACGGGTCAATAGAAGAACTCCAGATATTTTTCTCCACAGCAAGTTCCTCCAGTTCATCTTGTGAAATCCCAAAGTGTTCCCAGGGAAGACAGGATACATTCGGAGTTCAGGGTCTTCCCTGAAGTCTATTCCCTGTCAGACATGCAATTAAAACCTCCAACAGAAGGTCGCCAATGGAGCGTCATGATCACATGCCTCCTTAAGGTGCTTCTTTAAATGTGGCGAAGCAGCAGTTCTAATTTGTGCTTCCCATACAACCAAACTCCTCACCACATCTGTTAGTCCCGCCGCGCTATCTTTAAAGCTTATTTAATCCTCGTGCATCTGGTATCTAGTTCTTTGGGTCATGGTCCATGACTAATGATCACACTGAGGGTCGGCACATGCATCTACTGGTTAATCAAGAGTTTGGATTGTGGCTCAAATAAGTTGATCCACAGTAGTTAAGGTCAAACTGAGTTACATTAACAACTTTTTGAAAAGGTCTTTGAGAGGACAGGGTTGGTTGTGTTGGTGAAGCAGACAAAACAATTCCTTCTCTTTCTGTGCAGTTATTGTCTGAAACAAACATAATAACTATTATTGCCACAAAGTATCAAAACTAAATGAAGATAGTTCCATTAATTTTCAATTATTCTGTTAATGATAATGAAGCTGGATGTCATGTCAAACATGTGTCATGTAACACAGTTTTTCGTCTTCTACCAGATAATACAAGGGTTGGATGAGATCAAAACTACGGTTTTGGTTTATGACTTTTTATAAACGTAAAAAAACAAGAAAAAATGATTTTAGGAGCTAGGATCTTTGTAGTCTGTAGAGCATGTTTTTGTTGAACCGTCTTTACGTTTTGTATCAGGACATGCACGACTTAGCGTTCTCTGTATAGAACATTTACAATTTCTTGGTTGGAACAGAAAATATCATGTTATTCGTGAATGGGTCAGGAGTTGGCCTCTGCGTCACGTAACATCCATACCACAAGTAAACAACAAATAAAAGACCACCATTCAAATTTCTTGGAAACCGATGTACTTCTAACCTCCATTTCTATAAAAAAAAAATTCTTACATAAAAATAAAAAATCCTATTAACACACCTTTTAGGTTCTTTTATGTACCAGCATTATATGTAATAAAAGCAATTATTTCCATCGCAATTCTTTTTCCTGTTGTACAGGATGCATCCATTCAAACATAGTGAATCATTTCAAGGGTGTTAATAAATGTGGAGGATGGCGTATGTAATATGTTTCTGTTTATGTATAGTTTTAGTAACCAAAATAACTGAAAATTACGGGAATATTCCTTCAACGTCAAAGCTACCATACTGTACATTATAAACTAAAAGCATTGTGTGAATCTCGGAGGGGTAAACTATTTTAAACTATTTTACGACTGCATTACTTTCGGGTTATTGCTTCAGTATTGCAGCACCCACAGTGGTAACAAAACCTACAGTAAAGGCCACAAATTGGCACTGTGTACGTTTCTGTCAGTTTCAGGCGGAAGGGACGCATAGTCGATTTGAGATTCATTCTGTCGTGACATGAGAGGCAGCAGAGGTCTCTCAAATATTAGGCATTCGCCGTCATTACTTGTCTCACACTGAGCAGTCAGTGTGAAACCTGTCATGAACTAGCTAATCAGAACTTTGTTTTGCTAATTAGCAATCAAGAAGGCAATAAGATATTTCTTCTTTTCAGAGACATCTCTGATAACCTTTTGTAGATTTTAGCTGAGATATCATGCTGGAAAATCACCACTAGCTCCAATTAGGGAAAATATCTCTTTAAAAGAGCCGGCTGTTTAGCTTCTAAAGATGTTCACGGTCTGTCATTAGGCCTGCTGCTGTTTATTCATCTCATTTAAGCTGATGGAGACCGTCGATCCTTTCGCTGACATCCAGGCCCTTTTTCATGCTTCTATTTATCTTTGTCCTCATTTCCAAAACTAAAAGCATCAAAAGAAGTTGTAAAAATCACCTCCTGGACTTCAATCCAAACCCAATAGAAAAACAAGACCAATAGTAGATTTTGCAACTACAACCCATCTTTAAAGTAGCGCAAGCCATTTTGTGTAGCAGATTTGCTAGTTGGTTGCTGCATGCTGCCGTGGGCTACTTACATCAATGGTTTTTCCAAGCGACTTCCCAGAGAACCGACTATTTCACCCAGTGTACAGAAAGCCTGGCCCAGGAAGTCCTGCAGGTGGAAAGGGTAAGAAGCATTGTAGTGAGTTGGTAAAAGGAAGCATGAAGTAGGATGTTATTCATATTTATCATTAATTTTTAATGTATAAATGTATCGACATAAGACAGTATATGCAGAAGGGCCCTTAAGCAATGGACATTAACAAGTGTTTATGCAGCATTGATGGCGTCCTCATCTAAATGGTTCATACAGTAAAGGCTCAATGCGAAGATAAAAATAAAGCAATTAGCAGATATTGTGACGACTGTTTAAATTTGCAACTTTTGCTCAAAGCATATAAGGATGCGTTCAACCTTTTATCTATAATATGTTGTTTTAAATCTGTACAGGAAATTTTTATTTATGTTTGATTTAAATTCTAAGTTAACTTGGCACTAAGTTAGGATTTTTGGATTTGCACAGTTTTTTGTTTTGCCTTTAATGCCCTTTGAAAGCTTGTTTATTTGGGCTTCAAATAATGTCACATTCATAAAGAACTGAATTTGTGGGTTAAACATTGGAGCTCAGTATGTGGGCTGCACCCATAAAGTACTTGCTATATATCCTCTCCACTGAAAAACAGTCTTTGGTCCAGGCTCTTTGATAGTGTGGGG
>JAVLVB010000470.1:349792-376224 GCA_032876305.1 Orestias chungarensis
CACATGGAGCGGGCTGTTATCAGAGAGTTGCCAATCCATGGAATAAATCACAACTTGAAATTCAGCTGAAAGCGCCTTTTAGTGTGCATTAATTTAAAAATTAGGCAAAACCTGTTCCATATAAAAGTGCTTTTATTTTAAACAAAAAAAAAGTATAAATGTTGTTAATCCTTTTGTGCTGATTGTGATGCAATTAGTTGATGCCTTCCTGGCCAAGTCTCCATTCTAATGAGCAACTTTGTACTAAAGAAATGTGAAAGAAAATCAGCAAGTAAATCTCTTGTACATAAATAGGACTGAATGGCACACAGTCACAAATTCATTCCTGATGAACACGTGTGCGTTCACATTTGAAACAATTCCTGGTGGCACAATCAACAGATTTCATGTGACAGCAGTCTGAGACCAAGTTAGTGTTTGTGAAGTTAAGGTTCATGCAAAACATGTAGAAATACGTACAAAGGCGCTGTTTCTGCAAACGTCGGTGGACAAATTCATTAAACTCAACAAAAAGCTTGGGATTGGCAAAGGATTTCTGAGTGTACCCAGGGACTCAGGATAGGTGAAGACGGTTCCAAGGGCCCCTTTTTTGGGGTCCATGTTTTTCTCGGTGCTTAAAATTTCCGGTTGTACACCTGGATTTACCCAACATACCTTCATTTGCTGATCAACCAACAAACTTTGTTCTTGCAAATGTATCACGATCTTAAGTGAAAAACAGGCTGATAACATTATGAGATTTACCGTTAAGAACCAATGCAATATTAAAGAAATAATCCACTAAACTGAGGTTTGTTTTTTAATGGTGTGCAAGCTTTATTTTTGCTAAGCTTCTTCAGTGTACTTAAAATATGAGACTAAATACTAAAATATTTTAATTACAATGAAGTTGCTTTTAATAGACAGAAATTTGCACCTAAATAAACAGCAAAATCAAAAATGAACAAACCTAAACAGAATGGCATCCATGCCTTTAACTTAATAACTATTAGATAAAATAACATTTGTTAAAAAGAGTTTTCTCCAAGGGGGGGGGCTATGAGTCCAAAATAGACGTATACCAATAACCAAGATAATGTATAAAACCAGTATATTCACATAAATGAAAACAAAAACGTAATCAAAACATTTTATTTAAAAAAAATGCCTTTCTATCCTTGAGAGAAGGACATTTCTCAATGACTCTGGTTAACGTCGTAAAATATATAAAAGCTATTTATTTTCTGAGAATGTGTTCATTTAAGAGTAACTATGCAAATTAACAGTACCTAAAAATAGTACAGTATTATATCATATATGGCCTCTTCTGAGCTGTTTGTCCCCTTTTTTAGAATACAGCACTGCTATGATTAAAAACATTTACAACCTCAATGTCCTGCTGAATTTCTCTCTCTCTCCAATGGTCTCCAAGTACTGCGCCTCTATGGCTTCAGCCGTCAGCGCTGTGGTGGGAGGAGGTCTGGTCGCAGGTGCTATACAACATTTATTTACATTTAAACCTTTGAGGTTCATTGATTTTTGAAAATCTAATGTGTAGTAAAGTTGTTTTTGAAGTTATACAATTGTCTAAAAGATTAATTTAAACAAAGTATTACTTTTTTAATTAAAAAAATAATTAAGAACCAGATTCCAATTGATTACCAGAAATATGTGTACATTTAAAAACTTTCTTTCTTTGTTTCTGTCCACATTAGTAAATATGACTTTCGTTGCAACTGTAAAGCTGACTCAATTAAAGGTCTTTAGTTTAGATATACGTAGGAAAAAAAACAACATTATTTTCTTCCTATTCCTTTTTAGTTGAAATAAATGTTGGTAAACTTGCTATAATTTCGAAAATACATTAATTTCAAGCAAATAAAGCATTTATGTATTTATTAATTTATTCTTTCTTCTGCTGCAAAAAACTGGAAGATCTGTCGTCCGAAACTCCCATTAAGTGTATATGAACCTCTGTTGCATGCACAACTCTGCATAAACAACTGTCATTGTATGCATCCACTGTTTTACTTATTTTAATAAAATTAGTCAATACAAAATTCCAGTCTAATAAAATCAATAGTTCCCATTTTTAAATGGGGTTAATATAAACTTAATTAGCCGGTAACACTCCTGTTGTGTTTCTTGAAAATTATGCAAAGGTATTCTGCTCCAAAAACTGCAAAGCTACAGTAACCACAAAGCATCTCTCTCCACAAAACACATTTACATGACTGCATGCATCACTAAAATATATGTCAATTGTACCCATGGCAAAATGTGTTCAATTTTTCAAAGATTAAAGCTGTAAAAGAAAAAAGATTGCATGAAAAAAATATCTGTCTGCTTACAAGAAGTCAAATTGTAAAAAGGGGTCATGATGCTAAAATATGTGGAGTTCAATTTCAATTTCTCTTCCAGTGATATTTTTGCATATGGTTTCTGCTATTTAAAATCAAACTTTAAAATGCAGAAAAAATCGTAATGCCGTAAGCAAAGTTAGAAGAAAGTAGTGGGACAAAAAAAAGAAGCAATCATATAAAAATCATAATTTCACAGCTAAATTATGGTCTTTAATATCTAAACTAAACAGAAACAGAGACCTGTGAAATTCTTAACTGCTTCAGGATGCTGACAGCAAAGGATACAGTTTAGGTAAGAGGAGCAGGAAGAAGAGCAAAGCACTAGAAAGAGAGTGTGTAAAGTGTGTTTACTACAGGCCCTGGACTACGTAAGCATGCACTGATAGTGAGGCCTCCATTACCAGATTGTGGGTGCATGTGTGTGCGTGAATGTGTGTAAAAGTCCTTGACAAATGAGCCATGTTGAGTCCAGCGGGCAGAAAGCAGCTCCAAACATCTTTGCTGGTGCTGAGTGCAAAAACATAGATGACAAAAACACTCTGGCCTTTCCTCATGAAGTGGGCTGCAAGCTAACTAGCATTCCCGGCCAAACGGGCGCAATGCCTTACAAGATCGAGGACTAGAGGTTGAGGCAACTTACATTAACTGGAACAATGGTGGCAGGAAGAAAAAAAGTTCAGAAGCTTCTACAGCTCATTAAGCCCTTGACATAAATCACCCAGAGAACACGCATTTGTCTTTAGCTACACAGCAAAGTGATCCATGGTACTTTGTCTGAACTTAACAAGGGTTTTAGGTCATTTAACCCAAAAGTTGAAAAAGTAAAAACTTAAATATATATTAGCTCAAGCTGATTAGGATTTACTTTGAAGAATTTTCATAGTGCTTTAAAAAGCGTGTTTCGTCTCAATGAGCTGCTGTATTTTGATTTCAGTCCCAAGATTTGTAGATATCTAGTTGCTTTGAATGTTTTATTAAACAAAATAAACTAAGTATATTTATTGTATGTTTGATTCCCCCCCCCCCTAAGATTTTCGTCTCAGCTGTACCAAGGGATGCATAGAACATTGAAGGAAAAACAAATCTTAAGACTAATAATGTTTCACAAAACCTGAGTCGAGGGTAAGGTTTTATGGGGCATTCCAAAAGTGTAATGTATAGATCATGTAGAGGGTCTTTATCTCCACTAACGGGTAAGGGTCACATAGGCAAAAGCGCAGGGCAAAAACGGGGAAGCATAGGGGAATCAAAAATATGTTGTTTTAAAAAATATATATATACATTACTAATGCTTGTGCAGTTACTCCCCTGTGTTGAGCTGGTACCCAAGTTGGAAAGGTAATTGTGGTTGGTAGCATAGTAAGTTGTCATTTGCCTCCCCCAAGTTTATTAAAAGAGCCTTGTCAAATTTAACCTTTTAAGATTTTGCATCCTTTATTTGAAAGGAAATTGGAAAAGTGAGAAAATGGGAACACGTGTTGTCAACGATCACAGTTAAAATCTTCTTCAGGCATCTGCTAAAACTTTTTTGTACTACTGAAATCATCACACTTTTTACAATGTTTCATTGGCACTAAATATAAATTAGAAATGCAGTAACCCACACCCAGTTTGAGAGACTATAATGAATAATTTACTACTGGGATATTAACAGTAATGATATTAATATCACATCTAACATCCACATATGAACTACAAAATGTCTATATAATTTAACATTTGAAACCCAGGTAGTGCTAAGTATCTTGAAAAGGTTCATTAAATAAAAACATTTGACATCAAAAGATTAAAAAGGCTACAATTTCAGAAAAAAAATAAACTTTTTATTTACAATTTAGTTTGAGGATTCAAATTTTTAGGCATAATATGATCAAATGTCTTGAACATACCTATTGAAACAAAGATTTTAAGTTTCGCATAAATTAAGGCTAAATGTAAGGTTTCTGCAGCGCTATTTTGCTGACAAATCCTTTGCATCCTTAACTCCACCACAGTCATGTTTTCTTTGTCCAGTAGCTTCACAAACAATTTACTAGAAAGAGACCTGCTAAAGCTCTAGAAAGGAGTATTTTGCAGTGTCCAAAAAGGGTCAACTAAATGCAAAGGAGACAACAGCAAAAAAACACAACTGAACAAAAGCCACGGCGGAATATTAAAGTCACAACCCAATAATAAAAGCAACAACACATAACGTTGCTTTAATTTAGGCTAAAATGCAAGTTTTGCTAATTTTGTAGGCCTAACATCCATTGAAGCGTAACTTTCGCTGCAGTATTTTAATGTTTTTCTGTTGCTTTTGTTTTGTCTTGAACCTCCTGGGCCACTGGAGTTTTTTGCCAGCCTACTTGGCAATCTTAGTCAACTCTATGCACACAACAAGGTCGTTCAATGTTTTAAACTAGGAGTATAAAACACAAAAAAATGTGTCAAAACCAAGACTTTTTTAAGGCTATAATGGGCGCACTGCTCCTGAAGAATCCCATAGCATTCTCAAACTAGCTGAGCAACATTTGTCCTTTTTACATGGGCTCAACTCAGGACTGCTTAACTCCACTTAGCTCACTTTACCAGTGCTTCCGCTACAGTTTTTTCTGTACTGGCAGGGGCTTTTTTGGTGTCTGCTCCTGAGAAAGCAAATTCAGAGCTGAGTAGGTTCTCAATGTGAACGTTGAATTATGGGATACATTTTGTTCCACTAAGAATTGAAATTGAATTTTTTATATCTGAATGTGAATCATTCATTTTGAACCTGAATTGATCATTTTGAATAATTGCTTTTAAATGAATCTGAATCTGTTGGTTTGAATGTGTATGACAATGAAATCAAAACTGTATTTAATTTTATTGACAAATTCAGCTCCTTAATTCATTCTCCCTTTTCAGTTTCACTTCTCTCCATTCAGATTCAGTTTTTCAATAAAAAAATGTTGTGCCGCACATCAATTGTGCCACAATTTCATCCGGCCTGGCTTCGGGTAAAACTAGTTGAAATGAGATGACAACAATTCGTGTTCACGTCAGCAACGCGTTTACGTTTTCTGTACCTGGAGGAAACACCTGCTGGAGGGATGTCTAGTGGCCAACGGCCCAGTGCTCAGTTTTGTAAAACAAATAAATGAAATTAAGCGTCATGTTTGTCTTCATGCAAGTCAGGGCAGCTGCTTTTGTGTCGCCTTTCGAGGCCCTCAGGATATGGCGTGATTTATGTGCCACCAGGTTTGCGCGCACAGAGCTATCTAAAGGAGCAATAACTGTGAGAGTGTGCGCATGAATCTCAAACGAGCGCGCGTTCAAAGGTGCTCGAACACCCGCTCAACTCTGACAAAATGCTCGCTCAGGTCACTCTGCTCGCGCTCGACTCTCTGTCTACGCTCGCAACCAATCAAAGACTGGCCTTTTTCATCCAATTAAATAATTCCTTCCAAATACTTCTTCGCTCCCATGGAAAACAGCCAATCACAACCAGCAAATTAAGGGACTGGATCAAGAATCGGAAGTTTCCGAAGGAAAGTAACGAAAGACACAATAGAAGATAACATTGTTATTTTTCCAATTTTATAGGGTTAGAATTTATTTATTCAAGTATACAAATGTATTACTTTGCATCATTTTTATTATAGGTAACTTTCTATTAAATACTGTAATACAATTTAATATTATCCTCTGTCCCACTATTAAGTGGAGAAAGTTAATGTTTTTTTATTAAACAAGCAAGGTAACCGCTGTCAACGGAACAGCTGATCTTATCCTCGCAACACTAACAGATGACAAGATGGAAAATGAGACTAAACTATGGAGTAAACTATGTCAAAAAGGTGTGTGCAAAACTCTAACATTCGTATTAATATGTACGTAAAGTTCTTGTACCCAAAACTGCTGAAATATTTCTAACCCTGAGAGTTTGAATTAACTTTGTGTATTTGGAAGGAATTCTTTGATTGGATGTGAAAGGCCAGTCTTTGATTGGCTGGGAGCGCGGCTTATTTACATATAATGTAAAGTTGCAAGCGCAGACACAGACCCGAGCGCGAGCAGTGACCTGAGCGAGTGTCCGAGCACCTTTGAGCGAGCTCGCACCTATGAGCGCGCGGGCGTTTGAGATTCATACGCACATGCTCACAATTATAGCTCCCTCAGATAGCTCTGTGTGCACAAACCTGGTGGCACAAAAATCACGCCATATCAGGAAATGACGTGCATGATAATGAAACATAAACAGCAGTGGCAGCTAATGATAGCTCAATGTTTGATCTCATTACAAATAATTAGCGGATATACGACGTGTCCAGTGGTGTGTTGGCCATTTTGTGTACCGGGACAAACCCCGGTGGGCCCCGGGTCTGGCCACTAGACATCCCTCCAGCAGGTGTTTCCTCCAGGTAAAGAAAACGTAAACGCGTTGCTGACGTAAACGCGAATTGTTGCCATTAGCATTCAACTAGTTTTGCCCGACGCCAGGTCCCGGATGTGTGGCACAAAAAATTTCATTGAAAAACTGAATCTGATGGAGAGAAGTGAAACTGAGAAGTGAGAATTTTTCAATAAAATTAAATACAGCTTTGATTTTATTGTCATACACATTCAAACCAACAGATTCAATTTAAAATTAGTCTAATCAGATTCAGATTTAAAAAACAATTATTCAAAATATACAATTCAGGTTCAAAATGACTGATTCACATTCAGATATAAAAAAATTCAATTTCAATTCCAAGTGGCACAAAATGTATCCCATAGTGAGCAGACTGGTGAAATATGAGTAGAGCCTGATTCAACTATGAAATGCTTTTCCCTCAAACATGGGTCTGGCTTTGGGTCTCCTGTGCCCGGAAAACGTCACAAGGGTGACATCCAGGATGTGTCCTAAACAGATTCTCAACTGGCTGTACTTTAAGCCCCTCTTTAATGACCAAGCTTCTCAATCTATCTCTCCCATTTTTCTCTCATTCCTAAGATAAAAACCCATCACCCATCTTTCCCTGTGGCGTTGTCCAATGAACTGTTTTTGTGACTGACAGGGCACCCATTCACAACAGACTTTTCTGAGAATGACGTGGGCATCACACTTCCAGCATATGGTCAAGAAATCCAATTAAAAAAAGGTTATGAACAAAACTGTTGACAGAGGGGAACCTTGATGTAGTCCAATCCTCACCAAAACTGGTCATATAGAGCCCTTGAAGAAAAACTGTAGGATTATTCCAAATAGATTTATGTGATTGCCTGCTAAACAATATATTAGGTACAAACAAAAGCACAGTTGCAGGAGGAAATTGATCAAGAAGCTAAAACACATATTGTGTTTTAGACGACTGTGCTAATTGTAACTTTGCCAATCTTGAGTCACAAAATTTGTTACAATAATCAAGACAAACACTGCAAACAACCATGATTTTTATGTTACACTTTCATACAATACAACTATATATGTATATTTTTTTTGTGGGATTAAATGTGATAGAGCAAATCGAAGCAATGCATAATTGTGTTCTCTTTGTTGTCTTATGTCTCTACTAAGTGTCCATACCTAGACATAAAATTTTTAAAATTTATTCTTGCAACAACTTGTCAATGCTTTGACAAAAATATTGTAAATGGTTAGGATCATTGTTCTGCTGGAAGGTGAATCTTTGTCCCAATTTTAGGTATTTAGCAGCAGCGTATAACATATTTTCTTCCTGGATTCAATGCATTTAGCTCCACCCATATTTTCAGCTCTTCCTATACCTTGCCCACAGCATGATGATTCCAAAACTATGTTTAACAGTGGTGGTGGTGGGTTCAGGGTGATGTCCAGCTCTTAAAACTCCTAAAAAATCATACAGCCTTTGCATGTAGTCCAGAAAGATTGATTGTGGTTTCAGTTTAATAATTAATCAAGCAGCCAGTCCCTCTATGTTTATATAAAACATTACACATCCACAATATTGATGACCAAGGTGGGTAAAAAAATCAATATGAAAAGTTTAGAAACAAGGTAGTAAAAACAAGTAACTCCAAAGTATTTGAAAATGCATTTCAAAATTCTTTTCTAAAAAAAGGTCCTTGCTGTTTGATTTAAAAAAGGCAGAGTTACGTAGGGTTGGGGCGCTGTTCACCATACTGTATGTATTTTGTCTGTGGAACCGCAAATAAAAGTTAATTGTCAGACCTCAAGCACATGGTATGATCAGTGGAGCTCAATATCTTGGATAAATAAGGTGGGGGAAGGCTTTAAGACGTCTAAAAAATAATGATAAACCTTTATAAACTATTCTAACACGGGTGGAAAGCCAACCTAGAGAAAACCAAACAGGTTTAATATTTTCCTGTCTTGGAAGGTGAGGTAAAAGGTGAACTATCGTGTTCTGAACAAGCTTGAATGACTCAGCATTGGTCTTGTCTGACCAGAAAACTTCTTGCAACTCTTCAATAATGGCCAGATGTCTGGAGTTAAAGACAGGTAGTTGGTATGCACTCAAATAGTTTTGACAATTTTCTAGACTTTTTCCATCTTCCGAATCCATCTCTTGATTCTGTATCTTCACAGTATTTCAAGGTCTTCCAGTACCATGTGCAATCCACACCAAAATGTCCCCACCTACAAATCTCACTCTTGTGAAGGACTTTTTGGGGGGAAAGTCTTTCACAAGATTCAGGAAAATCTTTACCAGCTACTTTTAGGTCTGCAAGAAATTTTTTAATGAAATATTTTGCTCTAGGAAAACAAGTTTTATCGAATCTTCTGTGAGAAATTGGCCATGGATAGTTTTTTTTATCCTTAATTGTATATATAATATGGAATATATGGGTTATTGCAATGTCTTATGTGAATTTTAAGCACAAATATATTTAATGAGGAAAAACACTGTAATGTTCAACATCTTTTTTAACCATTGCATACTGACGCTTCACAGTTACAATCATAAGTGAAAAAGAGTGAGATAGACATACAGAACTTCTGAGGTTGTCAATAAAAACACCACTTTATGTCAACAACAGCTTATTTGCTGCTGTTGACATGCTAACAAAGACATCATCACCCATCCTCCCTCATAAAATTCTGTCTAACATTTCCTGCAGATTGTTTCAATACTACAATATATACAATAAGACAGTATGCTGTTCCACCGTCTGTTAACTGGATATGTCTCCTGCACTCTTATAAAGGATATTTAAAAAAATTATTACATTTAAAGCACAATGTGTGTTACTTTTCACACAAAATGTGTAACATATTGTATGTTTTGTATTTTTATTTATAACTTTACACTTTAACTCAAAAATTTTAAGTATAATTATCACTGTATAGCAACAACATTTTATCCATAACTATCTGGGTGAGTAATATGTGAAAACAATTCAGGAAATTCATGGATTATTCATATTTTTTATACAATTTACATATGCTTACCTGCTGTTGTCAATAAAATATTCAGAAGTTTCTTGAATATTTTCAATAAACATAGGTATAAGAATAGTTATGAGCGGAGAAAGCGTTAAAAGATATCACCAGACTACCAAGCATGGAGCCACATCATGTCTGTACAAATGGGCGGTATTAAACCACCAGACGAAAGGTTATCATTGGAGAAAAGCTAAATTACCAAAGGAAGCATAGATGGATGCTGCATCTTCTGTAACAGCCACTTTTGTGAGATCTTTGTTTTAAGGCATAGACAACATGTTAGTCTTATTGGAATTTGCTGCATCAATGTGGCTCCCAAAGCAGTTTGGTATTTTAGCTGATGTTTATCCACAAAAACATTTTTTTTTAAATTGCTAACCAAGCTTTTTTTGTTGGTTTTTTTTTCCAATGTAATAGCACCTGAAGTATTACATATACCAAATACTTTGCTTCACCCAGGTTATTTTCCGCAAGCCATGTAAACTGTGATGAAACCTCCTATTAAAAGTGCTTACAAATCAGTCAGATTTTCAACGACAACACAGCAATGTTGAGATTTCAAAGGGTTTACATCTTAACAATGTTTCATTATAAACCTCTTTCTAGCTATTACATGATGGAACAGGACACTGAAAACGTGTTGCGTTTTAATTTTAGTAAATCCGATTATTATTATTGCGTGTGTATGTGTTTTTTTTCTTCTTGTTTTCGATGGTTAGCCGAAACTGCAACTGGTTCTTAAGCCAGATTAACTTAAAGGATACTGTTTAAAATTGGAAAGTTGAGGAATAAATAAAATTGGACCCAACTGGCCGAAAACCTGAGATGCCCAGAAACTGTCCGTTTCAAGCCTTGTAAAAGTAGGTCCTTGTTCTACGTGTTGCTTCACGCAGAGTCTCTGAACCCTCAGCTGTTGAGACACGATTGCTAGCTGGAGGCTTGGGCTCTGTTGAGGTTTGAAACAAAAAGATCCAATTTTACCCAATCACGAAAATTTGGCCTTTGACGTAAGTAATGCATAATGCAATTGAAATACAGCTTAGTGAAATTTGCATTTGCTGTAAACAAACACCCGCCACTGTGAAGTGGAAATGGCCGAGGTGAACGAGATGCTTGTGAGTGACACCTGCAATGTTTCGCTTTGAAGGTGAGCCAACAAAGCTCAATGGCTTCGTTCATTTCGTACAGTGCCAATCCCAAACAACAAACATAGGCAGACTACTATTCTGAAACAGCCCAGAAAATCAACGTCATTGGTCACTAGCCCTCCTTCAATGAATGGCCAGGATGAAGTGTATCCTGAGAAATCGAGGTCAGTGTGAAAAATACAGGACAGAACAAAGAAGGCGGATAATATTTCGATTTAATTGAACTCAGTTTATTTATATAACACCAATTTGCAGAGCATGTTGTTTTGAGACATTTTACAAGAGAGAATAAAGCAGATTTCTGTAGTAATGCATCCTTGCCTTTAAAGTCAAACACTGCTTTATCCACTTTTTACTTTTCATTTTAGCTTTTTCTGTTATGGTAAAAACATTTTCCTGCTGTTGTCTTGATGTAAATTGTGTTTTCATCTTGCCCTTTTGTTTTCCTGAAAGCTTTTTTCAATTGTACGGGAAATAAAATCAAGGGAGTCCTTAATCGATATTGATATTGAATATTGTTCCCATATTAGCCAAAAAACGACTATCGGATTATATGGGCCTTCATCTAAAATGTCTGACATTAGCACTTCAGTAAAAGCAGTTCACAACAACAGCTTTTACTGACTTTACTGACAACTGCTTCATACTAACTACTTGAGGCAATATCACATTCAAATGGGATTTCCCATTAAGGTTTCAGTTTTCCTCTATTATCAATGAAGCAAATACAGTTTTTAATTATTAAAATGGTAAACAATTCTTATGGTAGACAAAGAAAAAATTTATGAAACTGTATTAAGTAAAGGTGCTTGATTTTTTTATTTCACGTGTATCAAATGCAGCATCTCAGAATCTTTGCAGATGGTAGTGGAAGTAAAGTCGGATATAGGTCATTTTGTAACATGATTAAATATAGACTATAAATCTGGGGAGAGGGATTTCTGAGCATATTTTCGTTCTTAACAATGCTGGCAGTGTGGAAGTACGTTTAGTGAAAGTCAGATAAAAACGTTGTAGCTACGTGCAAAACTTGCACAAGTTTCCCATGGTGGCACAGAACTGAAGAGGTTGTTGTTTTATCTATTTTATGCTCATATAGAACATTCTCATGTTTAAGTATAAAATGTACGTAACACATTACAATGCTTTGGATTTTTCACATAACTATTTTTGTCAACTATTGGTCTCTGTTTGAATATTATCAGTCAGTCCCCCCAGAGAAGGCGGGCAAAAATCCTTGATTTTCCTGTGAATTTTGAGCCATTTTGTCCTGTTTTCTGCAATGAAAATGCAGGAAAGTGGCAAATATGCGGGAACGTGCAAAAATATGCGCAAAAGTGTGAAAAACATGGGAACTGTTGTTTACAAATGAAGGGAGAATAAACATGCTTCTGCCACATATAGTAAGCAGCACACATGACATAACATAGCAGCATAGCTGACGCAGTTATTTGGTCCCGTTATGCCAACTTAGAGAGTCTTGGACCATTTAAAGTGATCTATAACGTAGCATGAGCAGAGTCGAAAAGTACAAAATATGAACATTGCTAAGTTAAGAAATACAGAATATGTCTAAGAACAAAGCTAGTTATAACTAACTTAAAGCTCCCTGTAGTAAGGCGCTGTATGAAGTTCAGTCCATTTGCTTTTATTAGTTTACAAGGAAGATCTGCCACATTTAATATGGTGGACGCGCTGACGTAGTGATGTCATCAACCCACCAAACAAATCGCTTAGACCTTTCCATACAATCCCATAAGGTGATTTCTGCTTTCACCAGGTTTTGAGCAGGTGGGTGGATACACATGCACATGACATATTTTAAAATATTCAGACGTTTTTGAAAACTATATATAACTTTAAGTTTACTGGGATGCACAGCTTGTGCATACATAAAATACGTAACAAAAGAGTGTGACAAAATTCACCATAAACACAAGGGTAAAATTAATCAAGGCCCTCATAAAAACCTGTAACGGTAATAAAGGAAAATCTACATCTCAGATGAAGTTAATTATCCTCAAGTATGTCCCATCTTTGCGCTGCCGTAAGCAATAACTACTAAAGGTATGCAAGCCATATGGTGGGGTGAGGCGTGGGAGGCAACCACCTGCTCTGATGGGTGGATGGAGGAATCCTAAACGTGGCCAGTGAAGCTGCCACTGTACTGTACTTTAGGTTGTTTTTCTTCATAGTTATTTATAGCCGTGCGACAGTGGATGGACTCAGACAATGGAGCTACCACTGAGTGCCAGATCTTCAATCCCACACATCCACAGTAACGACAGGGTGCAGCCGAGCGTCCCCAGCCTTCTTGCTTTGAGTGAGATTCTACACTCACACTGCCCAGAGCCCGCAGTGGAAGCCGGAGGGTACACTGGGGCTCGGGCTGAGGAAAACAACTCCGCCAGCCGTTGGCAGTGGGGACAAAGCTGGGAAAAAGGAAAGCAGGATTGGAGCAGGGGTGGAGCTGGAAAGAAAAGTGAAACTAGAGCAAAAAACTGTTAAAACTTCGTCAGAAGTAACAGTAAAGGTTGGAACTATAGGATTTATATATATTTCCCCCTTAAAGTTCTATCTAATAATCGAAACTTTGGGATTTACAGCATATTAATTGTTTAACAAAACAAAAACATGTTTTTGACAGCTAACCGCCAACTGTTTACCGAAGTTTTAGGAGGAATAAAACATAAGCAGGCACATTGTGTTTCAATAGTGATTCTCTCCAAGCGCTTGTCTCCACAGCAGAGTAGATTCAGTCCCCCTACTGAAAACTCTTTGCTCTGCTCCATTTGTGTTCAAAACTCCAAAATTCCCACTTACGCGTCGGAATTATTTACTGAAAAGCCCGAACTAAAACTAAAACTTGAAAATTCTCAAAACATACAGATTGAGATCCAATATGGCGGCTCCTCACATCAACAGTAGTAAGTATCTAACAAAACAATTTTTTAGGCAAGACAGACTTAAGAGTTTAGATAAACTCAATTTTACATGTAGAGAGGTTGAATGTGGCCAGTATTGCTTAAAAACCATCTACGTAAGAGGTAGTACAAACAACAGCTATTTCTGCATCGTAATATTTGAATAGTGATTAAAGATAGATAAATTAAAGGAATTACCAGAAATGCATGGGAAATATTGCTACTGATACATAAAGATATAAAGATACATGCATTTTAGTTTAAAGAATATCACCAAAATATTCATTTATCAAACATTTGTCTGTTTACTACAGTGTGTTGAATTCATATTAATGTTTTTTTTAAAGACATTTCAATTAGTGGAAAAAATTGCAACCAAAATTTCCAAGACCCGTTTTTGGTTTGTTTGTTTGTTTTTGTTATTGTTTGTTTGTTAACTTGTTTCTATTTGAATATTGGTCTGTGTTTTTGTTCCCTTTCACTCTGTGCATCCCCCCACACACACACATATCCCTCAGTCATGGTTAGCTTTAGAATGTATCTCAGAAATAAATAAACAATTGAGGTATGGGAAGCCAGGTTATTTTGAAGACTTCCGGTTTAGTTAATGTGAGTAAACTTCCTACATCACCATAAATCCATTTTGAGCATGAGTTCACTAAGCCATCTCCCTTGTTAGTCGGCAAGGGACAATATCGTAAAATAAATTTTTTTTGACTATTTGAATCTGCGCAAATGTCTGCTTAAGAAATATAAATTGAGTTTTATTCATTTAAAACCTTTCACAGAGAAAAATATTTTACGCAAACTACATTGAATATTGCATTGGAACTGCGACTTAATTAATCTAAATGCCTTTCAGTCTGTAAAAGTTGCTGTGATCCTTTTGACAAAACATTCAGTTTCAAATCATGCAGCCATTGCACGGCAACAAGTAAATACGATCCAACTGTATTTAAATGAATGTTTGACTGATTGTTGAGCCAGTAAAGGGGACACTCACGTGCTTTGAGAGGTTGTCACTTTTGCAGTCCAAATCGTACCTGCGAAACAGAGGGAAAAGGTAATAGATGAGAAGTGATGCTACAATAGAAGGATTTGGGCGGCAAGTCGGGACAGATCATGTAATTAAAACAAAAATGAGCAAAAAAACGGACTTAAATGCAGTTCTGCATAAAAGCAGGTCACATTTTACAACATGTGTTCATGTGAAGTGATAAACCACAAAAACATGTTCGACATGCTGATTTAGCAACTTCATGTTATGCAAATGTACATTAACATTTTAAGCACTACAACACACACGTAAGGAGACGTCAGCATCGTATTAGAGATCCAGAACGTGTCGAGCCATATTTAGTTTCTCCTTAGGACTTTTGTTTTTGGCTTACCTTAATACACAACCTTGGGAATACTTAAGCTTAAGACAGTTGCTAAATATTTTACGTGGCCCTTCATCTATGATGAGTTTGTACAAATGATTTATAAGTGCTGCTCTCTGGGAGTACTTTAGCAATTTGGTTTCACTTTCGCACATTTGCTGATGCACAGTGGGAGAAAAAAAAAATCAACTGATGCTGAGGAAGCAAAGATATTTCTATTTTAGCAAACTCCTCTTCTAAAAGCAGGTGTTTGCATTATTCATAGAGGAGCTGTAACACCTGGACAGATATTTCAATGCATTATGCAAGTAGTGGCTTGAGATGAAGTGTGAGCATATTTGCTTAAGAACTCGTTTCAGGTGTCTTAGTATCTGGTATAAAGTGCTTCGTACTAACTACTTGAGGCAATATCACATTCAAATGGGATTTCCCATTAAGGTTTCAGTTTTCCTCTATTATCAATGAAGCAAATACAGTTTTAATTATTAAAATAGTAAACAATTCCTACGGTAGACAAATAAAAAACTTTAAAAAACTGTATTAAGTAAAGGTGCAGGTAAAAGTAAAGGTTTTTATTTTACGTGTATCAAATGCAGCATCTCAGAATCTTTGGAGATGGTAGTGGAAGTAAAGTCGGATATAGGTCATTTTGTAACATGATTAAATATAGACGTCTTTTATATAACTAATAACCAAAATATACATTCCTATAAACCTTCATTTTAAATGCCATGGCAATACAGAATGCACTTTGAGCTTCAAATAACACATTTCAGGTTTAGCAGAAGTATTACTGCTGCCTGTAAAAACATAATAGTCAGAATAGGGGTTGCGTCGTGGTTAATTACGATATTATTGCAAATATATAATTTTTTAAAAAGTGCAGCTGTTAAAATTGTTTCCAATTTCTAATTAGTGTCATTAAAATTATATATTAAATAAAAAATAAAAATCCCTCAACAAACAAGTGAAACAACTATCCATATATAAATAAGTAATAAAATACATGATCCGATAAATATATGTGGAAATAATCACTAAAGGTTCATACGATAAAAGCATGCTATACATATATATATATATATATTTGCCATTATTTGTTCGGGTAACGGTGCAACTTACACGCTTCTTCTAACCTCTTTAACAATGATTAATTATGGAGATCTCTTTAATCCACACCCATCAGCATCTACAACAACTCTGTGAAGTAATATGGATCAGTTTTTCATAACTATAGTTGTTAACAGTTTTTCTTTAAATGATATCACTTAATCAAGCTTACTATAAAAGTTATCAAATATATAAATATAATATCATGCTAATATCGTATAGGCTCAATATCGGTATCGGGCAAAACTGAATTTTATCGATCGGCATTGTATCGATCATATTATATTTTTTAGATTCTATTATATTAACTGCACTACGGCAGGCATCTTAATAATGGTTCAGGCGTTCATTTTTGGAGCTGTGTTTCTCTTTGCAAGGCTGTAACAGATTCATTTGGCAATCAGACTGAAACGAACTTTTAAATTGTTTTTGTCAGTTTTTTTTAATCATTTCCGCAAGATCAACATCACCCATCCAATTTTCAACACGTTATCAAAGCTACGCACGTCACTGCGTCTGTGTCTTGTGCCCGCAGAACATGCTGCTAATCCGGTAAAAACCCATTTCAAACAAACATGCAAGCTGACCAAGCCTGCTTGATTGTCAGTGGCTCCATTTGTCCCGACCATGCAGGCAGAACCATTCATCCACAAGTAGCCGCTACGCCACGCAGACCATATAATCCACTTGCCTCTCCAGAGAGCAATTTATCAAGCTTTATTTGCTTAAAGTGACACAGTACCTTCGGTGTGTCAGGTGTGCGTACGTCAACGCACGTGTTTGGCGTGCACGGCAGCGCGCGGCGGACTGTGTAAATGGGAGAGGAGAGCCTCCGCAGACAGCATGCCATGTCTGATAAGGCGCCTGCTGACAAAAGTGAGGGGATGCTGTGTGTCACGGCAGGATGGACCAGAGAGCTCCGCTACAGTGCTGCTTAATGTAATTCCATAAGGGTGAAGGAAACACTGCTGTTACGCAACGCGCTGCCAGCCAAATGCACAGGTGCTCTTCATGTTCTATTTGGCCCCCCTGCCGCTGTCAATCCCAAACATTCCTGAATGATTCATTTAATTTTATTTAATTATAAGGGAAAAACAGGTAGACTGAGTACAAAAAAAAAAACAGAAAAAAAATGCAACCCATGTATGTATGATAATTTGGCTACACATGTTTGCCCACACACACACACCCTGGACGAGATGTCCCTCGGCACCTTGTGACTTCACATTAACCGTGTGTGACTGGCTGAGTGTGTTTATGTGGATGACATCACTCTGCATCGGCACCGAGCCAGACAGGATTTCTCTTGGCCCTGCGCGGCCTGCGTTGCTAGGGGAGCAGGGGCCCGCTCAGAGCTCCGTTTGAACAGAGCGATGATGACTAATGATGGTACACAAACAAAACGCGGCCGGGGAGGCAGGCGAACAACAGACCAAAGCATCCTCGGCACCGGAGCGTGGTTTCCTAACAGCTTTCTGAAGCCCTCATAGAGCCTTCGCTGGAGATGCCGTACAAATATGGTAAATGGTATGGTGAACTACACTTTTAGTAATAAAAACCATCGGAGAGGGACTGAAATTAGACACCATTACACTGTATAATTAATTTTAAAAAAATTAGAAACTGCATGTCATATTCTCTGATATACGCAGACTACAGTATGTTCTTCATATTCTGCTCTGTCCTAGTTCAAACTGAAACAGAAATGTTTTTCATCCTTACAGACATTAAAACTAAATCCTGAATATAACATTCTCACATCCTCACACTCTAATAACGCTGAAGATATTTACCCAATTTAAACAGTTCACCTCAAAACACAGGGATGTTAATTAGGTCTATTTTGTCAGCTTTCCCTTCTTTCTGAGGCAGTCTTCTATGCTCCTTAGCCAAGTTAGTACAATAAGCCCACCCATAAAAACTGTTACATGATTCTCACTTCTATCGTTCAAGCTTATTGTATTTTTTTAGCATTACACTAATAGTTGGATGCCCTGTTTTGTAACATATCGTTCCAAATATTGAATAAATAACTTATTATTTTCTGGATTATTTTAGATGCATTTTGTCATGTATGTTTGCATCCATATACGCCAAATAATCATCACAATTACTCGTGCATGATAGAGACATTAACATTAGTAGCGGTCGATGTTGGACATTTCATTAAAGCATCCGCGTCTGTATGGTTTGTAAAACTAGGCTGATATTAATAACTGCTGTTTATTTCCATTCTGATGTTGCGTTTGGGTTTTGGGAGGCGGATGAGTTTGTTATGTGGTGTGGGCATGTGACAGTGATAGTGATGCATGAAAGGAGTCTGAGGTATTTAACTGAAGAAGGACAGCCAGGTTATGGAAATATACAATATATATAAAACTTTTAACGGGATTTTCTGTTTGGAAAAGGCACTTCATAAAGAATGTAAGCTTATTTTCCCTCTCACTAAACCATACTTATTCCTGCTACCTCCAAACACATACAGCTGCAGAAGAAGAACAACAGCTGGTTACTGTGCTTCTTCTGTTTCGTGTTTTCGCTGATAAAACTGCTGATAATGCATCGATTTATAGTTGCCAAGGGGAGGTTTCATTCCCAATTATTTGAAGTATTTCAACAAAATGGACAGAGCTTAATTTGATGGAAATCTGGCCATGTGTCACGAATAATCACCAAACCAGTTCATCTGGTATAAAAGTGTATGATGTCGTGTTTAAATTCTGAGATTTCTGTGATTGATTTTAAAGTTTTTTTTGTAATGTACATGAAATGAGATTTAAAAAAAAAATCATTGGTTTGTCATTTGACAACAATTAAAGCAATGATAAAGCTTATCTAAAAACCTGGCGAAGTGCAATGTATACCTGGAACAAAAAATGCGGTAAAAACTATAGATTTTTTAACTAGGCTACTTTACAACACTAAATATGTTATTTATTATGTTTTATCACAGATACAATTAAAACATTTTAATGCGGTTTACATGCAACCGACAGTACCAGTGACAGTACAAAGCTAAACAAACTATGTTTTGGGAGGAGTAGACATCATATTGTAGAGATTATAACAGATATCCCAATAAACAAGTAAAAAGTACAGCTCAATATTTTCCCATTCCTGTTTATATATTGTATTGTACCTTTACATCCCAGCTCTAGATGTGTGCTAATGATGCTTAATCTTTTTCTTTCATGGTTTTACAAACTTATCCTCATTATGAAGCGAAGAGATGAATCAATTTTATCAAAAAATATTTCTTATTGTTTGTTTGTTTATTTTACAGATTAATTTTTTTCGAAAACATGGATTTCTATCTACCAACCTATTCTGTTTTTTTTAATAGTTCAGTTTGATTTCAGCTCTCCAGGGCATACCATCTTGTTTTACATGTTTTAAGACTTGTACTTATTTGGATTGGAATTCACATTAACTCACACAAGGGAAAAAAGCACATTGGATTCGTCATGAACCAAAAAGGTGAGATTTAATTTTTAAAACCATATTGTCCAGCAACCACGTTCTGTTTTTACATTCTTTAATTAAACTCAAGTAGTAGTTAATACAAGCAAATCACCCGGGAAACAAAAAAAATTAAATTCTTTAATTGAGAGTGGCCTATAGTTCTACAGAACTGAGTTATTGCTAATAATGTTTAATGCTGCACTAAAAACCCTGCAGGTTCTTTTTTTTTTTTTTTTTATAAATGTTTTTCTACAGATTTCTGGTTCCAGTTAAAGATAGGTTTGCAATTTTATTACCAAGTGAAAACAGCTATATCCTTCCTTTATTTCTTTTTTTGCAAAGATTTTTTTCTTTATTTTCTGAGGTCTGAACCAATTTAGCACACTTGATTAGTGAACCATCTATTTAGGGGTTTCCACTGGCTTCAGTGAGCAACAGAAAAAAAACAGCCTACTTAACTTACTGCCAGTCGCAAGATAAGGGTTAAATGGATTTATAGTCTTAGAGAGAGACTGCAGAGTGTGTTGTGGCTTTTCTGCCGCGAGAGAGTGGGATTGTTTGGTATGTGTTGAGTTCAGTGGTGTCTGCCTGCATGGATGTCCTGAAGGGACTTGAATCCTTCTGCAGAGATAGGAGCAGTAATGTGGAGCTGCAGTAGCTACTGTAAAAGTGACTTTCAGACCTCAGGATAGCGTTAGAGGACAGTAGGAGGGAAGTATGACCACTGGTGCTGTGATGGTGAATGTAAATGGTGAGCGAGCCTACAGGATGTCTGAGCTGGATGTGCACGCACTACCGCCCAGCATTAACAGCTGGAAAACATAGTGTGTAAGTATGAGTCTGTATACGAGTACATTTTTGTCACATTTGGACAATTTCCATGGTTTTCTACTATTTTACTGTAATTATGAGGTGTCGGAATACATCCAACCAAGGACGCACACGCCATCCATCTTAATCACTTTCTTCCAGTCCGCAGGCAAATATGCTCCTGTTTAAAGACCTGATCACAGCAAGGTTGTGTTTTGTACTGTTCTGTGGAAAATCCTCGGCTCTCCCTAGTTAAAACTCACTGAACAATCACCCCCAAAAACGTCATCACTAAACAAGCAAATGTTTTGTTTTTTACCCTAACCCCTACAGATTCTCACATTTGCATCCTCTTACAACCCTGAAGATATTTACTCAGTTTAAACAGTTTACCTCAAAATTAGATCTATTTTGTCACCTTTCTTTCCTTTCTTATGCAAATTCTGTCTTCTATGCACCTCATTAACAGTTGGATGCTCCATAATAAAAGAAGATTGCCTCTTTCATTTTGCATTTTATGCTTCAGTTTCAGTTAACTGCTATGAATTGCACTTGACCATTTCAACTAGCAGCTGCAAATGCATCACTGTATAAGAAGCAGTTACACAGTAATCCGTCCTTTTTTGCTATTGTTATAATATTTAATGCATAAATAATTTTTTTTATGGTATGTATGTATGCATTCATATCACAATTACTGACCCGAGACATTAACATCTGCAGCGACCGATGTTGGAAATTTTATTAAAGCACCAGCGTCTGTCTGATTTGTAAAACTGGGACAATATTAATAACTGATGCTTTTATTTTTAGGGAGTTTGTCTTGTGTTGTGTGGGCAGGAAACTGCGATAGTGAGACATTAAAGAGGTCTGGGGTATTTAACTGCAGAAGAGAAGCGAGGAAGTTTGGAAATATACAATACATTAAAAACTTTTAAAGGGATTTTCTGTTTAGACAAACCTGAGGCACTTCATACAGAAGGTAGGCTTGTATTCCCTCTCAATAAACAATACTTGTTCCTGCTACCCCCAAACACAAGTGCTGATAAGAAAGGAGAAGGATGGTTTCTGGGGAAAGAAGAAAAAAACTTTCTCTAGATGGTTCTGACAGATGATTTTCAGTGTTTCTGGCATGATACGACCGGAGACAGCACAGAAGCTTCAAACTTGGTCCTTCGATCAAAGGATGTTGCAAGTTACAACACTCGTCTGGCAAAGGACGTCTTCCAAAATAATATTAAACCGAAATCAAAGCTCTTGGAGATAAACAGTTAGTAACATTTAGGAAATAGAGGTCAGGGAGGCAGTGTGGACCACTTGGAAAACAGTTAAACCTTGTAATCTGGGACAGATCCAGAGGAAAATACTTCACTTTTTTTAATGTGTTAATTTAAAGAGCTAAAAACACTTTTAGATAAAACCTACATTCGTGAGATCAGTACCGAGCAGACGTAAACATTTAAAATTACCAACAAGAGCAGCTGAGTCACTGAATTTTTGACACGTTAGCTTCTGCTTTGGTCTTTTCTGGGAAACGATCTTAAACTTTTAATACAGTTTTCAACTTTATTTGTTCGTCCTGTTTCTTCCGGTTGCGATTCGAAGCGTCTCGGCTGTCTAAAAACGAACACCGCAACCTTTTTCTCAAAAAAGAATTTAATCAGGAGTCTATATGCACCGAGCAGGCATAACATTGCGACCAGTGACAGGTACAGTGAATAACATTGATTATCTTTTCATTATGCCCCCTGTTAGTGGGTGGAATATATTAGGTAGCAAGTGATTATGGTATTTTGTTGCAAAGGTTGTGTAAGAAGCGAGGGAAATTGGCTGTTGTAAAAATTTTTGCCAGTTTGACATGAGGAACTCTGTGATGACATCATGGCTGTGACAGAGCTTGTTTAACTATACACTATACTACAACATTTAAGGGCTGCCAGTGGGGTAAAATGATGCCACCACGGTGTGCAAGAAACTGTGTGTTGTGAAATATACATTTGATAAATAAAGACCCAAATGGATACTGCACATTCAGAAAGCATCATGTGAGTGCCTTGAATTTATAACAAGTATCTTTCAATATGCTTTTAATCAGCCAAACCTTCTGTTTTTTCCTTAATATGAACTTTATCAATCATTCTTGGCTACCGGTCAAAGTCATTTAGGAATACACTTTATACTACTTGTAGGGCCCAACGTTCTAGGATTGACGATGAACATCAGTTTAGTCCCAGATACTAATGAACAAAACTAATTGGCATAATTATTTTTCAGCATCATAAACATGTAATGGATGTAATGAAAAATCCTTAAACCTTTATGATTAACAGCTGTCTGAAAAAGCAAGCAGTACAGGCAACATGACATAGATAGAGGCGCAGCAATACAGTCACTTCTAACTATTTACTCAATCAATGATACTCCCATCAAAGAAGATTCAATTGGACCCATTCATATATATATAAATATATATATATATATATATATATATATATATATATATATATATATATATATATACCTCAAGTTAAATGAGGGTTGGCTCCCTAACTATTGCTTTTACCTTAATAACTGCAGATAAGCCATTGTTGGATCATAATTTATAATATTTAGATTTATAATATTTTTGTAAAAACACACGTGTCTTTCTAATTAAGAGTGAAAAATATTATAAATTAATATTTTTCACTCTTAATTAGAAAGACACCTGTGTCTTTACAAAATGTTGCGGCAGTATCAACACCCCTGGTCCAGCATATCGGTGCGACTGGTGCGAGGGCAACTGGAGGAGACAACTCCAACAATGTTTATCCGAAGTTTATTTTGGTCAAATGGAGTAAAGTCTTTGCCACCACAAGTGATGAAGAGCCTAATTTTATACAGTTTTTCATACATCCTAGTGTCATGCACACAGACAACTGCAGCCGGGCTCTGACATTCCAACATGCAAGATCAAACGGCTAGCATTTCTCCTTGACCTTCGGTGCAACTTCCTACAGCTTTTGCGCAACATGGGTCCTCTCGACAGTCCAAGGTAACAAAGAAGGTTTCCATATTTCATGAGCCACAATCCAACTGTACAACAAGAACTCAGTCTGAGGAAGTTAGTTTCATCAAGGAGATTGGAGTTCTGTTTTAGCAGAATGATTTGAGGTATATCAACGCTAATGTACAACCTGAGCCCAATTAATTCATTTCTAAACAATTTGACTGCATGTCAGCCATAATGGCATCATTGATACAATACTACAACTAAATAGTTTATCTCTCTGTTTGAAGTTTGTGACAGTAATGTTAACTCTTGTTATCTCTAATGAGCCTTGTTATTGTTGTCTAATCCATAAATGCAAGTGACAGCAGATTACTATATGTTGTTTTGAGCCAAAGGTACAAGCAACTTTCACACCAAACTGCATGTTAAAAACCAAATTGCAACTGCTAAAGTATTACTACTGCTCCTTAACAATTTTACATTTTACATGCAGAAGGGTTATAATAGGGTCTCTTGATCCTGAGGTCCAGCAAATTTTACTCATCTTGTCAGAGAATGACTTTGCCCAGTAAGGTAAAGAGTGTGCTCTGTGGTGTATCTATCTTAGACGGTCTTATTCTGAAGTACAAAAGGAAGTAGTTCTTGAGTTACCCTGCGATGGTGAATCACAGCAAAAACTTCCTGTGGCATTGATGGTCTCTGTCTATTTCAAATTATTTATATGCCACTTTAAAAGTAACGTAAGCCCCACCTTTTAAAACCCTTAACTACCTTTAAATTGCAAACTGGATTGATTTTTTTTGTTTTGTTTATTCACGTATCTACATTTATTTCTATTTATAATAATTGCCGGGTATTAATAGGGGGTTAGGACCAAATTGCTAAAACTTGAAAATAGTTGAGAAACCTTCAAAAATGCCTATTTTTATAAAAACACCGAAAGTACCCTATTGTACATTATTGACCATCTTGTGCTTACCGCAGCAGATGATATTTCTAACCAATAGTATGTCAAGTAGAATTGCACCTAGGTTTATTTGCTTTCTAAATTGCATTTTCTTTCACATGTTTCAGATATGCTTTATTTAAAAAAAATTGATCTATTAACATATTTACTCACTGGTTGAAATTGATAAATCCCAAATAAGAATGAAAATGACCTTAAAATCATACTTTCTACACACCCAGTTCGATATATTGGGGTACTCGTGCACAAACCATCATGAAGCTGTAATTCATAGCGATAGCAACAGATGGAACGGAACAAAAGGTGCTGGTTTCGTTTGTTTAATTGGCCAATTGGATTACCGCATTAGTCTCTCCACATGCCCAAACACAGATTAGCTGATCCTGGATTAAAGCAAATGTGGACAGGCCGCCTGGTGTACCGGCCAAATCCCCTGTGGGGCAACACACATGTAAGGGGCCGTCATAATGTAGGCAAAAAAGTAAATTATAACTAATTTTTATGGCCCACTACAACCCAATGGTTGATTTTCTTGAAAGACATTAGGCGATGAAACTGGTTAAATACCCTGAAATCTCTCCTCAGCACAACGCTACCCTTCCCGTGGACCAGTATCAATAGTTTCTAATTGGTGATGAATGATATTGAAAAGAAAAGAGTGCAAATTGAAAAACTAGTAAAGCAGAAGACAAGACAAAGAACTAAAATGGCTACAATTAGAGGAAATAAAATGTGCCAAACTTACTCAAATGTTTTACCATTGCCAGCACAAGTATGATCTAGTTGGTTCCTCTCATCGTACTCAGCTTCTTCCCTTTCTTTTAACTTTTGAAAACAACACAACTCGGCACATACATCGTCTGGCATGTCCTGCCACATCCAAAACATGCAAGGCAAGTTTAATGTTTAGCTCAGTGTCCAATCAGAACTAGACCGACTGAAAACACGGGCCAATACACCAGACCTTTTCTTTTCCTCCATTCTTATTTTTATGAAATAAAGTAGATTTGACATGGACGGTATTGTTGGAGCTCCAGGTACGCTGAATACTGACCAATAAAGTCAGCGTGTTAAAAGTAAAGCTTGAGCTTCACATGGAACCTGACTTATAAAAAAGCAAGAGCTACAACACGACAATGTAATAAAAACGCACAATACAAAATGTGTCCAATAAAATGAAACCCGCAGACCGTGGTGGGGGTCACAAAATGAACGACAGTGAGGCTCATTTCCGCTGTGTGAGCTGCACAAATTACCTGTTTTAACATTACAGGTTCCGACTGAGTGGTGAGCTCTGGGAGACTCTGTGCTGACCCTCAGTGCTCAAGGCAGTCAATTAAAATTGTATGATCAACTGTGTCAAATACTGCACTTAGGCCTAAAAGGAGTGAGACTGAGCAATCTTGTGCATCCGCTGTGAACTTTCACAAGGGCCTTTTATGTACATTTTGGCAGCAAAAATCAGGTGACAGATTTGATAAAAGGCCTAAATTAAATAAGTCTAAATAAACTTGATGCAATTTTCATCACACAGCAAAAAGACGAAAATTGATTAAAATGGTGACAATCACTAGGCTTTTGTCTTGCTGGGATTGGGTGACAAACAATGAGGGTAGAGGTTTTAAGCGGCAAAAAAATCTCTTTTACTTAGAGGAGCTATGGGAGAACCCATGTGTGCAGACTATGAATATTTCAGTCGCAACTCAACATTCGCTAAACACAAAGCGGCAGTTTCACCCATGGCTGCAAACACATGCACAGTTGTGCATGTGTTTGTGCATTGTGCTTGCACAATGCACAAACACACACACACACACACACACACACACACACACACACACACACACACACACACACACACACACACACACACACACACACACACACACACACACACACACACACAAA
>JAVLVB010000470.1:385473-421878 GCA_032876305.1 Orestias chungarensis
GTGTGTGTGTGTGTGTGTGTGTGTGTGTGTGTGTGTGTGTGTGTGTGTGTGTGTGTGTGTGTGTGTGTGTGTGTGTGTGTGTGTGTGTGTGTGTGTGTGTGTAGCATCTGTGTGCGTGTGTGTGTGGTTTTGCGACTCTGTCGAGGCAGTCTAATGTTGTGTGACTGGGGCCAGTGCTGTCAGCAGAGCAGAGACATGGACGCAGCACAAGTGCCTCCTTGGATAAATGTTGGGGCGGGCAGGGATGCTCATCCTCCTTTCCCACCATCTGACATTTAAAGGTCCAATCCACAATTCTAGAAGCTCTGCACTTTCTGGTTTCACCAGCAACTCACGACAGCTCACAGCGGTTCACTCAGCACCAATCAAGTTTACGGCCATATCTGACAAAGCCGTCAGTGTTGCTGAAGGCAAAACGGGAGCGATAGATAAACACGAGGGAGCAATGAATCTCAAACAGATCTGAACAAATAACTGTGTTGGGTCTTGGAGAATTATATGAATTAGAATCGTACAGCTTAAGGATGAAATATTACAGACATTCTAGAAAAAGTCTGGGTTAACAGAAGATTTTGAGGCGATTAAGAAATTATCCATGCTCAAATACAAACACAGAGTCACACTCATGTTTGCTTTATTATAACCATTTATTATAACCAAATACTTGGTCTTAATGTTGTTAAAACTGTTTTGTTATAAGTAGTTAATGAACTAATTTGAATTTAAGACTCAACACTGCTTGGTTCACTTGTTTTGTTTTGTTTAGTTATTCTTTTGTCTAGATTTACAACATCTAGGTTCTTTTGGTGTAAAATTATGATTCACGTCTAACATCAATGAAGTTAAAGTCATATAAGATTCAATATGTTCAAACAGCAGACGTTTTAAAACTATCCAATTTAGTTGTGAATAATTACCATATACAGAGGACGCACAATTCCAATTTTATTTAGGTGAAATAGAAACAAAAACTGCATTTGGGCTGGATTTGCCTGCTATGTGAGGGTAACCCGAGATGGAGGGAGTCCTGGCGAAGACATTAGCACAGGGCAACCCGTTCTGAACAGTACAAGAACATTTTGAATAAATTTTTCAAAAATAAATGTTTTTTTAAACATTTACAAACCGTTTATCTTCTTTCCAAACATGGTATAAAAACTAAACAAAAACACCAACGTTTTAAAGCACTCTGCATTCTATTCTTTTTGAAAGAAATTATTTATTTTTACTGGCTTAGCAATAACCTTAAACATCTATCTAACATTAAAGCAACGTAAAAATAAATATATCTTCTAGATGTAAAAAAAATAAACAGTTCTCAGACCATTGCTGTAATAAAACTAAAGTATGCAGTTTCTGAACGTTTCCAGTCGAATGTTTGCTATTTTATTCATTCAGGGGAGGTTTCTGTACTTTTTTTGCACTCGGCAGCTTGTAGGTTGGACTCTAGCATCTTCCTGTCACAGGTTGAAATCCCCCTGGGTATCTGCATGATGGTTTGTGTATCTGTCTGCAGTGTAACGAGCTTTAACAAGTTGGTATGACTGGAAAGAGGGCTCTATAAAGTCGTCCATTAACCATTTAGTCTATTCCAAGCAACAAATAGAGAAACATTTTATTAATACCTACTTGCTTCAATATTTAACGCAGGCAAAAAAAAAACATGGTTTATAAAAGAAACTACTTTTTTTAGTTCCTAAAACTCTCCATTTAAGAAAACATCTTTTGTTTAAAAAAGTCAGCCTTAAAAAATGACTAAAAACGTCCATCTGGGCTTGAATGAACTAAATTATTTATTAGAACTGACTTTACCAATTTCATATCTGGTGCTTTAGGTAATGGTTGTGATGAGTAAGAAACATACAGTACAAATGCACACTTAAAATAGTTTACCTGTATGAAAAACAACAGAGATTAGTCCCTAAAAACCAGAATACCTCTAACAATTACTGAATATAATTTACTGGACTTAATGGGAAAAAAACTAAACAAAAGACAAGGGATTTGGAAATGACAATTCCAAATAGCTTATTATACATTTAACAGGAAATGATCAATTACAATGTGGAACTGGGGAGATTTTTCCTGTGAGAAACAACTTTTTTATATATTGAGGCAATAAACAAGCAAGAGGTTCAGATATGAAACCTCCTGTTTGGGTAACATATGATCATGTTGAAGGTGAAGGCCGGACCTTTAAAAACCACTGGACCGGCAGACAAATTGAACCTCAGCTGCCAAGCCAGTGAGGTGTGTGTCTGCGTGAGCGTGTCTGCTACGTGTGTGAGGATGATCTGGTTCCCCTCACTCACATCGAGAGCGATACAACCCCTGACATATGCAAATGTCCACTGATTCACACTGGCAAAACACAGTGGATCTGCGGATGATGTGTGTGTGTGTGTGCGTGCGTGCGTGCGTGCGTGCATGTGTCTATTTGTGGTGAATGTCAGCCTGATTTCTTTACGTGGAAAAGTGTCTGCATGTGGTGCATGTTGGTCTGCAGAAACAACGCGTGCAGCAGGCTGCTTATACGGCTGTATGTGAGTGTTTCCAAGGCCTGCTGGGAGCTGTTGTGCCGACCTGTGGGCAATGTGTTTCTGTGTTTTAGAATTGACCGGCCGTGGAAAACTGACAGATCAGAGAAACGCTTACTTGGATCGGACTTGGAGAATGTGTCTCTATCCAGCAGGTTCCTGAAAAGAACAAAGAAACACATGGACAGAAAAATTAATTACACGTGTCTCCCGCCACAGCAAAGGAAGTGCAGTTTGAAACTCATTACATCATTAAAACTCTCCTGATTAGCTTCCTTGCTGACCCTGACAACTTGTTTACTCATAATCCTCTTCTGGCTTCATTAACAGAAATCTTTTTCTCCAATCATCTAGACACAAAGAATAAGCAGACAACAACAGCAAGCTTAAAGTAGAGTCTTTGTGCATTTTATCCTCATAGCAGCAAACTAGTTTTCACTTGCTTTGCACTTTCACTTTGCTGGAAGCAACAGCAGAGGCTGCAATCAAACGGCACTCCAGTTTTGCACTTTTGACTCTGGGAGGACTGAATGCAGCGATGAATACTATCACAGTGGCGTTGGCCGCCCGCCGCTGCTGACATAGTTTTGGATCGACAAGTTTGGGAAGATTAAAATGTCCACATTTACATGGCGGGCTGGGACTCCCGAAAGATGACGGAAAGGAAACTGTGGATAATCTCCAACTTAGGGTAGGAAGACCTGTCTAGTTGCATAAAAATGTATGAACTTTTACCGGTCCCCAAGGCTTGAAAATGAGCTCAGGCTTGAGTGGCAGCACTGAATTTTTCATTTTAGCATCCCATGAATGGCCAATTGTGGTTGGCTCCAAAAGCCGCGCAATGCCAATTCATAGCAGATTTAAACTGCTGAAAATGGTTTTTAGCTTTTATGTCTAATTAGGTTTCATCAAGCACATAGTTCTACTACATAGGCCAACTTAGTTAGGTACTGTATATAAAAATGAAAATTATCCTTTGTCTCTTTAAGGCAGCTCCTACCATTTACAACACACATCAGCATATTATCCAAGCATTTCTTCTTATTGCCATCCATCAATGGCAATAATAAGTTTCTAATTGTTCTTAGGAGCGTTGTGTGTTGTTGTACGAATGAACTTCAATACGTATTATCTTTTCTGGAAAATAAACTAAACACGTTTTTTTATTTTTAGCAAGAGGTGTTGTTTTACTTAAGCTACAAGTGGTCAGAAATTGTTGGATATCCAGGCAACAATAGTTGTTTTTTAACTGCACATCTTTCATCATGCTGTTAAACTTTAATTACACGTTTTAAAGTGATTTTCCTCTATCCTGATTTAATCCTCTCAAACTGTATTATGCGCTTTTTAATCTTAATTTAAAGAACTTTTACTTGAAATGTTCTAAAATATATTTATCTTGCCTAATATACTCATACTGATATAGAGTCATATCTAAAATTCACAGATCCTTGGACCTATCAGTACCAACATCTTTAATCTACCTACAACAACTTTACAGTACCAGAAGATGTTTGCTAATTGCTAAAATAAGGTAAGTATTTGTTACATCTTTCACATGTAAACACATGTAATCATCTATTATTATGTTTGTTTCATTTAAATTATATTTAACAAATATTAAATAAACATAAGAAAAGGCTTTATATTTTATGAAAATTATAGTAGGCTGTATCAGTGTGCGAAGATCAACTATGGTATGTCCTTTTAAAAAGTACTCATCAAATGCAAATTATTAATATTTCAATAGTATGTTAATGGGTAATCATTGTTGACACCCCAAGCTTGCTGATCTGGTTGAAATTTGACATTTTTTCCAGAGCTTAGGATCGACAGTTCTGTAGATAACTGAAAACTTGTCCTGCACAGCTTTTCATCTAAAATACCTATAATGAGTTCATTTGCTATCAGGGATGACAATATGGTCCCCTGAATCCTAAATGAGGTTCACCTACTAACCAAAGGTTGTTTGATTAGGAGTTTAGTCATAGTAAGTAATCAAGTAATTCAGTAAATTAAGTGACTGGGTAGCACATGTGAATTTGACTCAACTGAAATTACTAGTCAAAAAACGAATGATTTTAAAAAGTAGGCAAGATGAAGCACAGAAGGTGTAGATAAAATGTAAAATAATAGAGAGATAGTAGGGGAGCTGCTTTTTAAGGCTCATATAAAAGAAAACCTCAACATGAAATTTAGGAGGGTGGATGTTTTTACAGCAAAATTACTGTATTTTATTGTTTTTCATTATTTCAGAACTGACAACTCAGCCTTTTTCAAGAGACTGAAATTTTTTTATTATCAAGTAAACTGCATAGATTCCCCGTCATTCCCCGTAGCATTGAATAATAAAAGATGATCTACTTTTAGGGTGTTATATCATAAAAAAGATTAAATACTAGGATAGCAAAATTATATCAGCAGGGATAATATCATTTCCAACACATAAAATCATGTGAGAGGTGCAAGGAGTGTTTTTTCGAATGCTTTATTGAATTTAAAATGAATCATGCATGAATCATAGAACAGAATAAACAATAAAGCCGCAAAACTTAATTCATTTTAATGGAGCACAACTGCAAATTTCAGTTGCAGAGTAAATTAAAGTTTTTGCTAATCCAATTGATTAAATTAGACTGCGATTATCTGCAATTACCCTTGCTAAATGATGGTCTTCATTTTAAAGCATGAAAATGTGAATGATTTCCCTGCTGTTTTAAAACTCAATAAAAATGCCTGCCTTCCCAGGTTGGCTCAGATTTAAAGGAAATGTATTAAACTGACACCAATAGTAGCTCTCGGCAAACAGATCCTCTGCTCTGGTCTGAAATTATGCTATTAAATATTACTCGTAAATCTGTCTTTTGCTGCCTCTTTAGAATTTAGTGCAAAAAACACCAAGATATTTAGTCACTCCAGATCACACAGTCTTATATTTTACAATGCCAAAATGGTAATACATAATATAAAGAAATATTTGCACACAATGGATACCATTGAAGCTAGCCAAAAATACACAATAAATCACCACAGGACGTTCTCAAGTTGCTGCCATCGAGTCTTCCATGACCTTCTCTGTATAGCCAAGTATTAAGGAGTAAATATTCAGCTTTTTCAGACGCAACTATCCAACAATACCATCAAATCTATAACAGACATGCTGAAGAAGGCTGAATCTGTCCGGTTAAAATCCAACGTACAAGGTCAAACATAAAATGACTGCAAGTTATTGTTGCTCACAGCGGTTCTACATGCTGCTCATTTTTTAATAATTCTTGTTTTACATGAAAACAATGATATTGTGGAATAGGCTTTATGTATTTGTTCACTTAAAGTTACAGCTGGCCAACAAAACAATATATGCTCAACAAGATCTGACGATAGGTGTCGGAAGGCTGGGTTTTCTGTTCTTGTACATCAAAAGACAGAGAAACAAAACACAGCAGAAAGCCATTTTGAATCGTGCAGAGGTATTTTGGCTTAACTGTGCTGGAACTTAGCTTAGCGCATCTTTCGAAAGAGTCAGGGAATACCATCAATCTGTTTTAGCACCTGATCTACTGCCAGCTGCTGGAGCACACAAAGTGTGCACCTTTATTAAGCCCAGCAAGAACAACACCCCAAAAACAACGCATGTACAATCTATACAAAGTCAAGAGTTCTGCTTTAATGGTGTCATTTTTTTTACTAACTTAAAACTGTTGAACACAAATTCATGTTCAACTTTTGACAACAAAACAAAATACAAATTGTGTTTTTTTGTTTGTTTTTTTACACTCCAGGATTTTTGGGGGGAAAAGATGCTTTGGTTGTATATACCAACTTACTGTATAGAGAAAATAACTGTAATTGGATTTATTTTTCATATCTCTCAGTCCAAAATGGAACGTTTTATTGTACCAAACACAATTTGAATGGGAGCAGCACCAACAACAATAAACAGCACATTTAGATAAAGAAATATCTCAGATACTTTTTGAATGAGAAAGTATCGTCAAAGAAACAGCAAAATAACAAGATCCTCATCATTACAGAGCAACTAGGACAGGGATGGCAGCTCAAAATTATCATTAAGATGACTGAAGGTCCCACAGGAATAGCAGTTTCCCACAATGAGGACATTTCTTCAATATTTCAGACGTTTCTGACTCTAGCTCATACTGGAGATGGCATATTTTAAACAATTCACAAAGCACTGTTCGGACACAGTTGGAAAAACACAGACAAGACTGACCTGTAAGGAGGTGAAAATCTTAGCAGGAGAACGTAGGTAAACTGCTCAAACGATAATAAAACAAAAACACTTTTCTAGAAGATTTGGTATGGTGAAAATGACTAAACTCTTCCCAAAAACTTTTTCTCATCATTAAAGCAATCATACATGCTTCTAATTATTGCTGTCCAGTTTTTTGCATGTTTGCTATGGAATTTTACAGATTTATGTGTGCTGATTTTCATAATCACTCAAGAAACAGAGAAGGTGTTGCAAAAAGGAAGTAGTATTCATTTATCAAAGGAGCCAAAAAATATTGGGGAAGAAATAAAGCAATTTACTGGACTAAACAAAAAAAAAGATAATGTACCAAAACAAGCAGCCATGTTGTAAAAGCAACGTTCTGCATTTGTTGTTATAGTTGTGCCACCAACCTGAGAGGACACGGATGACTCATCCAGGAGGTCATAAAAGAACCCAGAATACCGTCTCAGGCTCTTGACTCAGTTCATGAGTCAGTAATAAGAAAGAGATGGTGCAGAACGGCTTTAGTGGTTGAGTTCCAAAGGTGAAACCACTTAAAATATTGGTAAAAATAAAAAGTATAAAAAAGGATCTTGATGATTCCCGGTACCTTTGTGAGCATAATCTCTAGACTGATAAGGCAAGATTGGATATTTTTGTGACCGTGCGCAATCCTGTTATATCTGGAGTAACATCTCAGAAATTCCACTTTATACAAACAGAGAGGGGTAAATGTTCACGACTTCTTCGCTGCTACAGAAATCTTATGAGTCATTAAGCCACAAATTCTGCTCTCTACCCAAAAAAGAACTAAAGAACTTCCATCATTCAGTTCAATACCCCCAAACTCAAATTCCTGCTTTATGCAGCAACTCTGTGATAAAAATCACTCAAACAAGTCCACTTATGAAAAGTCCAAAGAAGACAAAATGTTTTTGATTGGCCAAAAAGAGAATTGCCTCTTCCTTACTCTCATGTGATCTTGGTACCCTAAAGATAAGCGCCATATATATAACAGGAGGGCTGAAAATAATACCTTTACATGGTGTATTATTTCTGTATCACAACAGCTCAACTTGGTCCATATTGTGCTCCACCATTAGAACCACAAAGAAACACAACAAGGAGCAGAGAGAGAGACCTACAGGCAAGCGTCGCGTCGGCTGGCCTGTCCTGTGTAACACGCAGTGAGCTTTCTCAAACCGTTGATGGCTAGTGATGTATCTAGATCAGGGACGCATGTTGTGCTGATCCCTGCGTGGCCCAGACGGTGAAAAGCCGTGCTCTGCTGCTTCCCTGTCAGAAACGCCTACCGGCCCTTCTCCGGCTTTCAAACCTTAAATAAATGACAATAAGCGACAGTATCAAGCGGAGTCATATCGAAGCTGAATCTTTAACACTGGCGGACAGTCCAACGGATTGTGTAGGAGTGATAAGTGGGAGAGGGAAACTGCCAAATACGATAACTTTCCAAAACAGAGGAATACTACACACGGTCGGCTCCCGCAGGAGCATGAGTGGATAAACAAGGAATAAGATACCATGGAGGAAAAGAGGAGGGAGAAACAGTGTGAGCAGTGCACGCAAATGTCTGTTTGTGTGTGCGCATGTGGCCAAGCAGCACACAAGTCTTCCGTGGTAACCTCCCTATGATTAATTTGCACCCGAGGGCTTCCACCTGGTCCTGACAGAGACGAGTCACACTTTAAAAAGCCCTTTGCTTCACGGGCAGCCTCGGAAATGTCGGGGCGGCGCGAGCAGAGTGCCTCGTACTTCATCAAACATTTACGATAGCAGTCCATCCTCGACACCGGAATTACATTTGCGGTCCCACCAGTTACATCACAGCCACCTAAAAACGGCAACCGGAGCTTTAAATACCAACACGAGGGCAGGAGTGGGGACTTCCATCTGCACGGCCACGATGCATAATGCGCTATAATGAAGAAAAAAAAAAGAAGCAGCTATGCTTGGATATAGATTATTGCAGGCAGAAAGAAACCTCAGGATAAATGAAACAGTCTGGACAACGTCTGTAAGAGTCATGTGGAAAGGTAGGGACACCCTGCAAGAGCATCTGTGGTTTTCCAACAATCAATATTAACATTACTGATAATTTTAAATAAGCGGGAGATGATACTTTTTAAAAGGTTCTGTGTATCAGATCAGGTGAGCATGATTAGAATATCATTACTCAGCATAAACAAGCACATTCTAATCTCATGTTTTCGCTTGTTTGTCACATATTCCTATGAAATTCCAAATATTGTTCCCATTTCTTACATGTGGGTCTCCTTCTCCACATGTGATCATTCATTCATCTGTTCCATGTTACACTCACATGTGATCACACATTTGTAAACATGGAAATATGTAAAACATGTGTGGATATACGTGATATGCTTGAGAAAACATGAAAATCCCAATGTTTTTTTTACCATGGTCCAATTCTCCGTTATACATGTGGGTTTGTATTTTTATGTGACCCAAATCGCTTCACTTGTGATTTCTTACACATGAAATTATAGGTATTATTATTATTATTATTATTTAATAAGGTTCACAAAAAAAGTCAACAGGCGAAAGATAAACAACAGCCAACACAACCAAAAGTCAAGCTAATTGTTCCGCCTTGTTCGCTGATGCCATGACTGAAATAGTGGGAACGATGGAATTTTTACAAGAAATTGCTACTCTTGACTTTAAAAGCTCACTCATTGAATATGCACGATTAAGACCAACTTTGCGGAGCCTTACAGGGTCCTAGAAAGAAAACAGACACAGACCCCAACGACCCCACAAGTCTTTCGTTCTCGGGTTGAACGTTAGCAACATTTTCTTGTCTAAGGTTTATTACTGTTTTCTGTTCATTTGTTGCATGTGGTAATATCCATTGGTATGCTAAACAGCACCACACCTCCAAAACTCTGTAATAATAAAAACCCAGCAACTGGAAATGCACTTTAGATATGCAAATGAACACTGTCAAAAATTATCTAAATGTATGTGAAATCTATTAGCCAAAAGAAATGCAATGCATTTTAACTAACACGAATGCTTCAATATTGGATAGTTGCATTTTCCTATTCTAAAGACTGCTGTATATCTTTTTTTTAACTTAAAGGTCTTCATAAATCTGCTTTAAATTCCCCCCCATTCCTTTCTCTGGAAAAGCATCAAACGCAGGAAGCTTAATCATCATGATGTCTTCAAATCCCCGTGATGCAATCAAAGAGATGCAGGGCCATGTAAAAGATGAAAGCTATGGAACCGAGAGGTAAACAGGGCAAGACGGCCAGTAATGTATTGGAGCTATGGCAGCTTCTGTGGTTACCAGGTGAAGCTCCAGCAGCAGGGTGGTGCATTAATTACACCAAATGACTGCTTCAAAAAAAATAACTCATTAATGTAATCACTTGCAGTGGTGAAGAATTCAACCGGAGCTGATTAGATATGAAGGTATTATTCCTATTTCTGCAGTCCACCTTAATTTTCTGATTTTATTTGTTTATATAAGGTTATTTCTGCAATAAATGATTCCGAACATAACCTGTGTTGTTTGTGTTTTCTAGTCTGACAGGATTTGGTAGGGTTTCTGGTTGCAGGTTGTGCTGTTTCTCTACTGGTTATGCAAAAAACAAAACAAAAAACAAAACATAATTACAAAATATGAACCAAAATGATCCATTCTCTGTTGTGTTCCAAACTTCCACAGATCTGACAGAAATCTTAATTACACAGCTCCTATTGTATGTGGCAGTCCTCTTCTAAACTGGTGTCATTGTGTCAATAGTCTAATTTATGAGTGCTTTTATAACAATTGTCCATTTTATGGCTCAGTGGTATTAAAAGGCAGTCTAAAAGGAAGTTACACACATAGCAGCATTCATGAACACCAGCTACTAATGCTTACAGATTTGACCCATAACCCAACATTGTATTCAAATTGAAGGTATGCATGTTTTGTTTCAGCATAGAGTACGGCTATTTATAATATAATGTAAAATAATATTAAGGAGGAGCTTGTAATGTGTAATTGTGATTATTTGAAATTAGCATCTGAGATAAGAATATCATGTCAGACAATAGAAAAATGTTCACAAAAACATAGCATGTTCTATGCAGAAGATGCTATAACCCACTAACCCTTCTAGAGCTTGTTTTGTTTTACCAAAAGCTACTTTCAAACTAACGAGACTCATCGGAACACATATTCTGATTTATTTCAGATTGATTATAGTCTCAAACCAATCCAAGGCTGTACACAGGCTAGGTTAATCTTGGGCAACGGTTTCCTTTTTCAAACTACATTTCTTTTAATACTTACCCGAGAAATCCATAATGAAAACTGTCTTTTATTACATCGTTTTGTTGTTTTGGACTGAAAGAAAAGAAAATCCTGGCTTGGTGTCCAGACCAAAAGATACCTGCATGGTTAAGATTTCTTTTTTTTTTTTTCTTTCATTAGTTTCTTTTTCTTTTTTTTTCACCTTCCTTTGCGAACGCGCAACATCGGATGTGACACATCGACCGACCTCCCAGCAGGTCGGAGTCCAGCTTTAATGCAGCCACTTCCGAACACGTCAATTCGCACAAGGAATACACTTCCTACCTTTTGTGTCCAAAGGTCATGGCTATCTCTATCCTGTGCACCACTCAGATCAGTAGACAGTCATGCCGCTGTGAGCACCTACATCTCTTTGCACAAACATCCCCCCTCCCAACACCCCCCGAAGCCCCAGGCCTTGCAAGGCTCTTTTGATTCTGCAGCGCTAAATGCCTGCCAAGGTTGCTGTTTACTATCCAGCCAGAATGTACCAAGCTGCGTGCGCATATGGGACTACGGCCATGTGATTTGTCCCGAAAGACCCTCGTGGACCAAATGGCTTTGTGCAGTAGGATGGAAGATTTTCTCCTTGCAAACCTTCAATATTAGACTTGAGTAAACCAGGCTGTCAGTTCCGCTCCTAGTAGCCACGAGACCTGAGACCGGCTTTATTTATTGAGGGAAGGAAGATGGCATCTATCTAGACTGAACGCTTCTGCCGTTTACAAAGACGTCAGAGTGGGAAAAATCACACAGCCCACCAGCTAGGATGGCAAAGAAATTCCGTTTTGGTGACAACTCAAGAAGTTTTAAATTGTCCAAGCATGCTTCACGCAGATTAAACTGTGTTTCAGAGCCATGTCCAGTTAAATTATTCATAGTGTTTCAAACCACATTCAGGGGCCAGTTGAAATTCATCATGAGGGAAATTGACTCTGCTATTCGGTTCTCAGTGGCTGATAACTGCACATTCAACTCACCACCTTCCAACACCAAACCAAAAATCAAATCAAAATTGTATCTTCCCCAATTTTATCTTTCATACTTAAAAAGCAACACAAAGTGCCTTACAAAGGCTAAAAACAACAATGATAAAAACAAACCAACCCACCCCCAAGAATACACCAAGAGACGCAAAATAAAACACACACACACATACCCGCATACACACATGCACACGCATACACACAAAGTCAGACCCACTGCACCTATTTAACAGAGACATGTCCAGGTACCCAAACCTACGGCTAGGAAAAAGCTACATTGGGGGACAACTACACTGAGAGGGCTCCCGCCAACAACCACAGGGAGCCGCCACAGAGACAGTCCCAACCCGGGCAGAGAAGAGGCCCCACACCAAGGTGCAAGGTCAACCCGGCCCCCCAGGCCAGAGCAGCCAACAGAGCCCCCCCCCCAGTGGACCTAAGGCAGCAACCAGTGCAGTCGGCCCCCATGAGGAAACACTGGAACTGAGAACTAAGATAAGATAAAAATGTAAAATGTAAAATATCATGGAATTAAAATGTTTAACTAAAAGATGGAGTTAAAACATAACAACATCCAGTTAAATCATCCAACTAAAATGTAAAGTTTTAAAATATTAAGGAAAGTAGATAAAAGTAAATAAAATAAAAATAAGTCAGATCAAACAAAATAAAAAATAAATAAATCATTAAATAAATAAAATCAAGTGGAAAATAAAATCAATTAAAAGCCTGTTTAAAGAGGTGGGTCTTGAGCCTCTTTTTAAAAACATCAACAGTCTCTGTGGCCTTGAGGTTCTCCGGCAGGCATTTCCACAGCTGTTTTAGATCGAACGCGTGGTATGGTTAAAAGGCCAGTGCCGGAGGACCTCAGGGTCCGTGAAGGTTGATATGGTAAAAGTAAATCTGACAAATAAAAAGGCCCAAGACCGTTAAGACATCTAAAAACAAGTAAAAGAACCTTGAAATTGATCCTGAAGCGCACGGGGAGCCAATGCAGTGATTTTAAAACTGGTGTAATGTGCTCCCGCCCTCTGGTCCTTGTCAGCACTCGTGCGGCTGAATTCTGCAGAAGCTGAAGATTGGAAGTAGTCTTTTTTGGAAGGCCAGAGAGCAGGGCATTACAATAATCTAAACGACAAGAGGTAAAAGCATGCATCAGCACCTCCGTGCTGGCCTGAGAGAAACAGGCAGACTCTGGCTATATTCTTAAAATGGTACAAACCTGTCTTTTTTATGTTTTTGATATGTGGAATAAAACTAAGCTCAGCGTTAAAAATCACGCCCAGATTTTTCACTGTTTGTGCTGGTTTAAGATTATGCAATTTTGATAAAAGTTTCTCTCTCTGGCCTTCAGGATCAATGACTAAAACTTCAGTTTTGTCCTGGTTGAGCTGTAGGGAAGTTTGCTGCCATCCATGACTCAATATCTAAAATGCAGTTAAAAAGGGCATCAAGTGGCCCTGTGTCTTCAAGAGACACAGCAATGTACAGTTGCGTATCATCAGCATAACTATGAAAGCTGATGCCGTGCCTCCTGATGACATTCCCCAGTGGAAGCATGTAGAGATTAAAAAGAATTGGACCTAAAATGGACCCCTGGGGAACCCCACACTTAATCTCATGGGTTCCAGAAGAACACGTATCCATATTTACAAAGAAGTATCGATCCGTGAGATAGGAAGCAAACCAGTTAAAAACAGAGATGCCTACCAGGTTCTTCAGTCTGTTTAATAAAATGTGATGGTCTACTGTATCAAAGTCGGCAGTAAGATCCAGCAGTACCAAGACTGTGAGTTTATGATTATCTAAATTGAACCGGGTGTCATTTAGAATCTTTACCAGAGCCGTCTCACTACTGTGGTTCCTCCTAAAACCAGACTGATACTTCTCTAAAATATTGTTTGTGGTAAAAAAAGATCATTCACTTGGTTAAAAAACTATTTTTCTAAAATTTTACTTAAAAATGGTAAGTTGGATACAGGCCGGTAATTGTTGAGAATGTTCTGATCTAAATTGCTCTTCTTCAGAAGGGGCTTCACCACCGCTGTCTTAAAGGCGGAGGGGAAGACACCCGTCTGAAGAGAGCAATTCACAATGTTTAAAAGCTGTTCCTCAAAGAATCCATAAAATCTTTTTAAAAAACGGTATGGAAATTGGGTCTAAAAGGCAGGTTGTAGGGTTTACCCCGGAGAAGACTCGACCAAGTGTCCTCGCATCAACCAGGGCAAAACTCTCCAGTGTTTCCTCAGGTAAGAGCAATGATCCAGGTGTGGAGACAGCTAAAAGCTGTTGGGATAAAAGACTGGATCCGATGTCATCGATTTTACTCCTGAAGTGGTCTGCAAAGTCCCAACAGAGAGTAACTGTGGGTGACCTGCTAAAATTACTGTTAATTAAAAGGTCAATGGTGGAAAAGAGGAATTTGGTATTATATTTATGTTTGGAAATCAGTGTTTTGAAATGAGAAATTCTTGCCTGTTTGATAGTATTATTGTAGGTTTTGAGTTATTGGCATAAAATCTGGTAATGGATATTTAACTTTGTCTTCCTCCATCTCCTTTCTGCAATCCTGTAGTTTCTCTTCAGTTTCTTAATTTCCTCATTTTTCCATGGGGGTTTGGGAATTGTGTTAATAGTCTTTGTTAAAATAGGAGCGACTGCATCCAGCGCTGACTTAAGATTCTAATTAAAATTGTTAACAATAAAATCACAGGGTGCTGGTAAAATCTCTGCAGGAGTGCTTTGAACAATCTGGATAAAATTTGCAGCCACTTCAGGAGTTAGGTAGCGTTTCCTTACCATTCTCACGGGGGCTGGTTAAAACTGGTGACATTGAAAAACACTGCATATTGGTCAGACACAGCCAGATCCACAACAGAGGACACATCCACGGACAGGCCATAAGTTATGACCAGGTTAAGGGTGTGTCCCCTGCTGTGGGTCGGCTGCGTTACATGTTGTCTAAAATCTAAGCAGTTTAAAAGGTTTAAAAATTCTCTGGATACTGGGTCCGAGGTGTTGTCAATGTGTAGATTAAAATCACCAGTTATTAAAATCCTTTTATATGTGGAGTGAATGATTGATATAAAATCTGAGAAATCACTGATAAAAGAAGAAGTGGAGTACTGGAGTAGCCTGTAGACTGTTACACAGAGGATAGGAGGGCTGGTAAAAACCAAAGCATTATGCTCAAAAGATAAATAATTGTTAAAAGAATCTGCATTTGAGGTCATTGTGATTCGTGATATCGATGCAGTCCCTCTTCCTCTTTTACCTAAAAAAAAAAGTTAAAATTTGGTGGGGAAGGCTCAGTGAGAACAACAGGTGCATTTGTACCAAGCCATGTCTTTGTAAGGAGAATACTGTCATCATTTTTATCTAAGATCAAATCGTTTATGATAAAAGATTTGTGTCATCGTGATAATTCAAAGGAACATCAAAAACACCTATAGGTCTAAAAACAGTCCTGGGTTTCTGTTAAAAATTATGGTTTTGATGGAGTAATGTCCTGAGATTCCAGTGGCGGGGATGGGTCTTGTGAATGAAAGGAGTGTATGGTGTGGATGGAACGTGCAGCGGGGGAGGGTGGAGGTGAGTGAGGGGGACTGCGTGGATTTGAATTATCGGTTAGTCAGGTGGTGGCTGTGGTGCAGGACCTGACAGTGAGGTTGATGTTGACTGATAAAAGCCATGAACCCTCCTGATTTGGGTGGAGGCCTTCCCGTTTAAAAGGGTAGCGTCTGTTTAAAAAAGCTGCAAAATTGTCCACAAAAGGGATACCTTTGGTGAGGCAGTATCCCTTCAGCCACAGGTGCAGCTGACAAATGCGGCTGTTGAGGACATCACCATAGCACGGTGGGGGCAGCAGTGGATCTTGTGACTTTTTGGCCCGGTGGTAATTGCCTGTATCGAAGCCAGCATGGAATCCAGCAGAAACTCGTCTTCTATAATCTGGTAAAGTACAGAGATTCGCCCTTCTAGCTCGGAGATCTTCTGGCTTAGCTGTGAGCAGTTCTCTCACCCTGTATGTGAAGCTAGTGGAGGCATGGTAGCAACACCGCTAAGGTAAGATGGTAGGTAGGTCCTCCAGGTTTAATGCTCGTTCGTTCCCATTGTATAAACTCCCATTTAAACCCCACAAACGCAATTCGAACCGTGTTTCGGTTAAAATTAACGTGTTTTTTTCGGGCTTGTCGGTTCAGGAATAGAGTTTTTCTGGTCGTGTTTTCGATTTCGATCCATTTAGAACTTTGAAACATTTTAAGCATGAAAACATACAACCTTCCTACAATATGTTTTAAAAACATAGGAGAACTGTTTGCACATGAGATGCTCTTAAACCTTATTACATGAATATATTACAGTTGTTCCTGTTTATAGAGAGAGTGGGTATCACCATTAAGATTTTTTTGTGATCCTAAATAATCACCTGAGTGTTTCAAGATGAGGTTTCATAGGTCTATAAACAGGCTAAAACAGACATGCAATTACAATCAAAATTAGTAAAAAAAATTATAATCTGATGTGTCCAACGGCATGACAAGGTAAGTTGAATCTTCATGAGTGAAGACCAAGGGTCCGCATTGCGTGGCATAAAATTATGTAATGGCCCTGATTATTGAATAAAGTCAAAAAGTTAAATTTAGCGTGTTGAGCATGTGCCATGTGTCGTTTTACATTTGAACAAACAGTGTTTAGTGTCAAGTGTATGTGTAGGAGCTTTTTGAGCTGTGTTCTACACTGCATTTCTTAACTTTAGGATGTTTAAATGAAGATCCTTGGTTGAAATTTTAGTCATTAGATGTGGATGATATAAAAAAATATTGCCAAGGTGATTTTTATGTTTTAAGGATGATTTCATGTTTGATAGTAGTTGTTTTTTTTGGGGGGGGTTGTATCACTTTCTGTAATGTTCCTCCTACTTTATATGGGACCTTTAGCATTTTTATCAATGTCATTTGCGTCGGATGTGAACTTTTATTGTCATGATCATCCGTCCCTACTGTCTAAATGTTGCATCATCTTAAATAATTTACCTTCAGAACTCTTAAATTATATTACCAAACAACTATTTCCCTTCAGCTCTTTGCAACAATACTACTCCACACACTGATATTGTAATAATAGTATGTCCAATTTATAATGCATATGACTATAAATTTTATATTATTTACATGCATCTTGTATACATTAAATATGCAAGAGTCTCAAATTCATAAATTCGTATTGGACCCTCATTAGTGGAATTTTTTTGTGCACCACTAACTCAAAAGGTTGGTGTCTATTAGTCACACATGGAAAAAAAAACTGGTGTTACTTGGTTGGTCATTTCCAATTTAGGACAGTAAGGAGAAATAACATCAAAGTAATAGAAGATGTAAAGGGTGGTATTTTATGTACTGTTCCTCTTATCTGATTGTCATTATGAATTTAGAAAAACCATTCTGGATTTTTTGTGGTCCTCTCTTTATGACAGAGAGAACACACACATCAAATATCCAGGCTAACAGAATTTTACTTGTACTGCATGAATACATCTCAATTTTTAAATCTAAATTTCACAAAGGGGAGAAACGGATTCTACCTGCCATGTTTCAAACATTAGCTTTCAATCTTTCTGTTGTTTTCATTTATTTAGCACTAGATAATTGGTCTTAAACTTTAAACTCTGAAGGTTTTTTAGATATTTGTCTACGTCAACGCACTTCAATGTGCCTATAAAAAGTATTCATCCCCTTGGATATTTTGGCTTGTTAATCATTGCTGATTTATTAAAGCAATCGAAATGTAAGACATCCAAGGGTGTGAATACATTTAATAAAAATAATAACTGGCTAAATAACAGGACGCTGCAGCACCTGATTACATCCTGAGAACGTAACTGAGCCATTTCTGTGAGGATCGTTTGACCAGGATCACATCTAGAAGTTAAAAGAAACCAAATCTGCAGAAATACAGTTTGACACCCCTGCATCAGATAATGTAAATCCTTATTTACAGTCTGTGTATTATGTTGGAGAGGTAAAGCTGCTATATGTTTCCGTATAACAGCTGACAGAAACAATATATCACCTAATGCGACTGTGAATCAAAATGCCTTTGCATCCATTAAAACAGCTAAGCTGCTCTTTGTCCATTTCCCGTTGTATCCATCCTATTAACTGTCACGAGGATGTGTAAGCCTGAGATTATACATTATGCTTGCATGAATAAAAACAGCATTTGTTAGAAAACTGAGATGAGTCACAGCTATATGAGCATTTCTCCTACCATGCTTTAAAAAAAAAAAAAAAAAAAAAACCTTCAGAAGAAATAAAATAAATAAATAATTATCCAGATGGTGCCATCTCCGTTTTCCGAGGCAGTGTCCACACTCTCTCGAATCGTTAAGGTCATTACTAGCTGACTTCTTTTGCCGAGCCATTTTTAGGCTTTTTTCAGGGAAAACATAGCAACAGAGATGTTGTTTCAAGCTATAGTTGACTGATTTGAGGTCATTAGAAATAATTTAAAAAAAGTATTTGTCGTTTCAAACATCAAACTCATGGTCAGTTAGATGAAGGCCAAAGCCAGAAAAAAAGTCCAACAGACTGTAATAAAACTAAATAAAATACAGACCAGACAAAAGATCTCTGTTTAAAACTTGCACAATTAAAGATATCATAGTTATATCTCTTTTTTCTGATGTAGTATTTTGGAGAAAACGATTGCAGAAACACAACAGATGCACTCAAATCTAGGTCTGCACTTTATTTACACCAAAGGTGACATCTTGATTGCGACTCTGCTCCCTGTTTTTTGTGCCCACTGCTCTCTGTGAGCAACCCCGTCTGTCTGGAAAATCTAGTTGAGGTGTTAGGATCAACGGTCAATGCAAATACAAAACGGAACCCTAAACTGAACGGCGTGCACAACCTGCGTTCCCTGCAGCTGAGGTATTGTGTGCTCCAACACTGGTCAACTGAAGAACATAAGAAAAATACTAAAACTGGTGTTTTTTGTGCTACTTTGAGGAGGAATGCTGAATTTTAGTTTTTTTTTTTTTGTGAGACGTAATCCTAAATGTTGAGCGTGTAAAAAGCACTGTAATTGACAAAAAATTATAAAAAAATTAAAAAAAAATAACCAAATGTGAAAAATAAAAGAAGACCATGTTTTAAATAAATAAAGGACAACTGTCAGCAACGATAATAAACAAGAACAGATCAATTCCCGACCAAGTTAATTAGCGCACGTTTCAGATCAGCTTCTGGCTGATTCTGTCAAATACATTCATTTTCAGTCACCTTTGCTAACAGTACTCTCCATGTTTGCACGTCTGCACAGAGTTTCACCTGGCAGCAAACCTTTGACCTGATCACGTTTGACTCCATACATCAGCTGATGCATGTAGCGGCCGCGTTACTTGTTTTAACCTCTTTTTTTAGTTATCTTAATAGTACCATTAGCAAAACATACACTAAAAATGGCAGTAAGATACCATAAAATACGATATTCCAGCGGTCCAAAAATGAATAACTGGTTGATGATTTAGAGTCTATATAATGTGCAGCTCTAATACTTTACAAATACATCCTTTTTGCATAGTTTCTATGATCATTTTAAGCCACAAAACCTTTAATGCATGTGATCATTTACACAGGTTTACATTATTGGCTTCTTGTATGTTTTATTTACCAGTTGTTTAAAGTCTAATGGTTTGTGGAAACATTTCACAGGAGTCAATATAGTTCTTGCTTGCAGCCAAACCTGAGTGCCAGGACTAGAATCTAATTAGACCATTGAGGATTTCCTGGTTTGATTAAAATTGCACGGCTTTAAAAAAAAAAATGTTTCTACTGTATTCTGTGCTTTGTTTTTTTTTGTTTTTTCCATCTACATTTAAGAGAATCTCTATTTATTTGCTGATAAAGAGAAGAAGCCACACGTTCCCTTTATTGCAGCAGCGTCGCGCATCAGCGCTGCACCAACACACACGTTCAGAACTGAGGGTGTTTCAATCATCCTCCTGTTGACAGCGCACCGGCGTCATCGACACTAGAAGACCCGAGAGCTGCCGCAGGCTGGTGTCTTTACAAACCGACGGGATGTGGCATAAAAACGGAGCTCCGACCCCTGCACAGCAAAGTTGCCAGATAAGCCCTTAACCTGTCCCCCTGCACTGGTCTGTTCACTGTTCCCAGATCTCCAGCTGATTTCTGCATCGGTGCTCTCCACTCACCTGCAGGACACGGTCAGCTCAACTTTGGTGGCAGGTATCGCAGCTGTGAAGGGGTCTGCGTCCCCGATGCTCGCCATGTTCATGGAGGAGCCGCTGCTCCGGCCGGTCACCAGGCGCCCGTTCTCCAGAGCCTCAGCGGCGGCATGGGGGGGGGGGCGAAAGGTTGCTAGGAGGGGATCGACTCTTTTTTTTTTTCTTCTTCTTGTAGTTTTACTAATTTATTTTTTTTAGGCAACTAAACTCGAAGGAGTCCGGGTTTCTAGTGGAAGCGCGGAAACAGAGGAGAGAAGATACACCCGGAGAGACAGCGCGTCACGGTGCGCCTCAGAGCTCCGGAGGAGAGGATGGAGGAGAGAGAGGATCCACGTGCTGATCCACACACACTGTAGGAACTCCCATCTATCAGAGCCAGCCTAAGGTATGTGTCGTATTTGCGGCTGCCTAGAGCCCCCTGCAGGCGTCCGAAGGAATACAAATTTCACAGCACAATTTCAATTTGGAAAACATTTCGGAAAACTGTTTAGTTTTATTTCTACAACGCAAACATTGCAGAAGTTTAACAATTGGTAATTAATTTGGGTATAAATATATTGGGTATACACCAGCCACTTTTTTAGAAAGACCTTGCAAGTCCCGGGTTGGATCCTTTTTTTTGCCGTCAGAACTGCCTTAATCCTTCATGGAATAGTTTCTACAAGGTACTGGAACCATTCCCGATTGGTCCATATTGACATGATAGATTCATGCAGTTGCTGCAGATTTGTCAGCTGCAGGTCCATGATGCAAATCTGCTCTTCCACCACATCCCAAAGGTGCTCTATTGGATTGAGATCTGGTGACTGTGGAGGTTATTTTAGTACACTGAACTCATTGTCATGTTCAATAAACCAGTCTGAGATGATTTGAGCTTTATGACATGGCACGTTTTACTGCTGGATGAAGCTATCAGAAGATGGATACAGTGTGTTCATAAAGGGATGGACATGGTCAGCAACAATACTCAGGTAGGCTGTGGCGTTGCAACGATGCTCAATTGGTACTAAGGGGCCCAAAGAGTGCCAAGAATATCCCCAACACCGTTACGCCACCAACAGCCTGAATCAATGATACAAGGCAGGATGGATCCATGCTTTCATGTTGTTGACGCCAAATTCTGACGCTACCATCCGAAAATCACAGCAGAAATCGAGACTCATCAGACCAGGTAATGTTTTTCCATTCTTCTGTTGTCCAACTTCAGTGAGCCTGTGCGAATTGTAGCCTCAGTTTCCTGTTCTTAGCTGACAGGAGTGGCACCCGGTGTGGTCTTCCGCTTCTGTAGCCCATCTGTCTCAAGTTTGGACGTGCTGTGCGTTCAGAGATGCTCCTCTGCATACCTTGGTTGCAGAGGAGCGGGTATTTGAGTTACTGTTGCCCTCGACCAGTCGACCATTCTTCTCTGACCTCAGGCATCAACAATGCATTTTCACCCACAGAACTGCTGCTCACTGGATATTTTCTCTTTTTCGGACCATTCTCTGTAAATCTTAAAGATAGTTGTGTGTGAAAATCCCAGTAGGTTAGCAGTTTCTAAAATACTCAGACCAGCCCATCTGGCACCAACAACCATGCCACGTTTAAAGTCACTTAAATGACCTTTCTTTTCTGATCCTCGGTTTGAACTACAGCAGATCGTGTTGACCGTGTCTACACAACTAAATGCATTCAGTTGCTGCCATGTGATTGGCTATTTAGGAATTTGTGTTAACGAGAAGTTGGACAAGTGTACCTAATAGAGTCCCAGATGAGTGTTTGTATATATATTACATATATATTTATATATGATTACTTATTTTACATATAATAAGGAAGTAATTTGATAAGAAAGTTGATCAATTTATGTAAGACGATAGTGGCTATCTTAACACCCAAGTTTAGATTAGATGCTGCTGTATTTTGCATTTAGTAGAATAAACTAAATGTGTCGGCATTTGATGCGCCACCAAATTATACCGTAAGGGAAGAGTGCCCAACCAGTCGATTGCGGTCTACTGGTAGATCGCGGACTGATCCCTAGTCGACCTCGAGGTTATGACCTGTTATGACATGACAGGAAGTCAGTGTTGCCCACTTAGTGACTTTGACGCTATATTTAGCGAGTATTCAGATCCTCTAAAATAAAGAACAAAAAAAACCCAGAACATTACAGAAGAAAAAAAGAAAAGGAAAAATAGTTTTCCATTTTTTTTCGGCCAGTCACGCCCGTGTGAGCTGTATGCGTGGACATGTTCGGCGCGGCCGCTGCGCCGTGGGGGCGGTAGCGTGGCGCCCCTTCTGCGCCTCTACCTGACACCAGTGAGGTTAACTGTCCAAACATTTAACACTTTAATTCAGAACCAATATTACAGATCTAACTTAATATGTTCCCACCAGGAACGACACAATTGTAGCCACTAACCAGACCAGGAATCAGTTTATACATAAAAATGGATTGAGGGATCGAGTTATGATTGGGTAAAAACCAAGTTGGAAGGGATTACAGTTGTGAATTTTAAGCTAAAATGACAATGTTAACAAAGCAAAAAGCAATTATAGATGAAAAAGACCACATCAATCTGGATTCCCTGTAGCTTCTTTTTGAAATCGTTTTAAACTCTGAGCTCCTTCGTAAAAAAATGACCCCCCCCCCCGCCTCAAAAAGCAAAACAAAAAACAAACAAATTATTCGCCATGAAAGAGTCAAACAGTGGCCAAATGACAAAAGCCACCTGAGAAAAGCAAAGTCAATTAACCAGCCCAGCATGAACCTGAGAGCTAATTATAGGAACATGAGTGTCAGCTTCAATTAGTTCGAGGATACAGACAGACAGTTTATTCAGCAGGTTAGGCACCTGCTTAATATATCAACTAGAAGATAGAGTTACACCCCGCTCTCTGTGTATGCTGTTGCTCATACTACAGTAATCATGGGGAAAAAAAACAAATTTTTGTCAAGCAACAGGAATCGTTTACAAATGCTAATGCGAATAGTTGAGATAGAATTATTTTCGCTGCTCTTTTAAGCTGTTTTCCAACATAAACACAGTTAAAAAGCTCAAAATCCTAACAATTGCTTATTTTTTTCCCCACCAATCCAATAATTGCATTTACGAGTGTCATCAAGGTTTTGCAAAATCTGGCTATTGGTCTTGCTGTTGAAGGATTTTGGTCCACTCGTGTTTGTAGAATTGTTTATTCTTTAGCCACAATCAGGGGTAATGAATGGAGTTGGGAGATCTTTGGAAAGTTAGGACTACTGACTGTGTTAGCCTCTATTTCATTTATCAAGGAAGAAAAAGATAATCAGGTATTTAATTGGTCCCTGTACCTTTTTTTTTTTGCCATAGGGCGCAGAAATTCCCATTGGTGCCCCGGGCATATTTAGGAGGATTTGAACTTAAAGGGTCTTTATAGGGCCACGCAGACTTTGACTAGGCTGTTTCAAATTGATTTATTTATTTTTTTTACTGTCAGAGGTGTAAAGCTACAGCCACTTTAGCATTCGTTAGCTACAGAATGCTTGAGCTAAAGGTCACCAACTAATAGACGTTCTACTAGAAAACCCTCAAGCAGATCATTCAGTCTGTAGAAGTGACCTTATAGGCCCAAGCAAGCACGTTTTAGGTCAGGTTGGGCAGAAGGGCTCCTCCCCAATAAATGAAATTGTCACATAAATCGTTCACTCTGGTTGTCTTTTTCTGACATTGATAGTCTCCTTTTTTATTTTGTTACTATTGCATCAAAAATAACCTGGTTGGTCTCTCTATCTAGCCTTATGGGAACAAGTAAAAATCTCACAAAATGCTGCCATTTTTTTAAACAGACTCGTCCCTCACCAGTCGTGATCGCTAGCACTTTAACATTATCAGAACATTGTTGCAGATTCGCATGTGAAACACATTTTTCAAACACATGTAAAGCCCTTACCTGGACTTTAATGATTTCCATGCCTCCTATAAGTAAACTTGATTGTTTTTCCTCAAACATAAATCCTTCTTTAGTTTCTGTTCTTCTATCCATGGAAGCAGCATACTTCTTTGGGGTTTCACCGTAGATAAGTCTACATTGTTTTTTTGTTTTAAATCCTTTGGTTTTTGAGAGTATTGGAACACATTGCTGGGAGGGATTCAATTTCACATTTGGTCCAACTTTCCAGTAGCTCTGCACCTTTCCTGGAAGCCTTCAATTCAGTTTCTCCTCAAGACTCTTCAAAACCCATTACCAGGCACTCCGAGAAGCCCCGAGAAATCTCTCCCCATCTCACTGGTGTCAAGTTTAAAACAAGGTTGTCTTCACCTTCTATCTTCACACTGTCTCCGATCTAACTTTAGACCGATATTTGTTGTCATTCTTCCCGTAATAGCTTTTTTTCTTTTAGGAAAGAACTCAAAGCAACATTTACGGAACTCTCCCGTGTTTTTATGCCATTTCTGCATTGACAGATTTTTCATCTCTGCCTGAGTTTGAACCCATTTCCTTTGACCTTCACTGCAGCTGTCTCATAAGAGCTGATGGAGTCGGACAGGAAAAAGATGGGACAAGAAAGAAGTCCCAAAACTACAATGGATTTTTTTTTTTTTTAAGATTCAATATATATCTGGAGAAAAATTATTTTGTTTATTTGACTAAAAATAAACCTTCTGGCAATTCTAATTTGCAGATATGTGAAAGCCTACAAGTGTAGCCGTGAGATTAAAGCTTTGTTGTGGTAGCACCATGATGTGGTAATAGTCTGCACTTTAAAGGCCTGGAAATAAATGTGTGTGGATATCTGCTGTATTGTTTTAAATACATGTAACTGAAGGTCAAAGGCCAGATAAAACAAAGTAAAATAAAAACAATCAAACTCATCTGTGAAACGTGTAAGAGAAAGTTTGGCCTTACCCATTGTTTCCTGGCCAGACTTTTTCATTGAAAAAGTTCTTGAAACAGTAAAACCTGCTCAACCATAATATGTATTTATATATTATGTGACTGACTTTAATCCCAGCTATGCCAGAATGCTTACCTTGGAAGGTATGATAAAACGTTTTGGCTTCTATCCCCACTTTGAAGCATGGAAATGGCTGCATCATTAACTCCCACTCTTTTTGCAGTAATAAAAACGGCGTGATTAGGTTAAAGCTTTTAGAGTAACAAGAAGATTTCACACCCTTGTTGTCTTCAGCAAGTGTTTGATAGTTTCACATTTTGTCGTTACAAAGTTTGATTCAGATTCTGAGGATCTTGAATAAAATATAAAACACTTATTTTATTGGATTAAACTAAATTAGTCTCTGAAACTGTGGCAGTAACATGGCTAAAGAGCCGTAATGAGAAAACGAAAGCTGAGTCGTCCTGTCTTAATAACAGGTGCAGCGTCGGCATTTTGTAGTGGCCGAGGGAGTGATTCAAAGGTTTTGGATTTGGCCAGTTGCAAAATGAACGAAGTAAATGACTAAGAGACTGCAAAGTCAGACTCCTTGGGGTAATGATTTGACAAATGAGCTCCTTTTCTAGAGAGGCGTTTCATTACTTCCTTCGCAGCCATGTCGAATCTTCCTTCTTTCTGTTCTAACAAGGCGTAGCTAGAAATGTTCCCCCTATTTGCATAAGTATTTTTTTCCCCCTCTCCTATATTTTTCCAATATTTCTGACTTTCCTCCACAAAACGGATTACATATTATTAGAGAGCAGAGCTGCTCCAGCTGTTTCTATGATGATCGTCTCATCAGTTTCCCTCCTCTAGTCAGAACCTTGCTGAGATAAACTGTTGTTTGTCTTATGTAAACCAGACTCAACCTGCAGGACTCGATTCAAGTCTGGATACTAAATGTGTTGAAGCTACACTGATGAAACAAACTTTTGGAATGTAACTTGTAAAAGTATAAAAGGTATAAAAGTTTTAGAATTTTATTATGGTGTGTTTAATTCAATATTACTGAGTAGATGTTTTTTCTAGTTTTATGACAAATATGCTCAACTAAATAGTTAAATTCCAACCAATTTTTTAATGCACTCCCCTAGGTTAGGAAATTTTAAGTAATCAAGATTATTTTGCTTCCCTGGTGTATCCTTCAAAATCTGTGATCTGTTTAAACAATATGGCATACAGTTAAAATAATTAACATTCGCTGGATGCTAATTAAAATTGAAATAGTGTTGTCCAAAGAATGTCCAAAATATTTTTTTATAATGTACCAATTTAAATTTAGGGTGCACAGGAGATAAAAGGTTTCCAAAGAAAAGTATTATTCACATAAATATTCATTTAAGAAAAATTGTCTTTTTTGTGTATACAGCCAAACTATTGACAAAGTGTCCATTATAATACTCAGTGCATGAAAAAGCATAAGTGTTTTAACTGAGGCACTTTAGTGGAATGTATTTTTTTTTTGTTATACATGCATAGTTTTTTTGTCATTATGTTTTCCCAGTTTTCTAATTTATTTTTTTTCTTGCGGGTTCAGAAGCAAATTTCAAGAGTGTCGTTTTGTATTCCTTGTATCATTCCCTCTTCCCCCACATCTTTTTTTTTCTTTCAATCTCCATGTCCATTTCATTTGACATATAGTGCGCCTTTACTTACCATACTGACCACTCAATGGCTTTACGGTGTATTGCAGCTATGATGGAGCTGTAATGCTCCACTTGTGAAAGTGAGATCCGCTGGGCTTTGTTTGGTGCAGTTGGACAAAAGTTGTCATCACAGGCTTTATCCTATATCTGGCTCCGAACATGACAAACACTGGTTCTGATGAGGAGCTCTGCTATGCAGGTTTAGTAAACACAATCAGCTTCTCTGTTGGGTTTTTAAGGTTTTCCTGTAAGGCCTCTTAAACTATGCTTTATGCCAAAGTAGTTAAGTATCTCTCCCTGTTCTGCACTGAGCACTTTGACAGAAAACTAAATGTGCACATCTCTGCATATTGTGAAAAAGCAGCTTGTGCCTTTAAAAAAAACTACATTGCATCTCAGAAATATCACTGAGCCCATCAAAGGTGGACTGCCTTAAAAAAAAAGATTAAAAAAAAGCATAGTATATGTTGTTCTAAAAGTAGAAGGGATTTAATCTAGCAATTCAATATGAGCTGTGCCTCAGTTCACTGAACTCGTTTCCAGGTGCACATGATTTTGAATAGAGAAAAACAAGAATGGTGGACGGTAATCATATCCTTAAAATAGACCATCTACATGCTTTTAATGTAGAGCCTCACCTTAAAAGATCTATTCATTTCAAAGTTCTACAAAAGCCTTTAAGAGTTAACCTGACTGTTTTGATTTTATTAAAAATAAGCGATATAAGCAATTCAAAAATGATGCTCATGCATCAGCTCTTTCTGCCAGAGTGATGGCAAAAAGATTTAAACTCTCAATATTGTCAGGTTTGAATCTGCACAGCTTTTAAGCTAGAAGTCTGGGTAGAGTAATTACAAATTTAACATTAAAAAGGCAAAATTGAGTAGTCTACAGGTTTACCTGGTATACTCAAAAATAAAGCTGTAAATATTATGTTATGGGGGAATAATGGGACATCTCAAACTGATAAAGATGTATACCAATTTGGTGCATTCAGTGTTCAGCAGCATATAGGAATTTGCTGTCTTTTTTAAATACCTGGTGAGGATTTAAAAGCTTGAGTGTTTCATTCCATAGGCTGGAAGCTAAAACCAAGATAGTAATTTATCTCTGTCTTAATTCAACATGCAATGATTAAAATGGCAAATGTTTTGTAACTGTAGGTCTTATATTTACATGTAGTGAATACCTCAAATCACGTTTATTTAGGCTTCTCAGTGTGAAACAAGTGGGTAGAAGTTCAATAAAAAAAACAACAACAAAAAAACTATCCCATCTTAAAAATATGACACTGAAGTGTTTTTTTTTTTGTAGTTTTCTGTCCCTGCCTTGTTTTGCAGGTCATGCTACTGCCATCTTGTGTCCACTATTTATTTTTATTTTTTTCCAATATAAACTTAGGGGGAACATTTTTAACTATTAACATATAAGGGAGCATTTACTTTTAGGAAGCAGGTGTGAAAATAAATGTCACTCAGAAGTAAAATTCTAAAAGAAAGCAAGAGCTTCCACATGACTCATTTTCAGATTTCCATAATATTGTGTTATATGGAGTTTATAAAAACTTAAGGCAAAAAACTCATTCAAAACACCTTATAAGGGCCATCGGCAAACACACACCCGGACAGCAGAAACCGATGACGACCAGCGATTCGGTCTTCAGCTATTAGGCCGCAGTAGTTGGTTCGTTATGCAAGCTCGCCTCTGCTTCCTGGAGGTTAGCCCAGAAAGAGGCCGTCATAACCAGCGTCACTCACTTCACATGCACAGTCACAATTTTAGCCTCAGTGAAAAGGTTTTGGCATTTGTAACGATACAACAAAGAAATGACATTAAGATTCATCTCTATGTAAAATATTTATTGTGCTTTAGGACTAAATTAAGCAAGCAGAGTCCAACATGATTGGGAGTTTTTGACAGATGGCATTTATTCTCATCAGGCATCTGACATTAGAATCACTACAGTTCGGCATTTTTGGAATGCCCACTAAACCTACAGACAGGTACGATTGGGATTCAGGGCAGGAAAAACAAAAAACTAGGTAAAAAACACCAACCTGCTGCCTTAGTGAAGGAAAGCTTCCAGTAATGCTAACTTCTTCCTGCTAACTCTAGTCCTCTCGGATCTGGACTGAGAACATTTTTTAAATATGCGGTTTCACAAACATCAGATATGAAAGTCAACATTGCATACGGCTGCTTTCAAATGCTACCAAACATTCATACGTGACAGTGCCGACAGAGCGATTATGACAGTATCAAGAGCCAGGAGAGGAACATTCGTTTATGGGGATAGGGGAACGACGTCGACACACTCTGAAGGTCTCTCTTACCGAAAAACAAAGACATAGATACATATGTACACACATTGGAGCTATGATATCAGGTGGAGCTCACCTGGAGCCCACGATAATAGGATAAGGTTAAAGAAAGTTAGCAGCGAGGGGACAGAAGTTTAGTTTCGCGGAGACAGATTGTCACATGACAACACAAGAAAACCTGCTGATATTTAAGGATTATGTTAGCGTCAAAGCTCGACTGTGCTGCTTTTTACAAGTGCTTAATTCCACAAGTGAAGGTGATGTCTAGTCATTGCTTTGAATAGGCTAAAACTTAACCTAAAGAATCCAATAATGGTGAATCCTTTGAAAGCTCTGCAGCAAAATTGTAACAGCCGACTGGGAGGTGCACAGAAAAATAGGCAGGACTAAAACTGTCTTTTTTGAGCTTGAGTAAGTAAGAAGCTTTGTTTTTGTTTTTTTAAATTAGGTTAAATCTACAACGGTATTACATTTCTATTTTGATTAAAGGCGTTAGAGAAGGTAGCATGAGCCTCAGTAGATAATAGGAAAGCTCAATCTATCCCAGCCAAGTTTCTCAATCTTGTTGTTTTCCATCTTTATACAGTCTGTCTTGGAACATGCTGGATTTAGACAATATTTGCAGCCTGTTGGAAATATCAGTAAAGATAATTGTCTACATTTGTAAGCCCATGTTCCTGGACTCTACTAGTGATGCGAGCCGAACTAAAACATGTTGCTACATCCAGTTTAAAATGTGAACATTGTCCCAAACGCTGAACGCTAAAATGCATACTTGTTTTCTGGTACTTAAGAATTGGAATTAGCTAAAACCTCTATTGCCAAATAAAAATTGACCAAACCAGAGAATCTAAGATAAAATGTTTCAGCTTTAAAAGGTTGATGTGGCTTCAGGATTATTCACATTGATCGTAACATCTTCGCAGCTTCTCCCAGGTTGCAGATTCGCTCGCTGGGCTAAACCCCGGGTGCCAAGTCTCCTGCCAGTTTCCTCCTTTGTTGACCCTCAGGAACGGGTCGTGTGGAAACGTACTAAAAGAAATGAAAAGTGGCTGGTAAACCCCAGCTATCACCACATTTTCCTCCTACAACGCTCTTCCCAAGTCTGACAACAGTCTATTTCTGGGTAAGTGTTCGCCATTATGTTCATATATGCACTTACTCTGTAAACTGTCTACTGTTGCGTATGTTCTCCGAGTATAAGATTTTTTTTTTTATTACTCTTCTACGCCACTAGCTGAAAATGCTTTTTTTCTTTTTCTTTAAAACCGTTATTGAGCGTACACTGAAGACACGCTGATGATCCAGAGTCTATGGCACTTTTCCCTTCCATGCTTATAGCACAGCTCAAAATAGCTCTTCATGCTTCATGCTCATCACCAGAGTGTCTGACAGAGATTACCCTGTGAGAGTGCTTTAGTGGACAATTTTCTCCAACATGTCTTATCAGTAAAGACAGATAAGGAAGGGGTACAGAAATTAACTCAACAATGTGCCAGTGGGATTAGAAAACCTCCACAGTGTTAGAGATTACACGACTGAAAAGCTAAACAGAGCTTTACCGAACAGTTAAACAAAAAAATACCGTAAGAAACAAAAAAAAATTTCACAATATGTTCCATTGAGATGAGATCAAAGAGCCGGTTTTAGACTAATATAACGATCATACGGCCAAGATTGGGAATCAACCCTAGGTTAGGATGCTGGAGGGGAAAGTGCAGGACGGCAGAAGCTTCACAGAACGCCGTTACGTCCCTCCAGAGTCCGAACGAGCACTCAGTTGCTGGCCACTTCGTCTGCATTATCGACGGTCTCTAAGGTGCTGTCCAGTCCGCCGCGTGCGCGCCAGATTTTTACCGTGCGGTCGCTGGAAAAAACAAAAATAAAAAGGAAACACGTTTAGACAAATGACCAGAATTAATATCGTTCAAAACAAATATCTCAACCTAAAGCCTTTTATCTCAAGGAAAAAGTCATCACTATTATCCATGTAAGTCCCTTTGCTTTTAGCTCCAGGGATTTGTTTCTTTCTGTATTCAGTTCCTAATTCCAAGTGACTCTTAACTTCACATAGTTTTAGTTTTATCGTTAAAAAAAACGAAAGAAATGCACAGCATGATCACTTCAAATATGTAGAGCAAATGTGGTGTTTGTTGTTTTTTAGAGATAGAAAAATTTCAGGTTTTTCACCTGCTTTGACCTGGAAATCCAATATGGCTTCTTTAACTTACAACACATCATGTCACTTGATTCGTTCCCGCATCTTTTCTCTTGGAGCGTATTGATTCAGAGCTGGGTTACATTTACTGGATATTATTTAACTGGACCATACTTTTTTGGTTTTACCAGACTGTGAGCGACTTCACTGCAACAAGCAACATGCGCGTTTTAACCACAGACACAAACCTACGGTTTAAATCAAAGTGAATCCTCTCGTTTTTTTGTTCTAGTGTCATTTTCTATCTACAGATCTGTTTGGAGATTAACCAAATATATGGTAAACACTATATATTGTCACTGGAAGCCCTATTGCCCGCATTAACTTATCTTTATTGTAAGTATTAGTTTCATAATTCCTATGTGGAAAAAGGTTATTTGGATATTTATTTCTTGTGCTTCAAATGTGTTATTTTGTAATTATGTCATTTAACTGCATAAGTTTTTTATTATAGTCTTTAAAATACCAGAATTTGGACATAACCTTTTACTTTTGTCTGTCTGATGACATCCATTTGAAATAAGCACTACTAACAATATTTGTATAACAATCTAAAGTGGAGAAATAGTGTGGTAGCTTGTATTCTAGGTAAACTGGTCAAAGCATGTGTCGAAATGTGTGTGTGCGCTGAACTTACTCTGAGGCAGTGAACAGTTGGCTGCTGTTGGCGGCAATGCTGTTAATGGGGCTCTCGTGACCCTTGAGCTCCCCCAGAGGCCCCAGTGTGTCTGTGTGCCAAAGCTTGAGCACCCCTCCTCTGCAGCCACTCAGGAGCGCCGGGGAGCTGGGGACCATGCCCAGGGCACAAACCCAGTCGCGGTGAGCATTTGGGACTGGCTGTGAATGACAAAGACAATTTCTTAATCATGAAGCTTTCTTCGTGTGGAACGATTCATGTCGAGTTATGGAAAAATATGAGGAGATTTCAGTGGTTGACGTTATGAACCTGCAGCAACTCTTTGCGATCCAGATCCCACTTTTTGATTCCGTTGTCTCGAGAACCGCTATAGAAAATGTCCCCCTGGACCACCAGTGACTCGATACCGTCATAGTGGGGAGGCTCGAAGTTGTGTGTAGGGCTGATGCTACCCAGAGAGCCTTCGCTGACATCAAACAACTGCAACAGCGAGAGAAAGAACTCACATATTAGTAGTCAGAAAGAAAATAAAGCGACATCGGAAGGCTGATTCCAAATGACCAGAATGCAATGCTTTAAAAAAATAAAAATAAACACCTTAATGTAATGATCCTTCGAACCCGTGATCACCAAGTCTTGGTTGCTTCCAGACTGATCAACAGTCAGGCACATCACAGGACCCAGGTGACCTGTTAGTTTTCCAGTTGAAGCGAATCTGACATAAAAACAGCACCCAAAACAAAAAAAATTATTAAATGTTATGCAGATAAAGTCAACAGAAAACCTGATTACATTATTATTCATCATATGAAAAAGAAGATGAAAATGCCACAGACGCAGCAGGATATTCACACATCACACTTTGACAAATGGAGCTGGTTTCTAAAAGTTCAGGGAGGAAGTTTGGATGTTTACTCTCGTAAAAACGAGAGCCCGCTCAGAACGGGATGTTTCCATTCCATGTTATGTTACTTATCCAAAGTGACGGCTATCCCCCAATTTATTTTTCATCAATGAATTAACAGGCAATCCATCAAAGCCAACAGCAGCCAGCAGACAGTAACTAATAAAGGCAGCAGATTGAATTCTGTCAGGCTTTCATTCAGAGTCACTTAAGGTGCTGCGAGAAGAATCAAACCCGAAAACAAAAACCTCTACGACATTTGCGGCCACAAATAACTTCAGTGCATGTTGCTGGGATTTTGTATGAAAGCCTATCAAAGAGTAGTTCGTAATTATTGGTTAGAAATCTGAATGATTACAATAATTGTTACAGTTTAATAATAATTGTTACAGCTGCAAGTCTATTAGGTTCATTTCAACCAACTCTGCTCTTCTAAAGGAAAATTGCACATTCTTTGTTGTTGAACTCCAAATTTCTGTCACTTTTAAATCTTGCTTATATTACAATTGGATATAAATCTAGACTTTGACTAGGCCAGTGCACATGAATAGTTCTGTCCGTATTTATAGAGTCTGGTTCTGAAAAAAATCCAAAGAGACATTTTTGATCTTGGTCCAATTAAATAAAACCTTGTTTGGAACTACAAATATTACGTGACCTTTTAAAGAAAAGGCATCTTATAATTCTTAATATGTATATTCACCTCAGAGCATGTCTTCTCATTTCAATCAAAATACCATTTAATCTATTATCTATTATTTTTGGTTGCAGTAATTTATAGAAAATTAAATAAGAGAATTAGCTCATAATTTCTAACAATAGATTAAAAAAAAATTAGACTCACAACTTTGTTGTTTTGTTGTGGTACTACAAAGCAATTATCCCATGAAAAAAGAGAAGAAAATTCTGCTAAATTTTGTGGATATGGTATTACAACTATATCTTAAAACAATTCTTTGTTTCCTATTGTTTTAAGGCCCAATTAGCAGAAGCCACTGAGAGGTCAGAAGTGTCACATGTGGCTCCGGAGGAGCAGGTTGCAGCGTCATGCTTTGGGGTGTTTGACTTGACAGAAAGCTGTGTTCTCTACACAGGCAGTACCAGCCGCAAACCATGACGCCTGGTTACCTTTCAGCAATGGCCTTTTTCTTACTATCCTATTACAGGCAGAGTTTATAAAATGAACAGCCAGTAGATTCTTTCAACTGAAAATCTATGCAGCTCCTCCATGTTGGCAGCTTTTCTCATTAGGCTCTCTTGAACCAGCCAGTAGCTTTAAATGGCCGGCCTTGAATTGTAAATGTTTTCGTTTTCAGAGGTGTCAAGTAGTCAAGTACAAATACTTTTTTACCTAACTTGAGGAGAAATTTTGAGTAGCCTTGTGTCTCCCATTTCATTTCGGCTTGTTTTCATTACGCTTTTCATCGTTAAAAAAAAAAGAAAGAAAAGCTTATCCAGAAAAATTGCTCTACCTGAATAGAGCGAATTCGAAGGTGGTTGGATGAGCTGTTGTTTGTAAGCTATTCATCACACCAGCACAGTGCGCACAAGCCAAAAATGTGCCAAGCCGAGCAGCATCGGAGAGGAGGCTCAAATTTCTCAACATTAAGATTTTATTATAAATGACTCATTATGGCCTTTGACATATTTTGTTTTTGTGCAAGTGGGTAGTGAACTATAGGTTATACTATATAAGTTTTTGTCCTTAATGGCATTTTTTTCCCTTAATTACTTTTACTTTTATAGTTTAAGTTATTTGAAACCAGTACTTTTATACTTTTACTGAAGTAAAAAGCTTTACTTGATACTTTAAGTTCTACAGAAGTCATTTTTAAACCCTAATATCTACACTTCTACTTGAGTAATGCATGTGAATGCTTTTGACACCCCTGATCGTCATGCATTATGTTTTCCATTTTCTGATTGGACTGAGCAAGGTTCTGGGATTTAAACTCCACAACGTCTCTGACATGTGTTAATAAATTACCTGCCATACTGTCGACTTTCAAAGAATCAGGTGACTTCGGAAGGCGACGGTTGGACTGGATTTTATTGACAGATAAAGTAACAATGAGCCATTTTGTGCTGGTCTAATAATTAAAAATACCACGAGTTTGTAGTGACAAAGTGACAGACTATGAAGACTCCCTAGAGGAATGAATATGAAAGTAACATAGTTTAAGGAAGTACTATAAAAAACAAGAATGTGTCCAGCTATGCTTATTAATAAAAAATATTCCTATTTAATTTTTAAACAAGGTTAGATTTCAGGCCTTGGTATTCCAACACTCTAGAAGTTAATGAAATACACGTCTACTGGTTAGAAGAGCCACCTGCAACTCACCTTCTCAGATCCCACACCCGGACTGAGTTTCCAGCAGCTGCATACAGAACCATCCCGTTAGGATTGAGAGCGATTTGGTTGATTTGGTTTTCTCCTGACGGGATGGCGACCGTCCGACTAGTGGTAGATGCACAGATATCACCAACGTTGACCTGACCAGAGGACCTGGAAGACACAGATGGACACTGATGGTAACTGGAGTAAGACAGAACAGTAACACAGAATTCTCTTTAACGTACAACTAAAGGTATAACCCGACTTCAAACTATTTGGAGCTTTGACACAATTTGACAGAAAGCTGTGTGATGAGAGTGATAAGCCGTAACTGTGACAACAAGACTTTGACAAGATCTATGACAACGTCATTTGACGGTTTACTTTAAACCTGACCAACCTTTAGATTGTAACATTGCTGAAACAACAACAATGGAACCGAGTGCTGGATCTTTCCATTCTATTATATTTAGATTGTCACGTTTGTCATGTAAGGAGGTGGATTTTGAATACAATTCAGAAATACTTTATCAATCCTAAAGGGAAGTCATTCCTATTTTACACGTTCGAGTTCAGAGAGTACGTAAATAATTAGTAGTCAGGAAGAATCAACACACATGTGATTAATTGTCCTTGAATTCATTCTGGAGAGTTTGTTGCAGCAAATAAATGTATTAATATTCTCCAATGTGCCGTTAAAAACTCCCACATGTTTGAGATTGCAGACGGGGAAACCTTTTTCTACTAAATTACCAGTGTCCTTTTAGATATCATCTAGCTATTCTTATGGCAACTCCAATTATAATAGTTTGGAATTATTCATTATAGTTTAGTTTACGGTTTTTTTTGTCCATTTCAATTCAATGTAATCCATTTTTAGAGTGGGGTTGTTGCTTGTGTGGAAAAAAGAATTATATCGCATCTGTTCACACGAAATCATAGAGTATTATATCTGATATTCAGTTTGTTTTAGTTACAAACACTTGATTTAGTTTCAGTAAGTTTTTTTTCCTGATTAACCATTTATATTTATTTCAGGTAATATATATATATATATATATATATATATATATATATATATATATATATATATATATATATAT
>JAVLVB010000470.1:421978-435387 GCA_032876305.1 Orestias chungarensis
GTAGATACAGGATGAAAAAACCCAGCAGATTTACTTTCCAAATTTTTGAGCAGCCTTTAAAGTGACAGAGTAAGTGACCGGGTTAAGCTTTTGTTCTCTAGAAATCTAGTCCATTTGTTCCATCTCTTTTTGTAAAGGTCCGATTGCAGCCTCAGCATAAACGTTAACTTTTCCATTTTGGGGGTTTCTTCCACCAGATCCAGCCAGTTCTTTAGCATTGGTGGGTCAGGTTGAAGCCATTTTCGAGTGATCGATTTTTTGGCTGTGGCACTGAAGATTTTTAGTAAATATTTGTCACTCATGTTCAAATCCTCAGGAACGGTCCGAGCAGCAGTAACATGGTAGGTTGTTGGAATTTAAGGCCCAAAATTGATTCAATCTTATCCAAAACGTCCTTCCAATAAGTTGTGATCTTTATGCAGGACCAGAAAATATGGGAGTGATTTGCCTCTGTATCTCCGCATCCTCTCCAGCATTTAGAAGCATTTGGGATTCTATAAATCTGCTGCTTTGGTGTTCTAAAGACACGTAACAAGTTTTTCCAACTGAACTCACGCCAGTAGTTTGAGGAAGAGGTTGAAGCAGTGGATTCACACATATTGTCCCACTGATCTTGTGATATTTCAGTATTCAACTCTTCCTCCCATCTTTTCCTAATATAATCTGTTGACTTTCCTCTGGATCTCAACAAACCCTGATAAAGTTTGGAAATGGTGATTTTGCCAGGGTTGGAATAAGCTTGTGAAACCAATTGAACTATCTCGTTAGAATCTGAGATGCAGTCTTTTAATATGTATGAAAAAAAATATTGTCTAAATTGCAAATATCTAAAGAAGTCTCTTTTTTCTAAATCATATTTTTGTTGTAGTGTGTGGAAACTTGGTAGTGTATTTTTGTCCAGTATCCTGCAATATGCAGTTATTCCTTTTTGTGACAAGTTTTTAAAACTGGAGTCTAATTGGTTAGGGGTGAAATCTGAGTAAAAGGCAGTCCATCTGAGAATCCGTATTTGGTTACCCAAGCCCAATTCCTTAACCACTTCAAACCAGGTCAAAAGGGTAAATGATACTAGGGGATCTAAATTTTTTTGGCATACTGCTGCAAGTTTCTGATCCCCAATCAAAGCTTGTATTGGAATGTTTCCACTCTTACTTTCTAATTCTTTCCATCCAGCCTCGTAGGTATGGTCACATCATTGTACCACTGTTTTGAGTTGAGCTGCTAGGTAATAATCATGAAGATTTGGGAGTGACAAACCCCCTTTTTCTTTCCTAATTGTAAGAGTACTGTATCTAATTCTGGGTTTCTGTCCCTTCCAAATAAAGCGAGATATCATTTTGACCCACTCCCGAAACTGAGAATGAGGGATTCTGATAGGCAAAGAAATAAAAAGGTAGAATAACCTAGGTAATACTGACATCTTAATTACCTCAATTCTTGAGTTAAAGTTAATTATACATTCAGACCACTGGGTGAGGTTTTGTTTAATTTTCTTATTCACAGTTTCAAAGTTGTTTTTGTACAGGTCATTCAGACGGTGAGTCAACCATATACCCAAGTATTTGATTGTTTTTATTGACCAGTCAGTAGGGATTTTATCTTTAAGCTCTACCGATGGGTAATAGTTAAAACTTATGATCTGTGTTTTATCCATATTAAGTCTGTATCCTGAGAAGGTGCCAAATGTGTGAAGTAACTTTAAAACAGCCAGGATGGATTGCTCTGGGTTCGAGAGGTACAGTAGGATGTCGTCGGCATATACAGCTATTTTATGTTCTCTTGAGTTCGTTACTATGCCATGAATATCATTGTTCTCCCTAATTGCCTGGGCGAGAGGCTCTATATAAAGTGCAAAAAGTTGGGGAGAGCGGGCAACCTTGTTGAGTGGATCTCTCCAGGTTTATTGTGTCTGTCAAGCGGCCATTTATCTTGATCCTAGCTGTGGGTGACGCGTATAATGTTTTAATAATATTGAATGCGGTATGTGAAAAACCAAATCCTTCCAAAACTAGAAATAAATACTCCCAACTGACACAATCGAAAGCCTTTTCCGCGTCCAAACTCGCCAGTACTGCTGTATGATTGTTTGTCTGGATATTCTGAATTATGTGAAGTGAGCGTCTTATATTATCATGAGTTTGGTGGCCAGGGACAAACCCGGTTTGGTCCCCGTCAATCAGATCTGAGACAAACGCGTTCAACCTATTGGACACGATAGATGCATATAGCTTATAATCTTGGTTGGGGGCTCGCGTGTCGGGGTTAGAGAGATAATTACCGCGCTGGATTCAGATCCTCCATTATGTACTATTATTACTTACATAAGAATTGAGGATCTACATCAGGAAAGTTTATTTTATACTTGCTCTCGCTGAAATTCTCGGAGTGTCTCTCGCACACGTTTGGAGAGAACTCCAGTTCCTGAGTAGTCGGTGGCTCTTCATTTGCAGCGGAAGGTTGCGGCATGTCGACCCGGTATCCCCTCTTCCTCATGTCGTCCGTTGCTTCTGAAGCACTCGCGTACAGGTGTGGTCCGTCTTCCCAGTGAATCCTCATCTTAGCCGGGTAAGGTGTTTGGAAACGTATTTTCCCCTCTTTGAGAATCTTCTTGATGTTTTTGTATTCTTTAAGCTTGTTGTTTATCTCGGTTGGTAGATCAAATGAGATCTTTTATGTCGTATCTGTGAAAGTTGACGAGTATGGATTTTGAAATTGATGCGTCTCGAGGTCTAGGTCCCAGTGAACTATTTGCTCGTTGAATCTGCAGATCTTGGTTGATGGAGAGCTGCTCTTTCAGAAAGTTTTCAATGAACGTCTGCATGGCGGTACCTTCAGCCTCTTCTTTAATGCCGTAAATGCAGATGTTATTGCGTCGGGATCTTCCTTCTAAATCAGTAACTTTATCCAGTAGAGTTTTCTGTTGTTTGAGACAGTGAGACAAAGAATCTCTCAAGTTCATATTCACCGTCTCCAGCTCGTTCACCCGTTGTTCCGCTTCCGTTAGCCTAGCTGCTTGATTTCGAATGTCAGAGTTGACCTCTTCCAGTTTCTTGTTCATTTCACTCTTAAAGCTGTTCAGATCTTGCTTGATGTCATTTTTCATAGCGATGATATCATTTTGCATTTCTTTGATATTGTTACATAGATTCTGGATAGCCTTAGCAGTCGTTAGCTCGCTCTCCTCGCTAGGTTCCAGGGCCTGCATCATGCTAGCTTTGCCATCAACGTTTGTTAGATTAGTTCCTGCCCGGCCGTGCCCTTCAACAACCCCCGGTCTCTTTTTCGGTCTAACTCCACGCATTATATATCATTTTGAAGAAGAACTGAACCTCTTTATCGAGTTTAGTGGAGTTTTCCTTGTCGCTGATCAGGACAGATTACGGATTCAACCCGCCATCTTGGAGACGCTCCCGGAAGTCCTCAGGTAATTTTTTTCTTTTATGTAGTTTTTAGTTCTTTCATTAGTTTTAGTTAACTGAAATAATAATGGTTAAAGCAAAAACCTGTTACTGTGATGTACGATAAAGTCTGGGAGTAACCGGCCCAACCTCAGTGAGAGTTAACGTGTGTGTTAATGTGTGAGTTTTTAGGTAGATCTGGATGCGGTCTACTAGTGTGAAATAACTGTACGGGACTTGCACAACATTACGAACAGCACTGAGGATAATACAAACAACTGTGAGCTAATCACCGTTTAACAGCAGAGATATTTGGATATTTAAGGCTAAAACCAAATACTGATGGGCTTTATTGAAACAAAATGAACACCTAATTTGACAAAACGCCATTGGTGCTTACGTTAGAGTTTTGATGCACTTGGCCGAGTCCCTGATGTCCCAGACTTTGATGTATGACGTGGAGACGGTGAAAACCAGGCTGGAGCTGTAGCGGACCGACACCACGTTGTTAGGGTGGCCTCCCAGGGACATTATCTCCTGACCCGTCACCAGATTCCACACCTTACAGGTCCGGTCTGTAGGATGAACCAAATTTGTTAAAGATGCCATCGTTTCAGAGCATCAGAACTGCCAAATGAATAAACATTTTGCAAGGATGGTTAGGAGTTAGAACTCCTAAAAACATTAATTCAAGACCAAACTCCAGCAATAACAGTAACAGGCTGGGAAAACATTGAACTCTTTCATAATAACATGTCTATTATGTTGAGGAGCCTCTTAGCAATGAGAATTTTGTTTCATTACTTGAGTCACTATTAGTCCCTGTCAGCCTTTATTTGCTTTGATGTAACATCTTAACAAGGTGTCAAGCAGTAATAAAATGACCAGTGGCGTAATAAGGAGACATGCATGGACTGCTGATGAGAGATGTGAGAGTAACAACTGAGAGGTAAAGGGCGGAGCCAGAACTGGGAGCATTGACCTTTGGATCCAGTGAACAGAAGGTCGTCGGTGCAGTCGACGCACAGCACAGCTTTACTATGTCCCTCTGCCACATGAACGCACTGCAACCCCGCCGAGCGACTGCTCTTAGTGGACGGCACTGGGTTGATGACGCCCCTGGAAAACAAATATACATATCAGCATAAACAATTAACTGATTACCGCATAGAGCAGTTTAGAAGAGAAGAAGAGGAGAAAGAAACACACCCACACTAACATGCAAGTTACTGGAATAAGAAATCATCCATCTTTGCTGTTGTGAGAGGAAAAGAGAGTCACATTAGCTGGCTTATTCTGAATCACTGTCACTTAAAGACACCACAGCAATGAGAAAGGAAACCCCGGCCGGAAGGGCAGCCTGATGGAATGCTGAGCTGAGTCTGTAGATATTGTCTAAATATAAGTGGAATCCACCTCAAGTAATGGAAGAAAAGATACGATTATAGTAAAAATGAAAAGGGAAAGGAAGATGGTCGAATGGAACATTTGGTTGGAGAAGAGGTTAGGACAATGATATATCCTGGAAGGGAAGAGTAACTAGTAACCCAGAGAAGCGATTGGCTGTTGATTTAATCGGCATCAAGTTCATTTTCTTTAATGTTTCAAGACCACGGTGGCTTAACTACGGACCAAATGTTTGGAAGCAACCAATCTTGGGTGAGCCCTATTTTATTCGCACATGATGGTATTTTTGTGGATCTATGGCATCCTCAACTCTTTGCATGTGCGTGGCATGTTAAAGTCAGCTTTACCCATTCTACAGTTCAACTGTTACTGACAATAAGGAGGAGCAGACACGAAACAGTGCCCTGCTCCTCAGCTTTCCAATTACTGAACTGTGCAAGATGGAAAGTGCTTCCAATTTAGCTCAAGCATCATTGACGTGTGTGCAAAGCTGTTTACGTTCAGGAGAAATGAGTGTGTGGGACGGCTGCAGTAGATATAATAACGTAACATAAAAAGGACTGTTTATAAGTCAGTTTATGTTTTATTTAAGGTTAGCAAATGCCTGGATAGTCTAGTTTCAGAAAAAAAAGTAAGGCCATTTTATAGAAAATCCATTTCTGTAACTCTACTTTACATTTCAGATGTTGGTCTGTAGGCATAGCATGATCTCCTTCAATGTTTTTGAGTGTGAGACATTTTTACATGTTTGCACGTTTTGTAATGACCTATAAGCCAATAAACCTATGAGGCTCCAGAGAAAAATATTAATAATGACAAATAAAGAACATTTGCCATATGAAATGTCACAGATAGCTTAAGGCTGGTGCCAGTCTAAATGTCACGTTGCAGCCCGGAGGCTTTCTGATGGTTGGTGTCCTGCTGGCTTCGTGGTCAAAACGCAAGTTTAAATGCAGCAATCCTGCCTCTGTTCCATGGCCTCACGACTACTTATTTATATCCGTGTCATTATTATCTTGAAACAAAACTCGTTAGGAGCCCATTTTAGTTCACCGTCTGTAATTCTTGTATTCCAGTCAGACATTTTTTTCAGCATTAAAATGTCCCCCTATGAGTCAGTAAATAGCAAACAGAGCCACTTTTAACAGTTACAGCACAGCCTGTGTGAGGAGTGAGGAAGGAATGCAATGTAAATGTTGTTTTCTGCCTAAAGTAGTTACATATACCAGTAATGATGACTTGTCCTTGCTATATTCCTTGCAGATGTTGATTAGCTTCCATAAATGGGATTCAATCGATCTAGAACAATTGAAATGATTCCACGTGTCAAACAACTAAGTGGGTTTGTCAGCAACTGACCAATCGGAATCTGCCCTGAAGGGAAACCACACTCACCCGGAGTAACGACATCCTGTTACATTGTTGGGGTTGATAAAAATTTCCAATGCTGTCATTGTCATTGTTCAGCACCAATTAATGCCAGTTCAACTTTGCACAACTGCATTTGTTGCACAGTTTGCTGTACATATAATTCTGACAGCATTTTGACATTTTATAGCATTTATATTTAATTTTATTTAGAACTACTTCTCATAGTAGTTGTAGTTGTGTGCACTGTCTTGATTGTATGCTGCAACTGCAAAGTAATTTCCCTGCTGGGATGAATAAAGTGCTTCTATCCTATTCTATTCTATTCAAAAGTCAAATTGAATCTGAATCTGTTTTACTTAGTAGGTTTAGTTTGTTTGTAAAGCAGTTACGTCACAAACATGTGGTACAGATATTCACACACAGCCTGGCAAATGTGATCACAAGCTTTTTATGTACTATTAACTAATTACAGTGCTAAAAGCATCCAGCAGACTGTTTCATTCACCACTAAACTGACTTTGTGTCCCTCAACATTGTTTCTCTGGCAGCCAAAGATTTGGGCTTTAATGTTCATTTCTGCGTGGTTTCATGCCTATAACTTTACAGACCTAATTTATGACTCGGAAAATGTTCTTAATGTTGACCTATGTGGCAAAAACGTCTCACCAGATTGCTCAGGCAACATTTTGAGTTTCACTACCTCTATATTTGTGTGGCATTTCAGTTATGGCGGTTTTAAAAAAAACGATTTACTTGACCCACAACTAAATATGTTGCAGGATCTCCTTTTTTGGACTTAGAGGTAAAATTCTGTTGCTTTGCTAGTTTTGCACATTTGAGAAATACTTTCTCCAACAATACAGAAGCATTCACAGAACACTTGGATTTATATTCCCATTTATTCCCACTATTAATTTACACAGAGGTTTACACTTTATTAATGAGGTGACTTCTCATGCAAGTTTACTCAATGGATATGTTTTAGGTGTGATTTTTTTTAGTCTGTCTAATTTTCCTTCTACTGTACATTTATACACCCGTTTGCTCTGGTTTGAATGTCTGCAAAGAGACCAGAACACAAAGAGTGAATTTATCACAAGTGAAATTTAGATCCAAGGAGCATCAGCGGTGGAGGGATAGTTCAGAGCTAGCAGAAATTAAAGAAATCATTATTATGACTCAAAGAGCTATAATATCAGGGTTAGAGAGCAAAATTGGTTTTGATTCAAAGCACAATTGGCATTAGAAACATTTCATGCCTCCAAAGCAGGAAATAGACAGAAGACATATTAGTAAAGCTACTGTAGATTCACTTTGCAGCCAGCATGTTGGCAACATGGTCTTACTGTGTGATCTCCTTGACCTTTGCCCTGTCAGCTGCTGCTTGTGCCTTGTCATACGTCTTCCTGCGAGAGTGTGGGGACGGCTCAGGGGTTCGCTTCTCCAAACCTGACGCAGTTCTGACGCCAGAACTGCGCGTTAGGTTGGACCAATTATTCAGAAACACAAACAAAAATATTTACACAGCAGCAGTTGGATTACCTGAGTCCAAACAAAACGATGGCAATACGCACACGTGAGCATGCGGAGTACAAAGGAGCAGTTACCTGGTACTGTAGGGCCCAACAGAGAGGAAGTTCCTTGCCAAGCCCATGTTTACTCATAAAGACACTTAAAGATAGCTGTGCTTTTTTTTAGGACTTTGTTTAACAAAAGAATTTTAAAAAAATTACTAGTAATTGAAGTGTGGGGACATCTTTAGGATGTTTTCTAATGTAATTGTGCACTGGTGTGAAGCAGGGCTTAAAAAGAAGAAAGCAGCCTCGTTAATACTTTTAAAAGAGATGCTCCTCGAGATTTTCTGGGAACAAAAATAAAACTGTAGATTTTGCACCAAACTGGGACTTTAACTAAAAGTAGTATCTCATTGAAGTCAGTCAAGACTCCTGGAGAGGAGATAGTTACTAAGCGAACAGGTTTCGGAGAGGTTCAGGGTTTATTCGTTTAAAAAAAATAAATTTAAGTACCCACATAGGCTGTAAGAAACATCTGAAGTTTTACAGATACGTTTTATAATTCAGGCAGCCTTAACCGGAAGGGGAGATCAGCATCTAACGGGTAGACTACAGCTACTTTTCTCTGTTTTATGCCTTTTAAAATTACATGTCAGTGCTTACTGAATGGGGATATGTAGCCAGTCTTATGGAAAATCCCACAGGACAGGAAACAGACAAAAGACTGCTGTTAGTATACTTATCACCACAGCTAAAGACAAAGTAACCTCTGTTTCTAATTAAAAATAAATCAATTATGATAGAAGTGCTCCTTAAGCCAAAACATAACTAAACAGCTTCTGAGATACAGCCGATATCTTTAATCGATCTTACAATAAAAATGATGTTGTAAAAATGGTGGACATTTCATCTTCAGGTCAAAAGCGGACAATAACCAGGAGAAGTTTCTGTATTTTTAGATTTTCAGTGATGAGCTTAATTGGAAAGCAGCTTCAAAATCTCTGATTGGTGCATCCCTATTTTTACTTTTGCTGCAATACTGATGATAAAGGAATATAGATGCAGCTTTTGCATGGGGAGCTATGTATGTCTTTTCATGCTTTCATAATAGTTGGACTAAACTGTGATGTTTTATAGGTATGCTTTAAAAAAGTATATAATTGCAGCCAAAACAATAAAGCGTGTGCAGACTCCACCATGCATTAGAGAAGGATGCAGAGGTTAACTTGTATGCAAAAGAGTGCCAGGCTTGGACTTACATGCCGCCCATTTTAGATGAAAAGCCAGGAGAAAGAGCTGTGTAGTCTCTGACTGATGGGCCTGACAAGTCCATATCAACCCCCCCTCCATCTGGGGTTTCTGCCAAAGGCATCATTGGACTGTAGAAGTCAGTGGGTCCCTCAGGGGCAGATTCACTGTTTGCATACAGAAGCTCCATCTGAGTGGTGGTCCTTCTGCGAGCCTGTGTAGCAAAATAAATCCAGAAAAGATTAAGACTAAATTAAATACTTTTATTAAATCCTGCGTTATAATAACAGATAGATACCTTGCTTCTTGTTTTGGTCTCCCCACAAATTTTCATGAGGTCTGACGCCAATGTACTACAGAGGAAATACAATAAGCATCAAAAAATGCATTTAAGATTCCCTGCGGGTAAAATAAAATGGAAGTCGTGCAAAATAAACCAGGAGATCCTCCTACATAAAAAACCCATTACACGCCAACATAAACACAAGCACAATAAATTAGCACACACACACACACACACACACACACACACACACACACACACACACACACACACACACACACACACACAAGAAGCACGATAACCCTCAAAATAACCCGACATATCAACAAAAGCTTTTCTACTTAAAACGAGGACTTACGCTCCTTCTGCTGAGGGACTCTGGGCGGACTCATCACTACTGCTATCGTCCCCATTTTCTGTCAAACGAGATCAGTAAAGAACATCAGAGCTCAGTAATAAGCATAATCAACTTTGATAACTTTGTTTCTTGGAATGAGATTGTATGCTCATCCTGTTTAACATCGCATTACTTAGAGTTCTCATCCTATCCCATTTTATCTATGTTTTCTTATTTTAATGCTCCTATTACCAGAAAAGGTTGATCATTCAAGCGCAAAACTCCTTACACCTATTCATTTTGTGATTAACTTTGATGATTATGTTTTAAGTTAAAATTCTGATGCTATGAAAATGTAAATATTACTAATGAAACACTGGTTGAATTTAAGAAATACGTCGGCCATGTTTTTGTCTACACATATTAAAGACTGGTGACTTGTAAGCTGTCTAGCAAAAAATATTCAAGCTGGCAATACATAGGAATACTATTGACCCCATTACTGTAGTTTTTATTATTCATTTAAAAACCTAAATTTCTGGCTAGAACAAATAAAATAAATCCTTGAAAGATATCACTCAGAGTATAAAGATATTTACAGTTCCTTATTGAAATAAATGAACTTCCTAATATTTTCATTTATTAAGATGAAGCAGTGAAATGTCAAAATAAACGCTTGTCATACTTTTTTGATGAACATCTATGTTCAGCGAGATCATTACATAGTAAAAGGTAAGAGGTCTGAGATAAAAGAGCTGTGCACCCAGATGTGTGAGGGATCGGAATGAGATAAAAGGTCAAAAGGTTTATGAGTATGAGAAATTATTAGGTCGATTCTCCTGTTGACACCTGTGAGATCAGGAGAAAAATCCACATAGAGTTATTCCTGTAAGGGTGTCTGGGGTTAGCAGGTGCTAAAGCATGGAGGCTATAGTGGGGTGGGTGGAGTGTTTCTGTAATTGGGGAACATGGGAAAGCGTCAGTTGGCGACTGTAGGGAAGCTTTGCTGCACTGCACCTCATGCACCTGCTTCTGTTAAGTTTAGTTGGTTAAAAAAAGTGCAAAAAATAAATAAAAAGTAGGCACCATGCATTCATAAGGAGTTTTAGGGGCCCTAGTGTGATTTCACTTACCATCTTGGAAGCTACCTAGCTCTGTGAAAACATGAGAAAGTGAAAGGAAAACATGGGGGGGAACAAAATGCACAAATCAAAAATGATTTCCCCCCAAAAATAAAATTTTTAAAAACAGAACGAAAATTGATGAATAAAAACGTGGCTACAGTAAACATGGCATACTATTGAACAGCCTGCTAAAAATAATACAGGAATTGACAAACCAGAGCACAAAGTTTCTTCTTCTGTTTCGTGGCTAATTTATATATTTATTCGAGGTCAGGTAGAAACCAACAAGCCCAGCTTCTGTTCTGCAGAAGGCAACAGGCGGGAGCATGTCTGCAAGGGTTCAAACATGCAGCTGACTGGCAGCAACCCAATCCACTTCCCGAAAACAACGAAAACATTCCTAAATACCTGACTACAACTTAAAATAAAAACATACCAGCCTCCTATTTTCTGCGAGTAGATTTAAGATTGGTTTTAGAAAGAGATCCTAATTTAGAAGGGAGGTCGTGGCCCGTAAAGCTGTTCGTACCTTGGAGAGCATTTCCCAGCAGAGCGTCCAACTCCGGGTTGAACTCTGCCTTCTCCTTCAGCATGTGAAATAGCAGCTGGTTCTGTGTGGCACTGGTGATTTCGGTTTGCTTCAGGCGGCCCTCCATCACCTTGACCTGAGACTCCCGCTGAGCTACTTGGAGACCCTGAAAAGGTTAAACATTGTACATTAACCACCATTTGTAATGAACGTCTTTTTTGTGTTTTTAAAAATAAACAAGGAAGACATTTTTATCAAGCAAAGATAAACCTCTGTTTAACTTGAGCTATTTACATACACTGGTAGCAGAGCAACTGTATGTGCTAAAATGAGGGCCCGCTACCTTGCTAATTGTCATGGACATGAAATGATCCAGCAGGAAACGAGCTTCACCCAGAGTGCAAGAGCCAATCACAGCGGAGAGGTCCACCGTGTCACCTTCCTCCTGTAGTAAAGTCAGAGTTTAAAAGGAAATATTTAACAAAAATGAATAAATACATGCATCAATGTGGAAAACTAAAACAAACTTCAATCTGTAGTCATCAACAATATCTTATCATTCTGAGTGTAGCAGTAATCACCTACTTTGGTCTATTCGTTATTATGATTGCTTCTACTTCCACGGTGCTACCACCAGTTACAACAGCATTTAGAGGTTCCCTGTCCCAGCTTTTACCAAACACCGCTTTAAATCCAGAAAATGTCCCAACCTTGGTTTCTTCCATCTGCATGATGTTGGCTTGACAGTCAGCGATGCTGTCATTGATGTAATCAATGTTGGCGGTTAGCGCGTCTACTTCCTCGTTCAGGGGAAGCACAGTCTTCTCGGCCTCCAGTCCGTCTCTCAACAGCCTGTCACGCTTCCTGATGAGCTTCTCTTTACGCTTCGTCAGCTCTTCTCGTTGCTGTGCGTAGAAAAATATCAATAAATCGTCTTGTTTATCTTTTTCCGAATGTGATTAGTGTCTATAGAGAAGACAGGAAATAATTTTAAAAAAAGGGGAGATGAAAGGTTCAGATATTTTTACCGTACTTATATTCTGTGTTTTAGATCAGAATGTAATTTACAAGAATAAAAAGACACATAACTACTCAAACAGGGATAGAAAAAGTATTATACCTGCCTACCCAGATAAAAGTCCTGGTTTGTGTTTGTATTAAAATGGGCTAAAATAAAAATAAAAATCCTACCAAGGGCGTCATGACTTTACCTTGAGGAGACGGTTCATGTCGGCCTCCATATTGGAGATGGTCATCCTCTGCATTATGACGTCTGAGATCCGCCGTTCCAGGGTCTGCCATTTATTACGAGCGACTCTGGTGGAATAAACACTTGCTGTGCGCCTGTAAGAGGACCTGGTCACATGGTGTCCTTCATCAGTCAGACGGACGCTTGCTTGAAAAAGTACTTTTTTGCTTTCTGTGACATTACATACAAACAGTATTTGATATTGTTTAATAACCTAACCCTGATTTAAATCCATCTGACCTGTCAGCTGTTTCTTGGTCTTTAAGATGTGGTTTTATCCCCCTTTTATTTTTATTTATTTTTTTAACAAACCTGCTTTCTTTACAGACCAACTGTATTGTTCTGTAAAGAAACAATTACATATTATATATACTGCTTTGTCAATTTGATTTTACAGATTTCTTTTTTTATTTAGGTGCATTTACAAAATTTAGGCATGATTCCCTTTGTAGGTTATAATATCAATAGCAATTATCCACCTGTTTGTGGTGAAGTGTAACATAAAATGTGTCTGACTTGAACGTAATAAAATGTGAAAAATTTAAAGAGGCATCATCGAACCACACAAGGGCCGTATTGATTATATCCAATCATACTAAGGATCGGGTTACATTGGACCTACTTGTCTCTACTAACAGGTAGAGAACTATAACCCATTTAAACCCTCACCATGTGCCATTGGAAGCCGTGCTGCCGGACGGGTACAAGCGTCCAGAGGGCGGGCGATGACTGGAGGAGTCCTGAGCGGCTTCTGGAAGGTTCCCTCTCCTGACCACTTTCCCTGAGGTGGGCCTGACCTGCCTTCTCAGAGCAGTCACCTGAAACACACACAACACAACTATAATATATATATATATATATATATATATATATATATATATATATATATATATATATATATATATATATATATATATATATATATATATATATATATATATATATATAT
>JAVLVB010000470.1:443078-461209 GCA_032876305.1 Orestias chungarensis
TTTTGTATTCAATAAAAGAACCCAGAGCGGAGCGGAGACCTGAGATCTGAGGATATACGACAGGGGTCGGTCTGTCAGGTCTCCCTCTTGCAACAGGAAAAAGAAAGGCGATGTTGATCGTGCTTTATTGATGAAGAAACCCAAACCGCTGTGCTGAGATAAAAAACTTCCTGGGAAAGTCGAAGAGGACTTCAACAATACCTAAAACTTCTACTTAAGTAAGGTAACAAAGTATTAATACTTGGTAACTTGACACCTCTGCTCACAATAAACAGGAGCAACAAAAGCCCAAAGACGTCAGTCCTAATGGAAGGTGTAGAAAGCTAGCTCCATCTGTGCTGGAGAAAAACTGCTGGTTGGGGGTGTTATAAGCATCCGTAATACACACCCAGCAGGTTCTGAGAACGGTTGAGGCCGTGTTGATTTTTTTTAAATCAAGCTACAGGTTGAATGTGGCAACAGACCAGTTGTTTCTCAATACTTATTTGACCTCTAGTGGTGCAGACATGTGAAGTCAAGTTGGTTTGCCTTAATCCAAACACGTGTTTACATGCACGCCAGTTTAGTTAGTTTAAGACAGATAATGTTTAGACAGATCATTTAAAATATTTGTATCTTCATAATCCTCACACTAAATCTGATGTATCATAAAATCTTCAGAAAAGTACAGAAATTGTTGTCGTGCGATATTTACCGAAGATCTTCGATTTCCTTAATGTAACCGTGTATCATGTTTCCGATTTCCTCTGTGCCTCCTTCACCTGCAGGAGAAACAGATCACGGGTGAGACGTTTGAAACAGCCGTCACAACACACTTGTATGCGGACTGGTGACGGCACCCCTACCTGCCCTGGCCAGAGCCTGGTTGGCCTGATCGCTGAGCAGCTGGGTGAGTCGCGCTCGCTGGGCATCGATTGTCTCCTGCATGGCTTTGACTCTCACCCTCAGGTTGCTGTTCTCCGTCTGCAGCATGGAGTTCTCGTGGAACATGTCGCTGAAGCTCTCCACACCGTCTTCGCCCATCATGCGTTTGCCCTGCCGAACGCGCCCAGTTACATTCCGAGCTATCCCTTACGTTACAACTGCATGGGGGTTAACCAAACTCTTCTCTCTCACCGTCTTGTACTCCATCAGCTCCATCTGCAGTCGTGCGATCTCAGTTCTCAGAGTGCTGATCTGCTGGCTGGCCTTGTCCTGGTTCACCATTACCTTGTTCTTGATGTTGCGGGCGCGATTAGCGTACTTCAATGCGTTCAGGGTTTCCATAAAGTCACAATCGGATGGACTAATGCATGCGATCATGACTGTTTGGCTAAAGCAAAAAAAAGAAAAGGAGGAAAAGTATATTTTAGTCATAACAAAACGTTAGGTGCCAATTAAACTAGATTTAACAAATGTTGTCCACACACCTGTTTCCTCCCAATGAGTCCTGCAGCAGCCGGGTCAGTTTGGAGTCTCTGTAAGGAACATGAGAGGCCCGCTTGCTTCGGTCACCTAAAGCACTGATTACATTCCCCAGTGCGAGCTGAGGCACACAGAGAGCGGGCCAGGAGTTACTTTTTAAATCACAACTTATTTAAGGAGATAAACAGTTTACGTAAGATGCAGGCGTATCTGCCAATCAATTATGAAACGCTCTGCTTATTATGCATAAGAAAACCGTTTTACTAGATCAGGGGTGCCCAACCTTTATTATCCCAAGATCTACTTTTCAAGTAACCAACCTCCTGATATCTACCAGTCCAGTGTCAGCATCGCAAACCCCCACAGATCATTTCCAGCCTGTAGTAACTACCCTCACAGCACGTTTTGTTGTTTTCGTACAACCATTGGACATCAAATCACAAACACGCCCTCCCTCAAACACACACACACCAATCTTCATGATGAGCAATAACCATAACTGAAATTAATATGAACCAAACAGAAAAATAAACCAGATAAAAAAAACAGGTAGATCTATGTTTGAAAAAAAGAAATCACTTCGTACCTTAGTGGGAGACCTGGCACTGGGAGGAGGAGGCTAGCTTTTCGTACTGAACCGATTACTGATTACTTCCCTGACTTTTCACTTTATCAAAGCATTTTTAAACAGCAGGGAAATTTATAATTATAAAATTTGGAGGGAAACGAGGTTACTAACACATCATTGAATGCATATAAACTACTGACCAAATTTGCTTACATAACATGGGAGCATGTCTGCAGTGTTTTATAACGTACAAAAACTTTAACAGAAGTAAAAATACCTATTATAAAAAGGAAAATATGTATAATATTTTGATTGAAGACCTGGGATGAATGCTTAACTTTTGTAGAAGACATACTTAATATAATTTTTGCTTTCAAACAAACTTAGTTGATTGTGCTTGTGGTCTGAGAACTTTTATTTATAATTCAGTGATTAAAGTATTCATTTAATATAGACAGTTTCTCGTTGAAATCAGATTACATGACAAAATAACTCAATTGTGCAAAAATAAATGACCAAACAATTTATTGTAAAATATGTAAAATGCAAAACCAAAAAAAGTAAAATGCAAAAACAAGCTTTAATAAAGAACCATTTTTACTATTTACTACAACTAGTATACTATTTCTATACTAGAACTATTTACATATATATACATGTACACACACACACACACACACACACACTCCCCGGCCAGCACAGCGTTCCACAGCTGCCGCCGACCCCACCGTGCAGCGGCCGCGCCAAACACGTCCACGCGGACCAGCCGGCGCAGCTGCTGGTAGAAGCCCACGCGGACGCGTTTGGCCGAAAGAAATTTGAAAATTGTTTTTTTTTCTTTGTATTTTTGTTGTTCTTTTTTTTAAAGTTTATTTTAGGGGGTCTGAATACTCGCTAAATATAGCGTCAAAGTCGTTAAGTTGGCAACACTGACCTCCTGTCATGTCATGACAGGACCTTGCGGTCGACTTGGGATCAGTCCGCGGTCTACCAGTAGATCGCGATCGACTGGTTGGGCACTCTTGTACTAGATGTTTAATTGCCTACTACATGCAGAATACTTTGGCTTTCAAGATCCTGTGTATCGGTTTAAAACTGAATCAATGAATGAGGAGCAAATTCAGTTCACCAGTTTAAATGCAGGACTGAAGGTTGTTTTTGAAAAACAACATAATAATAATAATAATAATAATAATAACAGGTTTTTGTGCTGCATTATTTGGTTTGACAAAAGGCAGGGGTGGGAATCAAGGCTCTAGAGTGCGACTCTCGCAGTATCCCTGTTGTCTACCTTTAACCCAACCTGGCTTCTCCTCCTCCCATGCAAAAACTATTTATGTGGCAACAATTTCGAACACTTTTTGGGAGTCAAATAACCAGGTCTTTAAAAAAAATTTCAAAAAACTATTAACATTCAGATCTGGCCAATATACTTATTTTTAAGTCAGATTGTGAATGACCAAAGCAAAAAAAAAAAAAAAAGATTCAGATAAAATTACATTTGATAATTAAGATCTGCAGTTTTAATGTATCCTAATTAACCCATCCTGCACAATTCAGCCTCAAATAAAAAACTAGGTTATTAGTTAACCATTTATAAGTCATTATTGCGTTACTAGACAATTTTAAAATAATAAAATAATAAAAATTTTACATAATCCTGATTGCAATGGGGTAGAAGATATAGGTGCATCTAAAAAAAAATTGCCGCACCAGTCGAACCAGTGAGAAATGTTAATCTAAAGCAAAGTAATCCACTTTTTAAGAGTATAAAAATTCTTAAAATTAAAAGACCTCTCTTCATACAGCTCAATAGAGAGATTGTTTTTGAGTTGTTTGTTAACTACCATTTCTGTCACACTTCCAAGTACCCATTGAACCACTAGGTGGCAGTCTAATATTTGATAATAAAACCCCCATGACAGTGAGGCAAAGACTCACCAGTCCACAGTTGATGGATATTCCCTCTTTGGCTCGGTCACCCGTCGCTCCAGTTCTCTTCAGTCTTTCAGAACCAGCCAGGTCCACAAAGTGAAACTTTGCGGTCAGTGTCTCGTATTCATCCATCTCGCCGTTTCCGTTAGACACTTTGTTGTCGTTCTCACTTTCTTGCTAAAAGAGTATTAATTTAAAGAGTGACAAAAGAAAATTAATACACAATTTCCTAAGCTTAATCTAATCGAATATTCAAAAACCAATTGCTATTTTTTAATATGTGGTCATAAAATCGAACTTCGGAGAGTCAGCTCTCACTAACATTGTCGGAGGCACAGATGCGAACTTGGCACAGGTGGATGGTGAAGATGGCGTGGGATCGGGAGCTCTGGACATTCATCTGAGTGCTGGCTGTCGTTCGGGACAGAGCCCCCAGCTTCAGGCACTGCATCATCTACGGAAGCACAAAGCGGTGAACATTACACGTGGACGCCCTTTTTCAATCAAAGCCCCAAAGTCATTCTGAAATCCACAGAAATCAAGCTTTACAACTTTGGTGGTCGGTTTCTAATCACAATGGTCTAAACAAAATCTCACTTTTATGCATTTGTATGCAGGTTTTTTCATGCCTTTATCTCATACGGTGACCTCAAAACTGAGACGCTTACTGAAGCGTGACATAGGTGTAGAGTTGCATCCCTGTATGTTAAAACAGTCCTGTTGTTTTAAACTCTACCTCAGCTTCAGAGGACACGGTCCGTGTGGTCACTCCGACTGTATAGATTCCACCGTTGGCGTCTTCGTGAATCCTAATGTGAGATTTCTGCTTCATGTCTCGTGTGGAGTCAAACAGATCCAGGACTTCTTCATTATAGAGCTGAATGGCATAAGAAAATTAAAAACATAACAACAACAAAAAAAAAACTTTTTCCTGTATTTTAATCAGATTTTAGATCGTCATCCCACACATGGTCAATTATTTCTACTACCTCATTATGTATGATGCTGGGTGTTTATTAGTTGTTTTTTGACACATTTAGATTAAAAAAGTTTCCTCACACCAAACAATATTTCGAATAACAGATTACTTCCTTTTAGTAATGAATGCAATCATCTAAACTCCTTCATTATATTTATGTGCCAGGTTACGTCCTATCAAGATCGAACATCAACTACTCAACACACTGTAAACTCAATGTAAAACTGAGTAGGCCCTCCAGTAAGAGAAGAATGGTAATCTGAAAAGTAATCAGTGATAAATGCCTGAAGTGCCAATATCAATAATAGTACATCCCAAGACACAGATGTTGCCAAGTTTTGGAAATTATCCCATTAAAAATCTGAAATTAACCCTTAAAAATTATGAATTTCCCCCTGACACAAAATAAAAAGGAAACACTTAAGGTTTGTTTCCCAACTCTGTGTCCAACTCATCTAGAATCAAGAATCAAGAATCAGTTTATTTATATAGCGCCAATTTACAACAGGTGTCGTCTCAAGGCACTTTACAAAAAATCAATTAAAATCAAGGATACATTGTAACAAATCAATTTGAAAAAGTTTCCAATCTAAGGAACCCCAGCAGATTGCATCGAGTCATTGACTTGCAGCGTTCACTCCTCTGGAATCAGCAGGCAGAAACAATGGCTTGTGTTGTCGTTGACTTTACAGCAATCCCTCATACTGAGAATGCATGTAGCGACAGTGGAGAGGAAAAACTCCCCTTTAACAGGAAGAAACCTCCAGCAGAACCAGGCTCAGTACAAGCAGCCATCTGCCACGACCGACTGGGGGTTTGAAAAGACAGAAAGCTAAATTAGAAGTACAGGATACTGAAATAAAAGAGTTTATAGCAGCAGTTGTAGAACGTCACTGGAAGCATCCTAGCCCATGTTCTCATCCAAGAAGCTGTCTCAGCTAACAGAACGCCAGCCCAGGTGTGGTTACTATGGAGAGAAGAACACTAAGACAAAACAAAAGGTTAACAAGGTTGAAATAACGGTAACAAAGTAGATCGGACAAAGGAAGAAAGTAGCAGAGAGAGAAGTGGTCAGATTTTCCTCCAGCAGTCTAAGCCTATAGCAGCATAACTATAGAAAAACTTAAATAACTTAACCCTATAGAGTGAGACATGAAGAAGGTAGAGCAAAGGAGAACCGTCTGTCAAGACTGAGTTCCTGCCCCAACCGGATTAGGCTGTCTTCTCTACCTCTTCCTAACTATAAACTTTATCAAACAGGAAGGTTTTAAGCCTAGATTTTAAACTAGACAGGGTGTCTGCCTCACGGACTAAAGCTGGAAGCTGGTTCCACAGGAGAGGAGCCTGATAACTGAAAGATCTGCCTCCCATTGTGCTTTTATAGATTCTAGGAACCACCAGTAAACCTGCAGTCTGAGAGCGAAGTGCTCTGTTAGGGACATAAGGAGTAATCAGATCTCTGGTATACGATGGAGCTTTATTAGTGAGGGCTTTATATGTCAAAAGAAGAATCTTAAAATCTATTCTATTCTCCTTTTTATGGGGGCTACATTGTCTAATGTTGTACGCAATGAGGACGTAATACTATGAACAACAGCATCAATCTGTGTAGGGCATAAAATTAATTTGTTGCCCTCCACTGCGTTTTTCTGAAATATTGAAGAAGTTAAAGTTGTAAAGGATTCTTTGAAGGCTGTAACAGCATTGTCTGATAAACATCTACTATAAAGACATTTTCTTTCAGATTTTAAGTACTCGGTGAAAAAGAACTCAAAAGTTATCAAAAAATGGTCAGAAAGGAGAGGGTTATGAGGCAGCACTATAATTTAGTAATGCAGCTTTATTCACAGTAATAGCTCCCTGCTAAAATTGTTCATCTGGAATGAAAGCAATTGGAGATTCAAGTTACGAACGATTACCTTACTGTTGAGGGTTTTGACAACTTCTTAGCCCCCTATTTACGGCTACAGCTCTTAACCTCCCAGCCTATTTATCTGAATGTGTAAAACGGAGAAGGTCGAGGCTGCAACACATATCTCTACAAATTCCAGGTCTAGTGGATTTAAAGTAAACAGTGGTCAGTGTATTATGTACCAGTGTCATGGGTATTAACTCCTCATTAGAACAGATAAACCCTCCCATGCCCACCTAACCCTGGCCAATCCCGGTACATCAGCTGTTCCACTTAAATTTCTCAGTTGAGACTTTTAATTGATGCTCTTAATGTTGGTTAAACCAGCAGAAATGTGGCTTTAGAAATCTCCATCTGTGTTTAGGTATATTTATCCTTAAGCTTTCAGTACTGAGGGGGGGGTTTTACCTCGAGGAACTGTGCATTGATCTTAAACTCCGGTATGGGACGTCCCTGCTCCTGGGCGGCCTGGCGGCGCTTCTCGATGCCCCGATAGAGGTGATGGACAGCGCGAGGGATGATACCAAGCTCCTCGTCCATTATGTTTACGTCAAAGCCGGTTCCCATCGTGTACGTCTTCCCTGATCCTGTCTGGATGGGAAAGCAGAAGTGTAGGATGTCAGCGTAGGCTGTGCCCTGGGATCATGTTATGCTACGTTTTTTAAAACGGATCGGTTTCATCATTACGACTTTACTACATACTTTCAATGCAGTCTTTAACAATGCACCCTTTCCTTACTTCCAAAAAAAAAAAAAAACACGACATTTGTTGTTTTTGTAATATTTCTTAGAAGCAGTTGTTTAAGAAGAGAAGCGTCGTTAACTTCTATTGTGAGAACGGCGTTTAAAAACTACAGCTGTTGAGGTTGTTTGGAAAGCCGCCCGCGGTCATAAGCTGTAAACACTTCACACTTGTATTACAGAATGAAGACCAGAACAGCAAAAACTGATCATATCTGCTCAGTAACAACTTTATGAAGTGGGATCTTATTTCATGTTTCTTCACGTGAAAATCTAGAGACGTAGATTTAAATGATAATATCATTTTTAAAAAAATATATAAAACTGTTTTCCAGCGTAGTCGTTTTTGTTTTCATTAGGAATAAATAAAATATATTATATTTTTTACACTTTTAACAATCGTTTGTGTTTTTGTTTTTTATGAAAACTAATATTGACGGATATTTTTAGTGAGCATTACTACGCATAGGAAATCTTATAGTAGTACATGCCTACTCAAATGTAATTAATAGTTCTTTATAGAGTTTAAAAAGGTTATCCTGCCGAGTTTACAATCAAGAAACTGTGTTCTAGGAAAGCCTTTTAAAATTGAAGGGAATTGTACATTCCAGTATCAACACAACATTTTCAGTCAATGAAAACATACTGCTGCGCTTTTATACAAACCAAGGGTTAAACGACACCAGTAATCTTTAGATGGGACAGATTTACTCTGCTACCCCATTTTTTATTTCTGTTTATCTGCAACCCAGCAGGACTGTGATCTTGTGATGCAGCCGAGTAGGTCGGTCTAAATCTTCATAAGTCCCTTTAAAGAGGGACAACATGGGGAGGCAAACAGGCCTGATCTGGGCCAAACCGTCCTCTCTGTGTGAGCACGAACTCAGAAGTAGGCCAGCAGCAACAGTAGCAGTGGAAGGATGACACTCAACGCTGCCACATATTAAAAGATTTATGGCATACAAATGCACTCTGAAAAGTGCCATCCAATCAGAGCTCTGTGTCCACACAAAGTGGAGGGGTAGGTGGACCGAAGAAAAGTGGTAAGTGAGATGTGATTGGGTTTAGAATGATGTATTGATTAAGAAAATCATTTGCAGTGATACTGCTTTAGGGGCACATCTGGAACAATTTTTATATGGTCGCTCGTGTTTTTGTCACTGAACTCATATTTTCATAACAGAATGAAATGTTAAAAGCCTCTGCTTTTTATGTTGTTTTGATGATCTGATCTTAGAAAATAAGCTTATTATATAAGTTTTACTTTCTTTAGTGCCAAAAAAATATGTACTTTGTATCATAGTACCTTTGTGTGCTGCTGGTCAGCCCGGGTTTCCAGTTGTACAAAGACGGATCAAAGAACCAAGATGAAATTGTGAAACCGTTTGTTGTCTAGAACTATTTTATTATTATAATTTTTGTAGATAAAATTAATGTTCCACACTTGGATTCCATTTTGTTAACAGAAACAACTCTTTTTTTTATTTATTTTTTTTATTCCTCTCACAGCGTCTTCCTTTATTGTCTCACAAAGAGAAAAACAGAGACAGAAATATCTTCCATCGGCTCGGCTGAAAGCCTCGTCAGCAGCGGAGCTGTGGCGGCCGACAGACAAAGGCTTGCCTGTCCGTATGCGAACACTGTGGCGTTGTAACCCTCGAAGCAGCCGTCTATCAGCTTCTCTGTGCAGGAGGAGTAGATGGCATCCTGCTGGGAGTCCATGTCGAACACAAAGTCGTACGTGAAGGCCTTGTCTTTGCCCAGGATGACCTGCGGCTCTCCAGGCATCACGTACGTACAGATGTGGCATCCCTCGATCTTCTCCCGGGGCAGCTGAGGACGGATCCTGCGGGAGAGACAGTATGTCAAAATGCAGATTGCGTTTCTGTGTGTGTCATCCCTCTGTTAAGGACGGATACGACCGTATTAAAGACGACCGTAAATGTTCTGTACAGAGCTTTGTGAGCCAAGGCAGGCCGAGAGAGGAGGGTAGAAATGTCTTGGCCAAGTACACAACGACAAAGAGGGAGAGGGTGTGAACTGGCAGCCCACCGTTTACAGGACGAACTCCTATTCAGGATGATACAATGTTTTTTTTTCTCTGTTAGGATTAGATACGAAAGATAAGAAAAACCTTTTTCATCCCAGAGGGGAAATTCCAGTGAACCATATAGATATCACAGTTACAATACGTGGTAAAACAGGTGACTGAGGCTTTGCAGCCGTGACATGCGCTGACGTTACATTGGGAAAAAGACTTTGCATTACAAAACAAAAACAAATTACAATGAGTTCAAGATCAAATAGCAGCAAAACCGATTATAAATTAATAAATGGAATCAGTTTAAAGACAGAAATCTTGTGAAGATTATCAAAATGATCAACAACTACTATATAATATATGTATTAGTATATAACATGTACAATTAATTCCTGCTGTTTGTGTCTCCCTTCCCACACTACTGCAGGTACAAGCTTCTAGTATAATCCGAGCTCCACTCTCAACTAAAGTCTGAATTATTTCAGATTTCGTTTGCCATGCCCAAATTTTAAAATCGTCTTTGCATATGACAAAAATGTTCACCCTTAGCTTTCCCCCAAATTTTTGCAAACACCCGTTTTTGTGTGAAGCTAACATAGTGGAATCACAAGGAAATTGAGGCCTCCGCATTACTGGTATAGTTTTTGAATTAATGGATGTAGTTTTTCTACGTGGGTTGGAGGGTTTGTCACAAATGGAAAAACTATTACTTGCAGTAAAAAGCTTTTTTTATTTTATTTTTTTTAAGGAAATACAGATTAGATATTCAATGCTGAAGCGAACATCTTACACTTTAATGCAATTGGAATATTTGGGGATGCATTTGTGCTGCTAGTGGAAACGTGAATTTCCTTCTAGGGAATGAACAAGGTCTCCATCCATCAAGGACATTTCTACCATTCTCAAAAATGACTATGATTGCTTATTTTCTAAGGAAACCTTTAAACCATTATCTCAACAGGATTACCCCCTTCATGTAAACTGTAGTCATGCAAATCGAAGACTGAACTGGTCTGTGTACAGTAATTCTAAACATACCCTTGTGAAATGGAAATCAAAACAGAATATATTCTGAACCCTTCTGAACTGAATTAAAGCCAGCAAAACGTAACTAAAAGAATCAGTTTCTGATATGTTAATGTCCCCATTCGAGCATCAGAATGAGAGAAAGCTTTGTTGCCGAGGACGTTGTTGGAAGTACAAGAAATCTGTTTTGTCTACAACATGGATATGAAAAAATATAAGGAGCAAGAATATAAATATATATATATATATATATATATATATATATATATATATATATATATATATATATATATATATATATATATATATATATATATATATATATATACACACCAAGTTTTGAGTAAACAACAGAGAGAGCGAGACTAACTAAATTTTAGATGGCAGCATGAACAGATCCGAAAGAAGCAGAACATCGGTCTGATGTTCTCATCCTTGGTTCCGTCAAGGTTTACATTCATGCTTGTCTCATTCCTAAAACCCACTCCACATCCATCAGAAATTCAACAAAGCAGTTTATAACAGCAGATCGATCCTACAGTGCATAACAGATATATGGATGAAGACAATCATCATGTCAGCATTTACTTCTATCTTAACAAAAACAGCACAAAAAAACAAAACAAAAAACAAAAAAACAGATCTTCAAGTCTTCAGCTTCCACACAAGCTTGGAAGAAGAAACACCTGACAGCGGGTCTCTGTAAGCCGTGTGGATAAGGGCCTCATTGTGCCTCTGAATTCAGAAAAGAACAATGCAGCGAGCGGGACACAGAGCAGCCATTGTGTCCGTCTGAGCTATACTGGATCCCAGCACTGACAGCGACGCCACGGCTGAAGGATTACACGGCAGGACGGAGGCGAGGGAGGAGAGGTAGAGTCCTTTGAGGAGGTCATGACATTTGCAGTTACACATCACGTGTTTACAGATGCTTTCAAACACGCCAACGTGCCTTACTGTATGATTTAGTTACGTCACTTTAGTCATGGGGATCTCCGAGAAGTCTAAGATGTTTGACTTAGTGCGCAGAACAGTCGCCATGAGGCCACCAAGTATTGTTATTGGGTTCCACGGCAAATTTACCGTGTTTAACAAACTATGTGTTTCTTTTGGTCTTTCAGAGAGCTTTGGAGATGTAATCCCATTCTGTACCCACACTTGCCTGCAGGGGCATCTTTGTTTCACGCCATTTAAGTCACTAAATAGGGTTTGTAATCTAGTTTTCCTGTCTCTCCCGGAGTGCTTGCACTTCAGGGAATCTGACCGAGTTCCCTGCATTTATGCACACTTAGCTTCTTAGCTCATCATCAGCCGTCGTCTGCTTTACTCAGAGGTGGATCATTTCAAAACATCACCAGAGTAATGTTGAGAGTTTGAGAGTTAAAGGGTGCCGAGGTCATAGGTCAGCTAAGAGTCAGGTTCTGGCTGTTCTGCTGTAGAGATACTCTGGTAAATATTAGCTACATATTCACATTAAAATCACCAATGAAGAAAGAAGAACAAACTTATTGTTTTCACCTTATTCCCCTTGCTTTAGGGAGATAAAAATTATACAATTAAAAACCTTCCATGATTTCTTTCATTTATAGAGAAATATTACAAGTATTAGAAACTTTCTTCTTTATGACTAATCAGTGTGGAAGAGTTTTGTTCGCTCTTCATTACAACATTGCTTCAGTTCTCTGTGGTCTAACAAGAGGTTGAGGACCAGTCTTTGACTGGGCCATCGCTGCTTTGGTTCAACTAGAAGACATTTGTCTGGAAGTCTTGTGCTCTGGTGACAGGATAGATAGTTGAAGTTGTAGCTGGAATATTTCCAGTGTTGAGGAAAATGACATCAATAACGAACATCCTTTTTTTCTGTTGCAATGGACAGTAAAAGCTAGGTGATGCATTTTAACAAACACATATGGTCCATTTAACCCTTGTGTTGTATTAACATTTGTGCCCCTCTGGAGGCCTTCGGGTCAAACTGACCCGGGTCACATTTGGAGTCTTAAAAACAGCTCTAAAATAAAATTATACCTCATAAACCTTTAAGATATATTGTCTTTAACCCAATTTCAAACTATTGAGATAAAATCTATGTTTATTTATTGAAATTGAAAAAACTGTTTTTATCATAATGTTAAAATTAATGTTAAAATCAACTATATTCAACACTTGGGTGTGATAGATCATGTTTATCATGGGAAAAAAATTAAATGAGAAATTGTTTTCATTAAAAATCATTATTTTGAATACAAACTCTACAAACTGGAACTTCAACAATCATTCACTTTTATCTTGAAAAAGTGACTGATTTCATATTCAGAGACATTTTCCTCTTCCACATCACTCTGAATCTGACTGTCTTCAAATATTAGCTCCAAAGCCTTTTAGAAGCTAACTCTTTTGGCCATCTTAGTTCAAGATTCTCCACAAACATGGCCAAAAGAATTTGATTTGGAGGTATTTGTATATTTTGGCTCGACCCACTAATGTGCAAGTGCAAAGCATATAGTGTAAGAAAATGGCTGTTCTTTATGATGTTACTGAATAACATCAAAAAAAGTGTTTGAAGGTGGACATATGACAGAGGGTAAAGAGTGTGGGTAAGTGAGAGGAGACAGCTCATCTATACTTTGATGACAACAATGTAACATTTTCTCTGTGTCTGTGTGTTTTTGTGTCTGTGAGGGCATATTTCTGTGTGTCTCTCTGTATGAGGGTCAAATTGACCAGAACACCACGGGGACGATGTAAATGTGGTGGGTATATTAGCAGGTGTGCTTTTGTGGACATGTTCATCACTGAAAATAAGCCAAGGCCATGGAATTTCAGGTCAAAATTTTTTACATAAGAAACATTTTTCTTCTTGCGAAAATTTAAAACGGGTCAATTTGACCCGAATGCTGTAAAAGGGTTAAGAACCTATGGAGGTTATTTTACATTTATGCATTTAGCAGACGCTTTTATCAAAGGGACTTACAAAAGAGGATTTAACATTGAACTACTACGCAATTTACCTGCAATATGCCAGGAGAGGATTTAACATTAGGTAAACACAGAAGGCCCAAGTACCATACACTGAGTGCTAAGTAATACCAGGGGGGGTAATAAGTATTTTTAGATCTTTCAGGGCAATAGATACTCTCGGAAGAGCTGGGTCTTCAAGGATTTCTTGAAGGTGGAAAGACAATCCGATGCTCTGATAATGCACGTAAGGTCGTTCCACCAACGAGGAACCGCAAATGAGAAGAGTTTAGATTGACCTGCATGGGGCTTTGGTCTCGTATTCTGTTTGATTGTCAGAATGGACAATAAAGTTATTCTTCACTGTGTCGCAGTTTTATTTTAGGGAGAAGAGACTTCGAAGAAACCGGCAGCAAAAATGTGAAGGTCAGGAGTTTGAGGCTTCATCGGCCAGCATCAACTACACCTCAGCGTATACCTAGTGACTGTGACGGCGTGAAGGGAAGAGCACAGATGGAAGATTTCCTGATTTAGCTACATTTTAATGTGTGTTTGTTCTTCCACTTCTGGTGAAAAAACTGTTTTATATTTACTCTACTCTCCAGCTCTTGGGCAAGACATTAAAATGTAATAAAAGTATCTGGTTTGATAGCTTGACTTTAATTTCAGCAAAACTGAAACCAAAACCAAAAATAAAACAACTCGGTAAACATATCCACTAGACATCCTCAAAAATATCCGATCTCTGTCCGTTCCCCCTCTGATGTCTGAAAACATATGAGCGATTTATTTTCAATGTTTAATTAAATTTATGTTTACATATGCTATCTACAGTTTTGCCCAAAGCATTTTAGGTGATATTATAGATATGAGAATGTGGATACGAAGGTTTATTTTATATCCCTGCAACTATAATACATCAAGATATTTTTTACTCCCCATTGCCATTGCTGCTTCCTAACAGCTGGCTTAGAGCTGCAATGAATCATGGGATTTGGTGATCCACGATGGATACACCTATCCTTCAAACCTGGGTAAAAGAAAGGCGCATTTTTCGGCTGCATTTAATGGAATCGGACAGTCCTTGTCACAATAATTAGCCTTGTACAACGAAACTTTGAATCCTTACAATTACGAATCCTTTGAAAGCTGCGGGGTCTGAATTTGGTCAAATCTTTGGGACCGGCAACTCTTCAAAGCAACCAACCCTTGTCCATAACAAACACGCTAAGGCCGACACAAAGAGAGGTGGATCCTTTTTTTCTAACGTTTGGTAAGGAAGCACTTCACCGGGGAGGCGTCCAGGTGACCAGAACCAAGAACGTTAAAAGCTATTGTTGTTATTTAAATAAAATCTTTCTTTAATGCTACAGAGCACCGAGGTATCACTCAACCTACTTTTATAAAAGGTGCTAATACTTGTTATTGTATTATTATAATGAAAACATTAAAAAAATGTACAATTTGGATACATCTAGACAACAAAACTTAATCCAAATAATAATGACTGTTTTATACACTTCTACCATGAGACCGCCAATAAGTAACAAATGTAAAAATACAGTAAGGCAGGTAGTTTCTGAATTATATGAACAATATTAAAATAATATGTGATATTGTGCAACATTAAAGAGACAAATGTAGAGAAACATTTCTGACTGGAAAGCAAAAGATGGACAGATGCTATTTATATATCTTATAATTCATTGCATGGGTAACTTATTTTCTTTATTGACCTGAATCCTGTAGTGCAGAGGGCTGTTAAGGGGAAAAGCCCCCCCAGCCAATAATCAACAGCAAGCACACAAAAGATGCACTTCTCACTGCAGACTAGGAGCAAACCGGCTCGTTCTTCAGGACGGGCTTGTTGAGTAGGCGACTGCGGCACCTTGAAAGCAGCTCACCTGATCTGCTTGAGTAAAACTGCTACGTCACCCTATTCTTCAGAGAGGATTACGTCAGGTCTAAGGGGGAAGATCGGAAAGAAGGAAAATAAATGTTTTTACACAGCCCGACTCATCATGAGCCGCTGCAGGTTGGTAGTTACATTCTTTTGGGTGATGCGAAGGTTGCTGGTTTGATAAGCATAAGAAGGCTTTGCATGCTTTTTGTTTCGTTTCTAAACAACTTAAAAATTATTCCTGACTAGAAATGTGCCAAGAGGAAGGAGTATAGCTTTCAGCATATCCAGTCAAGCAGGCTGGTTAATTGCTCGCTGTCATTTGTCATCAAGTCCTCGTAGGGCAATCCAAAATGTGAAATTTCCCTCCACCGCGTTTGCAGCTCTGTAGACGCACAGAGAGGCTGGGTGAGAGACGGCATCAAACTAAAGCGTGAAGATGAGCGAAAAACTCATCATCTGCCCCCATATACCCAGACAACAGGAGAAATCCTTAGTTTCTGGCTACGAGTCCTGAGTTTGAGTTGTGTAGGGAAGTGCTGAGTCACGGCTTATCCTTACACACTTCAACACACATCTGTTGTAGGTTAGTAACTACACTTCACTTCTGTGCCATTTGAACTCTGAATAAATTTTGAGTAAGTGTGAAAGTTGGCAACACAAACTATCCAGCTTTCATAGGAGAGTGGATTGGTCAGGAAAACCCATGAGAACACCTGCGTCTAGTTAACTGTTGACAAAGTGAGGAAAAATTGCCTTTACATGCTTGACTTTCAACATTAACATGGAGGTTATACTTAACATTTACTTCCTAAAGAGTCCAATAGAGCTGCTGCTAAACAGTCTGAAGCACTGAAGTTATTCAATAAATAACTTGGATTCGGATGAGGCTCATTTGTGAGTTTAAAAGCAGATTTTATAAATTAACATTCAAATCTGAAATACCATGTTTTATTCACTTTAAGTGAAACACCATCATAGTTAACTTTCAAACATCCATCTAGGTGTGATTAATGTATAATTTGTGTTTTACCAAGTGACGAAGTTTAAAATAAGTTGACTTATCCATGATTTGTAAGTCAGTGTAAATGCTGGAATTTTTGTCAGCTATTTGCAAACACAAGCTTAGAAAGTCATTAAATGTGCAGAGATTACATGAATATTGGTGAGCACGCAGTTAATCTAGTGCAACCAAAGCTTTTAACAGGAACTCCTAATATAGGAGGTATTTTATTTATTTATTTTGAAATCAAGCACCTCCTCTAATACTCAACTGCAACTAGTTATCGTGATGTACGACCAAACGAGGGCAGCCTCACTCAGCAGATTTAGCTTTAGATGTAAACCTCATTTCTGTTACTGGATCTAGAATCTGAGGCGAACAAGAAAGCCGTCAATCAAACAAGACAAAAATCCCAGAACGACGGCAAGTAAAACCAGATCTGGTTTTGTGGTTGGCCGAAAAGTAACAAGCAAAAAAAGAAAACAAGTAACCCGTGTCCGAACTGAACTAAATCTCTTTCTGCCACAAGAATAAAGTCAAAATGTCATCATCTTGCACGGCTGCGTGACACTAAAGATGGGGTTGTCGTGGCTACCCATAAGAGAGGCACTGAATTAAAGCATTAATCTGACCCCAGCCGGATATAATGCTGGTCTGGCTGTCTAACAGATGCCAAGAGGAAGGGCAGCAGGGAGGGACAAGCAGTCAGCATTGTGTCACGCAGATTTGGAGGTGAAGTACATTCACTGTTGACCCAATAAATAAGGCACAATGTTCTCTGCAGATAAAAGGATACCGAAAATGATTTACCTGTTGTGTAATTAATACAATTTCTTCTTTGAAGAACAAATGTTCAAATTTGTCCACATCTAATTATAGGCAGAGATGGTGCAGAAAGACAAAGGAGTGAGGAGAAAGAAAGAATCTCTTCGCCAATTAGCTTTTAAAAAGAATCTTGATTGATTTCAACTTCAGTAGTGAAGGAATTTCAGGTGTCGTGTTTGTTGGGTGGGGAAACACATATTGGTAAATATCTGTTATCGGCCATAACAAAGAAAAGAAAGAAGGGCTTGCACTTACTGTATTGTTTCTGTCATGATTAAAAATTGTGACGAACTGACGTTAAACATTCATGTTTAAAAACTCAAAAGAAACATCCGCATCATTGTAAATTTCAACAATTTAGACCCTTTTTGTACCGTTAGAGCACTGATATGTTTTAAACTAAAGAATGTAACTGTAAAGATATACTTTTCATCTTTAGTTTTTTTTTTGTTTTTGTAACATAGGCACACAAGAAAACTAAAATTTCAAGTCAGGCAGAAAAATAGTAAAGTTGCTGTCAAATATTTATCTATTTTCACAAACCAAGAATGATCAGACTGAAAAACAAAAAGAAGTTTTGTGTCCTACCAGATTTGCTTAGTCATTGTTGTGTTATGACTAAGCAACATAACTTGCTTAGTCATAAGCAAGTTATGCTTATGACTAAGCATAACTTAGTCATTTCAAGTCAGACATTTCCTGTCTGACTTGAAAGACAGGAAATGTCTTTCAAGTCTAATATAAAACAGGTCTGTAAGATTTCCTTCTTTCATCTTAGGAATATAGCAAAAATTTGAAATATTCTCTCTAGGATAGATGCTGAAAAGCTAGTCCATGCATTA
>JAVLVB010000470.1:461309-476633 GCA_032876305.1 Orestias chungarensis
ATTAGCAGGAAGTTCACAAAATGCAATTAAAAGTCTACAGTTGGTCCAAAATGCTGCAGCAAGAGTTCTGATGAAGCTTAAAAAGAGAGATCATATCTCCCCAATTTTAGCTTCCCTTCATTGGCTCCCTGTCAAACTTAGAATAGATTTTAAGATTCTTCTTTTGACATATAAAGCCCTCACTAATAAAGCTCCATCGAATATCAGAGATCTGATTACTCCTTATTTCCCAAACAGAGCACTTCGCTCTCAGACTACAGGTTTACTGGTGGTTCCTAGAATCTCTAAAAGCACAATGGGAGGCAGATCTTTCAGTTATCAGGCTCCTCTCCTGTGGAACCAGCTTCCAGCTTAAGTCCGTGAGGCAGACACCCTGTCTAGTTTAAAATCTAGGCTTAAAACCTTCCTGTTTGATAAAGTTTATAGTAAGGAAGAGGTAGAGAAGACAGCCTAATCCGGTTGGGGGAGGAACTCAGTCTTGACAGACGGTTCTCCTTTGCTCTACCTTCTTCATCTCTCACTCTATAGGGTTAAGTTATTTAAGTTTTTCTATAGTTATGATGCTATAGGCTTAGACTGCTGGAGGAAAATATGACCACTTCTCTCTCTGCTACTTTCTTCCTTTGTCCGATCTACTTTGTTACCGTTATTTCAACCTTGTTAACCTTTTGTTTTCTCTTAGTGTTCTTCTCGCCATAGTAACCGCACCTGGGCTGGCGTTCTGTTAGCTGAGACATCTTCTTGGATGAGAACATGGGCTGGGATGCTTCCAGTGACGCTCTACAACTGCTGCTATAAACTCTATTATTTCAGTATCCTGTGCTTCTAATTTAGCTTTCTGTCTTTTCAAACCCCCAGTCGGTCGTGGCAGATGGCTGCTTGTACTGAGACTGGTTCTGATGGAGGTTTCTTCCTGTTAAAGGGGAGCTTCACCTCTCCACTTTTGCTACATGCATGCTCAGTATGAGGTATTGCTGTAAAGTCAACGACAACACAAGCCATTGTTTCTGCCTGCTGATTCCAGAGGAGTGAACGCTGCAAGTCAAGGACTCGATGCAATCTGCTGGGGTTCCTTAGATTGGAAACTTTTTCAAATTGATTTGTTATGATATATCTTTGATTTAAATTGATTTTCTGTGAAGTGCCTTGAGACGACACCTGTTGTAAATTGGCGCTACATAAACTGATTCTTGATTCTTGTTAGCTTTAGACTAAACTTTGCATAAGAGTGACTTCTGTATCTTTTTTTATTTAACAAGATTTTTGAAGGATCCTTTTGTTTTGATTACATGACCTTATGTTAATTTCAGTGCAAAAAATCACAACATATTTGTTTTACACAAGCAAAGCACTTAGAAAAACAAGTCACACAGCCAGGCTGGTGTTGAATGCACAGATAAGTATGATCTGCAGTATAAGTTCAGAAATTCTGACGCTATCCTGACATCAAGTTTATTTGCCCATTTTCCTCTAAAGACCTCAAATGCACAGAAATTCCACAAAGTTTGTGGACTTAAAGCGAAATCCCCTTCTAAAAACAATGGGGGCGAACTGAAATGCTGCAGCAGGCTGATAACGGTTTCCCTGGTTCCTGTAGGGCAAAGGTCGGGGTGCAGATCGCCCTTTGAAAAGCACGGAGGGAAAGGTTGGCCAATAGGAGGCGTCTGCAGGGAAAGGAAGATGAAAGCCGTCAGGACTGCTGACTCCTCCAGTTAGAAGAGATGTTAACTGTAGCTACTTATTAAATTATAATTTCACGGGAAAGTTTTTTTTATTTTTTATTTAACCCATTCAACCCAGAAATAAAAAATCCTCAAAAGCAATACTAGATGCATTTCAAAGTTTTTTTTTTATGACAAATGTTGTGTAATAGCCCTGATAGGGGGTGCCACAGTTCAGGGGAGATTCACCAGACATGGTCTGCAGCTGGAAACAGTGATGGGTAAGACGATCAACAAGTGGGACATTTCTGACATCTCTGACCCAGACATAGCAGAAGTACTTAACCTGAGCAAAAGAGAAATAAAAGCATCCAAAGTTCTCTCTCTCTCTCTAGCACATTTAAATCAGAAACATATCATAAAATGTACTTAAATAGTGTAAGAGAAACAAGTGATGCTGATGGTACATAAACACACCAAACTAAATTAGGACTATCAGCTAAAACAGTAAAAACATATATGTAGACTAAGGGAAATATCACCTAGCTATACATACAAAATGCAATGTTAAATTGTACTTATTCATACTCTTTTTCAGATCATTTACATGAATCAATGTCAGATCTCAGGCTACATATACTTAAAAACTTATTTAGAAAAAATTTGTCTTCATTTTACTAGTTTTATTTAGGTTCTATTTATGTTCAAATGAACTTGAGTCAAATATCTGTGACACTAAAGAAGAATTATGGGTGGCTGTAAATGAATAAGCAACAACTGTGTCATCAAAAATGTCTAACATATCTAATTAGGGTTCAGATTTCATGATGTCAAAATCCTTCCTTCAACAGTAACACGTTCGGTGTGATTTAGTCCATTATCAACTGGTTTGGCTCTCCTGTCGTCGCCGAATGTTGGTTTTGGTGAAGTCCTTTTCTATTTATGAGCTACAACCACAGAAGGCACAGTTCAGGGACGTGATCTTTGATTATCCACCTAAAATATCAAAATTGACTGATCACAATGACATAAAATCACCCCAACTAGTTTTTTTTTAAGCCCTTTTTATTGTTTTGGCCTGTTGACCCGCTTGATACAGCCACACCAAAGCCCAGTGAGTGATGCATCCTTTTCAGGAGCTGAAACTACACCAAACCCTCTGGCCTATTATGAAGTTACGTTTGAATCATCTAACTTTCTGGTTCCCGTTCTGGGTGCCACAGAACACAGAGGGTGCACAAAGCCAATCCTGGTCTAATAGACGAAACTGTCTGAACAAATCCTAGATGTAAATTGCAAATCGGATGTCATTTCCTTTAGAAACATTTATTATTAGACCAAGAGGGAGGCACAGAATTCAGAATCAAACAGTTTGTCATGGAGTCTGAGTAAATTGTATTCTTCTTGCTTTAAACATATCCTATGGTTACTAATGGTGACAAAGTAGCCGTTGGAAGAATAGGTTTTGGTTCCTCGTCTGTCATCTCTGTCATTTATGGAATATTTATAAAATTTTCGTCAAGGCAGGCTTGTTCTGTTTTTATCAGGTACTAAAATGTCTCCACCTGTTTTAGGTGTGTAAATCTGTAAATGGTGCACGCCCAAAGTTCTCTTTTCAGACAGCAAACCCTGAGAATGAAAAGCTTGTCGCCATCATCCTGACACCTCAACTTTGAATGGAAGTGATGTAGCGAGGAGGCTGCTGGCTTTATTAGTATGAAGTGTGAAAAAAAATCTAACTTTGACTTGGGAGACATAAAAAATCATGCACAAAAATTTCCATCAGCACAAATGTTGGCTTGCAGGCAGGAAGGTGTGTATGTTTTGATATCTACATGTTGGGATGGGAGGGGAGGGCTTTAACTGCCTTGTCACTGAACCATGTCCTGTTGACACGAGACATCTCTGTGTCAACCATGAGGCACTGACACAAAGGCCAGCCGTAACAACACAGAGTGTGTGTGTCTGTGGAGTTTGAATGGGCAAAAGAAACATCAGCTATCTGCTGCTTCCCAGCGATATAGAAGTTAGGGCTTTGGAAAAGGAAAAAAGGAGCATTAAGGAAAGAGTGTGCTTAATTACTTAAATCTGCAGTTACCTCTTGAAGGGCAAATATTACATGTTTCATCGGGTGGCCGATTAACACAACCTTCAAGCAAGAGACACAAGCTCACGTCACGTGTTCAAACTCGCCTGTAGAGGAACTACCTCGTAAATACGTGAAGTTAAAAATTTGCTAATCTCAAGTTATTCTGCTTTTTTTGCAAGTTAAAATATTTTCCCTTATTTGAGTCCGTAGGTCATTTTCAATTATAAAAAAACAAATAAACAATTTAAATGCAAATATCTCTTTGACAACATTTCAAAAAATGTTGGTTGGCTAGTATGCTGTCGACGTTTTCATTTATATATTTAGCCTGATATAAAAATACATTGTTCATGTAGTATTTGAGAACAATTTTTGGAATCTACCATGAACAGGTAGCCGATAAGCTGAAGCCAGAGGTAAATAAAAGGAACGCACACCAGGAGCCCCAGCCTGTGCTTTCAACTGATGCATGACAGTCAAAGCCTTTCTATTTTTTTTTTTTTATAAGAAAAATTGACATTTAGCACCGATTAGAGTCATTTAAAATTAGGCACGTTCTGATTAGCTACTACATTCAGATTTTATCTTAGGTTACGTTTGACCTTTCAGAAAATATTAACTCAGCATCTTATTAGTATCTCATGGTCGAGCTCTACAGTAATATTGTTTATATTCCGATCAAATGTATGAATCAATACTTTGGTTAATGAGACGTTTTAATACAAATGTTACTGTAAAGTTAGAAAAAAATGACTGTGAGCTTCCTGAAGGTTTAAATACTTATCAATTAACAAATACTTTGATCAGGATTGAGATATAATTCCGGGGTTTGGGTTGGGTAATACCTACTGATAACTTTGTTTAAACTTTTGCGCATGTAAATATTCTCATAACAATTCCAAGATTGATTGGAAGCAACAATTGTTTTTCTTTGATATACTGTAAAGCTTCTCAAGTGATCCGAATGATTTTAAATCACTGTTAATTGTACCTATTGGTCATTTTCATGCTTGGACCTCTAGTCTTGTGTGAACACACACTACACACAAATTAATTAAACCACATTATATGCTTACGCAGATACAACAACACTGATAATGATGAAGCACATTAGATCAGCGTCAGCTTGCTTTGTTGAAAAAGCAGGAATTTGGTTCTTTTAATTTTCCTATGATCGTATTCCTTCAAAAAGCTGAGAAATGTTCTTTAGCCAAACATTTTCCTTGTTTTCATATCTTTAGCAACTGAGGTTTACATGGTCGCAAAGCTGCTTTGCAAGACAGTAATTTGAGCGCAACCCTAAAACATTACCAGTGTTTGGTGGTGATGACCTCCTTCCAGACAGAAGGCTCCTACCTTCTATGATTCTAAGCATGGCCTACACTTAAAGTCAACTTCCCTCAAAATAGACTCCCGACTGGCGGCATATCTATATCAGCACCTAAACAGTCAGCGCATTTCTGCCTGTTGCATCTGCATCGATGCAGATGGACTTCAGCTGTGCAGGCCACAGGCTACACATGTTGGTTTGAGGGGAAATAAAACAGCTTCCACACATCCTGTTTCTTCACAATTTTGCACCGATCGTGTACACCACACCCTTCGGAATATATTGTTTTCTCTGATGTTAGGCCCGTATTATTTCAGCATTACGCACTTTTTTTAAATTTATTTATTTTTATCCAGCTGCCTAATGCTGATACCAGCTCCAGTTAAGGGTTCGGATAAATAAGATGAGGTCTAAATGCGGACGTGTTTCCACAAATAAGACATGAAACAAGTTTATATCCATCATCTAAGCACTAAACAGCTCAAAAATAGTATTAACACAGCCACATATAGCTCCGTTTTCACACTACCCAGCATCTTAGTGTCAGCTATAAACATACTATAGTAATATGTTCAGGGTCAAATTTCTATATTACATACTGATTTTGCAACTTGAATATGCAACTTATTAATATAAATTATAATTTACTGGTGAAATATACCCACTAATACATTTTACATCATAAAAGTTCCAATTCCATTTCCATCCAAAGTAACTTAATTTCTAGAGCAGTTTTATGCATATAAATCACTAAAGCAGATGAAACAGGAGGAGGGAGAAACAGGCAAAACACAAAGTGTGAAAATGAGCTGTAAGAACTGATCTGAGAGAAGATACCCGTCTTATCTGCAGTGGTAAATTATGAACCCAGAGAAAGCAGTGTAGCGAGTACCCAGCAAAAACTGACGGAAGTAATCTTACATAATCTGGTCACTATGGCACACTAAACATGGAAGTGAGACATCTGGTCAGGTCCTGGTTTTCTGCTGGTTCCCAGATTAAGGTCCCACAAGGTGAGGATGTGTCGGAGCGTTACGCTCCTTAAATCTGGAAGTCCTCCTGAAGACGTGCCACAGGCCAATGCAGGCTCATTTTTTTAGTTTAGCATATGACAGCTTTCAATCTGCAATCTTCACTTTTGATTTTAGTAAGTAAATGATTTTTTTTCTTTGTTGTTAATTTGTCTTTTAAAAACCTCACTTTTTAATGCACTTTTTTAGTGTTTATGTAAAGTTTATTTAAATCTTTGACATTAAATGTGCAATACAAATACATTTGCCTTGCCACTGCGTGTGTATACGTGTGTTTGTGTGTAACCTTGATTATACCACATATAAAGAACCCCTTTCAACATTTTACCAAGTAAGGGAAGTAATTTGTGGAAAGTGAGGACATTTTTTCTGGTCCGGTTCAGTTCTACTGCGCTCTAATAGTTGGGTATAGATGGTTGGTGTGAATTAAGTTTTGCTTTAGGCTATGGTTAGATATGGACTAGAGTTGCCCAAAATCTCTGGTTCAAGCATAAAACGCAGCATCTAAAATCAAGTCCATAAAAATCCCTTGGTGGCATAGAAGTACAAGGATGTTAGTGTGTACAGGACACCACCTTGCTTACATCGTTCCATCCTTAAAAAGATTTTCTTAAAATGCATTTACAGAACAAACTGCTTTGGTTCAATGGATGCGAAGAAAACACGAGGCCAAGAGACACTTGAAGTCTCTCATGAGTTTTGCGTTTGTGTGGCATTGCCGTGGGTAACCAACACCCATCCAAATGGTTTTTTTGTAATCTTAAACCCCACAGGTTTGAAGCTTCTTACAATAAAAACAAAATGGATAGTTGCAAATGAGTTTCTTACTAAGAGCAGTCTGCTATTTAAAAGTGAATGTTTTTTTTCCGTCATTTAAGTAGTTTATAACTCTGCGCCTCCTTTATCGTCTCATAATCTCTGCACTGTAACTCCCCGCTGCGTTCATCAGCTGCCGTCTCTTGTAACTCATACCCGTTGTGTTCGGTGGCCATCAGACAATATCAGCTCTAATCATAGAGCTCACTTTAACAAGATTTTTGCTATCATAGTTGCCTCGTCTGCTGGCTTATGAACTCCAACCTGGGACTAAGACTGAGCCACACATACCGGTTGCTGCATGCCTCCCACTCATTACATATAAGTACATCTGTAACCTAATCCTTAAGAGGTTTGAAGATCCATTTAATTTCATTATGGCTAAATCGGCATCAACAAGTCCCAACACAGGAGAACGAGAGTGGCCTAAAGTGAGGCCCTTCTTTAAGTGTTGGTGTTAGTGAGTGGGTAATAGGATTGGCACAAGTTGCATACTAAGTAGTTCCATCACATATAAACAAAGCTGAGGTTATGGCCTTTCACTTTGATCTACGCGGCTCCTGTCACCGCAGAGGGAACAAATTATAGTCACGTCATGTTGTTCTGTATAAGCCTAAGAGCAGGCAGGTTTAACAGGTCCTCAATTCAACATGGTGATTACCCTCCGACTACACCTCCCATTAAAGAAACCAACGTGTTTCTCTGTGCCAACCCATTAAATGAACCGTAGCTTTAGAGTTTCACAATTGTCTGCTTTATGTAAGCGTAGGACACATGGACCTGATAAAAATAAATGTACAACTCTGTACACAAATGCATTGTGTTTAAATTCCTCTTGTGAGAGCTTGAAAGAATTCCTTTGTTTATGTAAACAAGGGTCTGAGATCCCCGTACTCTCCGGGATCACATATTACAGAAGGTGAACTATATGGCTTTTAGGTGTTTTTGTGAAATCACAGGCTTTAAAACGTTCAGCATGATGGGTCGATGTTACTTTGGCAGACATGATTTTTAGTGGCACTCCGATCAATCGGCCACCCATCGTTACAAATCCGATTTCTGTTACAAAGCATGAGATTGGTATGTTCCAATTGGTTGCTCATCATGAAACCCGATCACCTGCATCCTGATGGAGTTCCACTATGTGCTACATATGTAAATATTTCAGACGTAGCCCAGCCTGCATGGACAGAAAAAAAATAAATACCTTATGAAATAATACGATATATGATTACGTACCTCGATTGAAAGCGTTCCTTTCAATTTAAAAACTATAAAATTATTGTATTATTTAAATGATCTGGTAGCAATTGTATTACTAATAGCAGTTTTCATTTAAGGTATTTCCTATGGTTCCTTTTTCTAGACCATGTAGCCATTAGCACACATCCATGCGATCGGTATCTGTGTTTTGCAGCGATCCGCACTCAAGCGTGATCAACATGGCAACATTTTCATATTACTGTATTTTTATTTTTTTTAAATCTATTTTACAGTATTTAATTTTTTTCAATATAAGGACTTTGCATATGCAGACACAAAACTCCTTTAAAATGTAGTACCTGAGTTAAGGAGTGGTTGTAGTCTGGTTCTTAATAAGAGGCAAAAAATTGCATCCCCTGCTATTTTAAAAGATTACACACGTGTTTTTGTTTTTTTTTGTTTGTTTTTTTATATTTTCTGTTGATCTGAGTTTCAGCTTGTAAATCTGTGCATCATTTAACAGCTAAAAAGCCCCAAAAACTTGAATTTACTTCCTTCCATAAAGGAAAGTTTGGAAGCATACAGTTTGTTTTGGGGTCTTAGACCTACCGATAAACAAATCAGGCAACTTACCATCAGCAGTGAATGTATTTTTCTACAAAGGTTGTCTCATATTTGCAGCCATAACAGCATTTAAGAGGCAGCGTTCCTCATTTTCTTTTAACAACGCATCATCGTTGATGCTGTTTGTGAAAAAAGAAGCACTGAAATTGATGACTAAATTCAAACCACGCAGGAGAGAACATCACAAGACTTCTTAAACATTCGCTTCAAACGTGTTTTGATATGAGGTAACAAAACGCCCTTTTATTGATCAATTTCCCGTTTTCAGTCAGTTTTCTCAGCGATATGTTTGCAACGACACGCGTTCCCGCATCAAGACAAGCAAATCGAAGCCCAAAAACTCGCAAACCACAGATGCGGCCGTTATGCTTCAAATAATTACTTAGCATGAGCAGTGACACTTGTGTGCGGCAGTGAGATCTGTTCCCAGTGAACAATTTTTCACCATGCATCTCCCAGGCGTTGTTTAGGCTATTCACCGATACAGTATATCCAAAATTGTAAAAGTGTGCATCACATTTGAATACCATTTATGGGACGCCCAATACTTTAAACCTCTAAGACAAATAAGGCACATGTAATAGCAGTTTTGTCTTTTTGCTTCCAAGTAAATCTCGACCATAACACGAACATAAAAATGGTTACAGCCCGGCGAATAGGTCACAACTCTAACGGGTAGTTTTCTTAAGTGTGTGCATCACAGTTTATGCTCTACCACCCCACTTTGTTCGAGATAAATAAATTGACCATGCCCAAAAAAGTAGACAGCTGGAATTTATTGCACATTTCAGTCCATGTTTGTGCTGAAGGAGCTCTTAAAAAATACCATTCAGTGAAGCAAACTAAGGTATTAAACACTACGTTCGTCCAGTTATCAGTTTTCTCTTCTTTTAGCTACCCACTTCACTGTTTTTTGTTTTTTTAGACTGCTATGCTACTTTGGATCTACTCCTTACCAGACTGATCATCATCCCAGTCAGCACAAGTCCCCAGCATGTCATGGACGATGATTTGCCAACATCAACCGTTGTCTGAATTTAAGAGACAGTTTAGACTAGAAACACTTTGGTTATAACACTATTTTCTGTTGTAAATCCTTATAGAATAAGTTTAATTTATCCTCCTTTTTAAAATTGTTGTCTCCGTTTTTCTGTCCTCGTTTGTTTCTGTTCTGGTGGAGGTGCGGTTAAATTAAAAATGTGTCGACAATGGAGACCTGAAATAACTCATTGCTTCATCTATAGAAAACTACAGTGGAAATAGCACTTTATTACCTTTTTTCAGTGGCTGGGATGAACATCTAAGAACATTATTGGTTTGTCTGCTCTGGTGTTTTAGGAGGTAGCAAGCTTGAAAGACAACAGCAATGAACTCAGAGCGTTCCTTAGAGCTGCTGTCCATCAGTTCCAGGACCAAATAATTAGGACACTGTTAAGCATCTGATGACTTAATGGCGAGATAATTCAGAAAACTTGGAAAATATTAGTAAAAACAATTATCAGACTCAAAACTGTCGTGTGTGAGACAAGTTTTGCTTGCACAGATATTGTATTATTGTCATGAATATATAGTTGTGGAGCCATGGTTGCTTTGGGACTGGAGTTTGAGATAATAACTGCAGCTCCTAAACCATTAAAAGGATGCTTCAATAGTTTGAAGGGCCTACGAAAACTGTAGTGACTTCTAGCTGAGTCAGCGTTTTTCTGCAGAATGATCTTTGAAAAAGTGTGTCTGCTGTGAAACTCTTAGCATGAATAATGTGAGTTCTTAATTATTGCAATACCTAAGAAACATCATGATCCAAACAGTCCTCTGTGATGTGAATATTGCACACATCGATTGCTTTGTCATCTGGAAATTGTGCAGCTCTTGTTCCTGCTCTGTTTAGGATGAATTTTGAATTGAATTAAACCTTAAAAAATAAATTGCTGCCGGTTTTCATTGACAAAAAGCTTTTATTTTTTCCCTCACAATATTTCCGAGCAATGTTCAGGACTTTAAAGGAGTTTCTTAAAGAACCGCACAGGGCGTAACTCCAGTCCCTGAGGTAAACCGAGCTGCCAAATTCGAATGTGTTGCTGATCCGGAACATGCAAACATCCTCAGTAAGGAATCGTACAGCTTTGCAGAAGCCTGGAAATTAGCCGCTTATTTGATTCAGGTGTGCTAGAGAATCATCCATCAAAACGCTGCTGGACAGTAGCGCTCAAGGAATAAAGGTCTCTGTATTAAATAATAAAATCTGATTTGTTGTGTGTTGTTTGTTTTTAGTTTAGGTAAGATTTCTCACATCTTTAAACCCAGCAGATTAGATCATTTGAAACGTTCACACACCCACAACATAGAACGGCTAGCTCTTGCTAAATCAGTGCCATAAATATACAATTTATGTTAACAGACTCTCTTATAAGGATTGTTTTGAACAATTCTCTATGAAGACACAAAATTTAAGGAAGAATTATACTTACATGCAGCTAAATGTTAAGTAAGGGTATTTGTATTTAAATATAAGCAAAATGTCCAAATCTCAGGCAACAATAGCTAAGTTTAATTGTGCAGAATCAGTTTATTCAGATTACTTGTGTCCATATAAATATATTAAATATAAGATGAGTATAATCAATTTATGTACAAGCATCTCCTGATGCTTACAAGCTGACTTATTGTCTGCAGCATCACACGTCTGAATTATTCATCAGGGGACATAACAACTGGAGTAATGATGGTAATCGAGTGTCCGAACCAAAATTTATATCTGTTCGTTAGGCCGTTCAGACTGCTGTTTCAACATCATTGCCAGCCTTCAATTCTGCTCAAAATGGATTTTCCTGTGTAATTACTAATTGGCCCATCCACTAAGGTGACAAATATGTATTTTTCACTATTTTCTACAATTCTGAGGCTACAGCCACAACTTGTACAGGAGAATAAAAGACAGCAACTCAGACTGGTCATCAAACAAAGACAATACCCCACTTTATTTAAGCTTCTGTCTCTCTTCAGTGCTATAACAATAACCTTAAAAAGTCTTAAACATGAGTTATAAACTATTAATAAGATTTTCAAGCTGAATATCAAAATAAACCCAAAAACAAATTCTCCAGAGCATCTATTTCTGAGCAATGATGTTGCACTTTTATGAACAACAGAAAGAGTGGAAGGTGATCAAATTTGAAGGCATTGTTAGGATTATAAAAAAAGGAGAACAAAAAAAAATCACCAGTGCATCATTTTTATGATGATCAAGGCAGAAACAAACAGACTAATGCTTTCACACTATCAGCCCATCCTTTGCCAGATGAGTGGGAGTGGTCCCCCGTTTTCAATATGGCAGCACAAATCAGACCTAATCTTTTCCTAATCTCTACACTTCCCTTAAAAAGCTCACTGCCCTGGTCTGACTGTAGCAGAGGATAAACATCCATGAATAGATTCTCTAGTCAGGGGCTTAGAAACTAAAAGTTGACAGATGAGCAGGAGCTGACCAGCCTTCTTGAAACGTGGCTGATCAGTGGAGCTCTTCTTTGAACGATTATGTGTCCGTCTGTGGGAAAGAGCCAGCCTGATGGGACAAACGGGGCCTTTCTCTTCTTTTCTCTGGCAGCCGCTACATCTCTCCCCCCCTCCCTCCCTCCATCAGCACCCACCTGAGCTAAAAACGCTTCTTTGTTTTGCAACAAAAAAAAAACACGTGAAGCCTAAAAACACGCAACCTCGACATAATGCATGATGTCTACAAGCCATTTTCACCCCTTTCTGTGCAATAATTTCATGTCGTTTCGATCTTCGTGTCCAAGGCAGCATCAGCAGCTGGTGAGCTGCAGGTGCTCCTAGGCCCGCGGCGCTGACTGACAGGCGGCGCCGGGGGAAATAGCAGCTACGCATTTAGCAAAGAAAAGAGAAAGAGATGATGGGACACTTACCTCAGTGCCACGCGGACTGCACTTTCATCCTGTCCTGTAGTCATTGCTCTCCTTAAAACTATTCCCCCAAAAAACTATGACAGTAACACAAGACAAATAATTTTGGCTTATTTTCCAGTCTTCCCTCCTCGGTGCTGCGAAAGAACCGAGGAAACCGAGGCTCTCACCTAAAGTTCGGCGTCATTTCAAAGCTAGCCCCCCTCTCCCAAAAAAAAAAAATGCCTTAAAGGTGCTCAAAGCATGATATGAGCAAGAAGTTTGGTGTTGCAGCGCATCTCTGCGCGGCTCGGGTTACACGCACACTGACTGAGAGAGAGAGAGAGAGAGAGAGAGAGAGCGAGAGCGACTGCAGCTTCGGGAGTGCGCGCGCACACAGGGATAAAATGAAAATTAAAAAACTGAAACGCGCACGCACGCGCAACCCCTCTCCCCCCCCCCCTGCACGCACCGGGAGAGAGCCGCAATGCGTCAGCAAGCCACGCCCACCCAGTGGAGAAAAAGAGACGAATGGCCACCGACGGAATGACGTCATTAAATCAGCGCGAGTCTAAACTGTGGACAAATAAAATAAATAAAATAACTTTCACGAAGTTGATAGCTTTGTTTTAACACTCGAGTTGCTTTGAATAATTTGTAAACAATTCCAACTTCTTAATCTTTAAAATATTTGTGTTTTTAAAGAGAAAAAAAAGTCACATACGAGAGATTTAATAATTATGACAAAATATGAAACATGAATGCTGCGAAAAAAAGGTGTTTAAAAAAAGGCAAAGATTGTGTTTCACGTTTCACGTTATTGTGTTGACCCTGTGCTGAACTGCTGTACACAATCTGTGGGTCACTTCAGAGCAGCACACTGAACCAGTGGCGCCACCTGATGGTCGCACAGTTTTCACAAAAGTGGCTCACCATGCTTGACAGTTCATAACGAGACCACCTCGGCCGCTCCACATTATGACACTTCCTCCTTCTTTTGGAGAAATTACAACTTCTGACCTGACACAATTTTCTATAGTAGAATGATTGTTTCTTACCTTCAAACCCCAAGTACACTTTAAAGTAAAAGTTACCAGATGTCCCTCTTCTGAGGTCTTTTAGCTCGAATTTGTTTTGTCAGCTTCTAATGTCGGACCAAACCTGTACCCTCTGTACATTGTGCTGGGGGCAGCCTAAAACTGTTCCAAGGGCCTTAACTGCCCCCCTCAAGCCTAAATCACATCATAATTATTACTTATCCAGCAAAACCAAGCATATTAAAATCCATCCTGAAATGTAACAGCCAATAAAGAAATGAAGAAGCAACTATGATAACAAATCAGGGGAGTTTGGCCAACTCTTTTATATATATATATATTTTTTTTTTCTCTTTTTTTACATTAATTTGTTTTTTTTGTATCTCTAAGGTCCTATAAAATTTATTTTAATTGATGTAATTAGTTATTTAATAGTCCTGACTTTAGTTCTGATTTTGAAAAAAAGTTATAATTGTCCCTAGCAATAACTTCAACCCTCGCTAATCATTTTGCTGGAAATTAATTGTTATGCATGCAAGACGCCAAGCTTTAGTTATCAGTCAGATACCAATAACTAAAACTGGACCAGGGTCTGTAACCTGCAGCTCTAGAGCAAACAGTCGCTCTTTGGGTTTTACCAACACTGGTATATATTCATATGTATAAATTTCGCTATTATAACAAATGCTGATTTTAGCTGTATTTTATTTATATTATAATAGAAATAGCTTTGACAAATCAACACTAAAATTACCAGTAAAAGGTTTTTTTTTCTTCTTGTCATTATTGTTGAAAACTATGTGTTTTAATTACATTTTGTCACATAAATCAACATTCCACAAAAGATAATGTATTCATCCCCTTTTTGCTAAAGTTTACTTTGTTATTTCTGAACCCAAACATTTAAATAAAATCTTTAAAAAAAGATAACACATTTCTAAAAGTAGGAAAAACAATTGTAAATGTCATTACATTAGTAGATCTAAAGAAGTTTTATTTAGGTGCTATTTGGATTGTAAAAGTTGTGTAACCCAACACTGGAATGTAAAACATTTTATATTATTGATTTTTTTTTTATTTTAAGAATGATTTAATAATATTTCAAATATCTGCTCTTCTTTTAGGCTTGGTAAGAAATTTAATATTTATATAATCTTTCATTTTAATTTTGAAAGCTCACAAGATGATCAGATCTGTGTAGCAGCTCCGTTCAGATAAGTTATTAAATGATATGAGAAAATGTATGCTAGATCTGCATATTTTACTTTACTAATAGAGGAGAATAAGAACAATCCTAGGTTTCTTTTTAATACAGTTGCTAAACTTACGAGAAATGAAAACTCTGTTATGTCACCCATTCCTCCAACTCTTAGCAGTAATGACTTTATGGAATTCTTTATTGATAAAATGGAATCTATTAAAACTAAAATTGATTGCATCCTACCAAACATAACTACTACCTCAGTAAGCAATGAGGTACTGAATGTGGCGCTGGAGCCTGATCTCTGTTTGAAGTGTTTTGCTCCAGTTGAGCCTTCTGAGCTTTCAAAAATACTTTCTTCATCTAAGCCTTCAACTTGTATGTTGGATCCAATCCCGACTAAATTGTTTAAAGAAGTATTTCCTATTATTAT
>JAVLVB010000470.1:476733-506169 GCA_032876305.1 Orestias chungarensis
CTCACTCTATAGTGTTAAGTTATTTAAGTTTTTCTATAGTTATGCTGCTATAGGCTTAGACTGCTGGAGGACAATCTGACCACTTCTCTCTCTGCTACTTTCTTCCTTTGCCCAATCTACTTAGTTACCGTTATTTCAACCTTGTTAACCTTTTGTTTTCTCTTAGTGTTCTTCTCTCCACAGTAACCACACCTGGCCTCGATGCAATCTGCTGGGGTTCCTTAGATTGGAAACTTTTTCAAATTGATTTGTTAGAATGTATCCTTGATTTTAATTGATTTTTTGTAAAGTGCCTTGAGACGACACCTGTTGTAAATTGGCGCTATATAAATAAACTGATTCTTCTTGATTCTTGAATTAGGAGAGAAAACAGACATACTTTTAGAATTACTGGGAAAAATCATTGTGATATAGAAAAAAGGCCAAACTTTAAAAGGTTCCCATTATAGATGGATGATAATTCATAATATATAGATCATAACATAAATTGTTTTCAATTAATGTTAACATAAATCATAAGTGTTTATTATGCAAAGTGATGGGTTTATTGCCAGATACTGAGCCACATCTCTTCACCTATATATGTTTTGTTGAGTTGATACATTTACTATTTTCAACATCATTTCAGATAGTTCTAGAGCAGTGATAAAAGATAATCTGACATTCAAAAAGATAATATGACGGATTCAAAACAGTAACTCAGTCTTAAGTGTTTAGTATATTAACTCTATATGAAATATGTAGGTGAACAAATCTGGTGCACTATTTGGCAAAAAAAGTTCTTGTACTAAATATTTATTTTTTCTTTAATTATTTTCCTTTTTCACTAACCTTTAGAGTTCATTAATTTGTTGTTCCACTATTGTTTATTTCTTTTTAGTATTTAGTTTAGTAGTTAGGTGTTCAATTGTTGGTAGTTAGTTATACAGTTCGTTAACTGGATGTTTTGGCTCGAAATTTACTTAGACACATAAATCTGTATAATTTAAAGAGCAGTGTTTTTGTTTTTTACAGTATATGAATAAGTGTCTACCACTTATATTATGATCACACTCCTTCATGAGACACTGAACAGGTTTGGCTAATTATTTCCTAGCTACCAGGTCGTGCCCCGTTTATTAAACATAAACTTTCATCTTTAATAATTGTATTAATAAATTCATATAGCCAAAGACCTGTACTAATGAACCACTATAATTGGTTCCTTAACACGAGGAAACCCAAAATATGTATGAGGCATATATAAAATATTGGTTCCACAGGTGAAACAAACCCCAATATATTGGTTCTCATGTAAAAAAAAAAAATAAATAAACACACATTGGTGCTTGCCCATGTGAGGGATATACAACACATGCATGTCTTGAAGACATAAAAATATGGATGACTTTAAAGTTTCTGCTCTTGAACTCTGAAAAGATGGAAATTGTTATCTTTGGACCAGAACTTCTAAAAAAAACTGCTTAGTAAACTCAATAAACTGGAAATCATCAAATTGGCCTCTGGCAACAATGTAAAGAACCTTGGTGTTATTTTTGGTCATTTTTATCTCTCATATTATGAGTCAATTAATGCAGAATCAACATAATGGTTTGTAAAACATTTACAGGTGAATTAATAACACCTGTATAAACCATTATTTAGCAATCTGGGAGCCTTATTGTAAAATGGTAAGTGAAAGTTTGTCACTCTACATTGGTAGAAAAAGGCAACATCTTCAATCCGTTGGCTCAACAGAATTGTTTATTTTTGCACTTTATATTGAGACTGATTCATTTCACACAGTGAAGCATACAGACGAATGTCCTCATAGTTCTCCTGGTGACCCATACAACATTATAAGGCAAGGTAACAGCTACTATAAAACACAGATACAAACGACTTCGCATGAGTCAAGACATTTTGTGCAATTTGCAACAACAAAAAAAAAACAGAGGCTTGATCTCCATAAAAGAAACTCGCAAAAGGAGTTTCTGTATAAAAATGGGGATACTTGGTCCTGATTATCTTAGCTGCAAGAACAAGGACATGATTGTAGGTTAGATGTTACAGAATAGTGGGATGGCCTCTAGCACGTCACTTTGAGGCTATACTTACAGTGATATAGGCTATGCCACAGTCTGAGTCCACTGCTCCATATTGTGCCGGGCTGAAATCTGAAGAATGCTAAAAACAAAACAAAAACAATGCAGAAAATTTGTTTTCTTTAAAATAAAAAAAACAATTTAACAAATTACATTTAGATTATATCTATAAAAATAAATAAATTGCGGCTTACTGAGGGCCGACTCCCACCGCCAGGTCAACAGTGAACCACAATTGTTCTCTTTCCCCACCAGTGCAGTTCAAGGGAATAAACCAATGTTAGTAAAATAACCAAGAAAGCATTTCGCCAAAAGTCCCAATGTGACGGAAATTTATTGGGAATCTTTATGGAATCTTAAGAGGAAAGTGCGGAAATACATTCTTGCTGCTGGTGTCCCGTGTTTAAACTCTCCCAGATTATACCAAGAGAAGCAGGCTCAGACTGGAATCATGCAGAGTTCCTGGATGGAGCTGTACTTCAGAGTGTCCTTATGCTCCAGATTTGCTCACAAGAATTAAGAGGTTTGGTCACTTTATCTTTCAGTTTGAATTTCTGTAGCCACATGATTGCTTGTTTCACAGGAAACAAACTCATGTTGTTGGTTGTGTCCTTCAATGCTTCCCGAGACTCAACAATCGGACCGCCGAGGCTCGTTTCCCGTTTTTAGGAAGAAAACATTATCAATCAACGATTGTAAGCCAGTGCTTTCTGATCACATTTAGTAGGCAACATGATTGTCTTTCCTCTCTGCATGAGAAGTCTTCAAACAGAAAAAGAAAGCGTGATTAAAAGAGAGGAAAAAGATTAAAACTAAAGAAAAACATTATAGAAAAAAAAAAGATGTCCAAATCTACTCCACATCTGAGGCCTCGTTGTCAGAGTGGAGGTAGTTGCTGCCTTTTACCCGGATGTACTGGACTTGTCCGATGTCATTCGCTTGCAAGTCCCTACAGGAGCAGAGCTGCCGTGTGAACAGGTTCTGGATGTCCTCCAGCTGTAAGCCCTTCGTCTCCGGGAGGCAGCAGAGGACAAAGAGGAGGCCCAACATCGCCAGGCCCGCGTACATGAAGAACGCACCTATGGAGACAGGAGACCGTGCAGTCGTATCTGGTAACATTGTTCATGAAAACGTCACATTGAAGCTTAACAGTATGCAACAAATTTCTGCAAAGTCAGAATCCTTCAGACGTTATCCCAGAGTCAGGAATCAAACCCCAGACCCATGTTGAAGATTAATAGGATGTGGATACAGAGTAAAAAAAAAAAATGTTTTACACATACATCTGCGTTTAAAACATCGTATGAGTCTGTGAGATCGCTGGTTTGTAAACCTTTAAACCGTTGTTGGCTGTTGGGATCGTTTCCATTGTGATGGCACACCATCGATGATCTGTGTGAAACCCAAACTCAGAAAAAAAAACTAAAACTGGAGCGAATCATTTTATTCTTTTTTTTTCTCCAGTCATTTTATTCTTTTTCTCTTCTGAGTAGAAAATATGCCAGCAGATTATCACTCCCTAACCAGCCTGAGTGAAAACAGTACACCTCCAAGTAAAACATGGAGCTGGGTTCCATTTAACATTTAACTCTTGGAAAACCGATGAAAACAAAACATCCAGCGGAAGACAAAGACATTCTTCAACAAAGAGCAGCCCAAACTAGATAAATGATTGAATCTGGGAATAAAAAAAACAAACAAAAATAACAGGAATACTGGTGAAAACAAGACAAAAAGAAACAGATTAGCATAATGACACATAAGGTATTTTTAGCTTATTTTTTGTTCCACCTTATTATTTATGAAATGACGAGCGTCCATACCTGGTCCCGAAGTCAGCATAAAAAAAAAAAAGCACCTTCTCTATTGTTCCTACTGGCTGCTCAGTTTTAGCTGTTAGCTTTAGGATAGACATTTTTTTTATTGCTACATAGATCTAACAATGCATCAGATTCCTGCTGGGGAAAGAAAACATTCCCTTAAGAAGGGATTAGCTAGGATTAGCCAGTGGACACAGGAGCAGACAAAGCAAATATTCTTGTGTCTTTAGTTACCGCAGACTAAAAAACAAAGGTTCCCAATCAGAAAGCTTACCATAATAGGTCAGATACTCTGCAACATGAAGAAATGTCAAAGACACCAGGACGTTGAAGATCCAGTTGACGCCAGCCGAACAGGCGTTTCCGGTGCTGCGTGCCCACAAGGGGTAGATCTCCGAATTCACCGTCCAGGGCATCGTGCCCATACCTGTAACATGCAAAGCATGAAGAGTCATTTACTGTTTGCTTTTAGGGTTTCACTGCCGAGAAGAAAAGATTTTCATTTGATTTCTTGAAATTGATGTTAACAATTGTGATCAAATTTTTGCAAATACCTCCTACTACTCCACATGTGACAAAAAACTAAAATTTACATTACATGCCTATTGTTAGCTGTTGAAAAAGTAAAAGGAACATAAGTTATGTTGACCTGGAGCAAACGATGCAAGATAGAGGATGAGACCCAAAAGGACAATCCAGGAGTACGAGGTTGGACAGTAATTGTAAGCCCAATATGTTCTGCTAGGTTCTTCAGTCCTATTAGAACATCTGGATAAGGCCAAAGGGACAGATGGGTTTTAGATGTGAACAAACTCTAATCTACCCGTGATAATCGCATAAAGATGATGGTCGTACCGTCCCCAAGCTGCGTTATCGGTCGATGCTGGATTGACAGCAACACAGGTCGAGTTGAACACGCTGGTGCCGTTCTCGAGGTAGCAAAATCCACAGCCTGGATCCAGCATGCACCTGTCACAGCACCTGTGGACAGGAAGAGCATGTCAAAAGGTCTCGACCAGGTTTTCATGGCAGCACTGGTTCATCAGTGTTCCTGGCTAACATTACAGAATTAGGACAAAAGAACGATCAAAAGGAAACCAGATAAAAAGTTATTAGAAAGTAGAATTCAGAGGATGTATACAAAGGAATCTCTAAGCGGCTTAACTTTCCTTAAAGTTCAGTTAAATCCGTCGCCAACAAACAAAAGTACTATTGCAGATATTGGGAAAGGATCTTATTGCAGGTTCTTTTTCTAAATGACTGTGGTAATTTATTATCACCTCATTAATCCTGACAGATTGTATATATTTTTATTGGTTACATTTATTTCTCCGCTGTTTCATAACACGATTCAGGCCGTTCAAAATTAACTATACTAATAAATACTGGTTAGCCAGTCCCTCTTGAATTTTTTTTTATTGCTCGTCTCAGTGCAAACAAGAATGTTCCACTCGTTCTTTTTCACTGGTTCTAGAAAACGTCTCCCAGATTAACTTATTTATCTCGCGCTTAACGTCAACCTTCACTGAAAATGTTCACTGCTGTGCACGACTTTATCCAGATGGTGTTGCTTATATTTGTTAAAACTTTGTGAGGAACTATAATTAGACCTGCATTGTCCATTTAAGAGTGGGAATAGTTTTGCAGGAAGAATGAAAGAAAGCCAAGCGGACCAGTCTAGCTACGGTAAGACGTCCCCTCATAGACTCCATGCTGCAGTTAGGTTGAAGGCTTTTATGTTGCAGATTTGTATTATTGTGTTGAAATCTGTTCACACATCATTTGTTGATTGCTTTGTAAAGTAACCAAATCATTATATCATTTCTAATGTTGATGATTTGCTGTTTACTACAAATGTGCTTAATAAATACGTTCAGCATTGCTTTGTTTTTTGTTTTGTTTTTTTAAGTACGACTTTTTTTCTTCTTTCAAACAAAAGCATATGCAAACGAGAAGTCAAGCCTTGTGGACTCAACTTTCGGATCCTCTTTCAGAGTCTGTGTAGATGGATTTTCTTAAATGGACTAAAACAGTTGCTTAAAACAGCATGTTTAACTTTCATTTCCTTAGTAAGAAAAGAAAACCAAATTCACAAATCAGCCTCTTCCTTTTCTTACGCATAAAGTCCGCAGGTTGAGTTGTAAGGGTCGAAAGGATGGAGGGTAACAGCGGGAGCATTTTGAGCTGACACCAGGAAGCCGACTGCCAGCAAAATCAGGCTCAGTCCAGTACCTGTGTTAGAGTAAATCAGTCTTACAGGAAGAACACTCATTCTCCACATAGTTTCTGAAACTAATGCAAGTTTACAAACCTAAAAGACTCCACAGTGTCAGTTTCCTGCGGCCGACTCTCTCCACGAGCCACACGCCGACCAACGTGAAAACAAAGTTGGTAGCCGAGGTCACGGCGGCCAGCCAGATCGCCAGTTTGTCTTCCCGCACCCCCGCCATCTGCAGAATGGTGGCGCTGTAGTACCTTAATAAAGACGAACAGAACGCAGTGTGGCGTTTACCACCATCGTAAGGAGGCGTTTTTTGACGTCACATGAAACTTAGGGCCTACATGACTGTGTTGATGCCAGAAAGCTGCTGAAACATCTGGAGGCCGCATCCGACCACTAGAGCCCTGCGAGTCGGTCCGTAGCTGAGGATGCGCAAAATGACGACGCCTCCTGCAAAAAAACACAAAAGTTAGGATTATTAATTTGGGAAAAAAAGAAAAAAAAACTAACTTACAAAACAGTTGAACCAACTTTTTTTGATAAATTTTTTCAAGATTTTGTTGGGTATTTTTTTTTAACCTAATTTTAAAGACTTACAATTCAAACAATTGTAAAGCATCCATTTCGCAAAATTCGATTTTAGAGAAAAGTAGAAAAAAAAAAAATCAACCGGAAAAAAAACAAAGTGGACAAATTTAGGTTCTACTTTTATATACAAATTTTAAATTACTCCCAAAACATTTTTCTATTATTCATTTATTTAAGTTTCACTTCCTTCCACGTTTTTAAACTGGGTTTCTTTTATTTTTTTGTTTCTTGCAATAATACCATAACTTTCACTCAGCAAGCTTCCAACTCAACCTTAAACAGAACAGGATTTGTTTATGTCCTCTCAGACCTGATCCCGCTTCATCCTTCTCCTCCTCGATGCTGGCTCTGATGGTTTCGTACTCCTCCTCGATGTTTCGGCCACCCCGGATCCGGCCCAGCACTTGACGCGCCTCCTGACTCCGGCCTTTTTGCATAAGCCAGCGGGGGCTCTCTGGCAGAAAGATGAAGCCGAAGAACTGCAGCACAGCAGGGAGGACGGACAGGCCCAGCATGTACCTGGTGTTTGGGAGAAAGTGGGGAAGAAGAGAATCCTGAAATGGACAACTGCTTCTTCTCAACACTGGCTAGTAGCGTCAATGTTTGACAAGGGAACAACAATTCACAATGTGAGGAAAACTGGTACCTCCAACCATTGTGACTCAGGTAGGTGAAGGCTCCATCCACCACACTGGCAACGAACTGGCCACCCGTGATGAAGAGGGAGTTGATGGTGACCAGCTGGCCTCTCAGCTGGGGAGGAGAAACTTCTGCGATGTAAACAGGAACGGTCATGGAAGCAATGCCTGTTGGGAAGTAGAGTCTTTTGTAACTGTTCATACAAACAACACCTGGTAAAAAAGGTTTTCAAGGCAAATAAATTGGATATTTTAGTCGCATTAACCACAAACAAAGAGCCACAGAAAGGATTTTTCTTCTTTTTTTTTTTTGGGAAATAGAAGGAAAATAAGAAAACATTATTAATAATATGCGCATATTGCACTATTTCGAAAATACTTTCTTAGCAGTTACCAAATGGAGGTTTGAGGTGAGTTGGCACCTTCTATTTGTGCCCTTAACAGACTACAATAACTTAGGGACCGGGTCAGAAACCTCTACAACCCCAAGAGTCATTTTTGCCTTCAGTCCAGTTGAACAACATTTTTCAGAGCCACAATAGTGACAACTTGTTCAATGGGAGATTTAATTTCTGTGGAAAACTAGGCCAAAGTCCTTTTTTTGCGCTCATTAACAAGAATATTGTTCACTTTTTCAGTGTCAAATTTCTGGAAAAATTTCTACAATTTTAACCAAAGTTAATAAGAGAAATAGCGGAGGGTCTAAAGAGCGACAGGCTGCAGATCTCTGGCTTGCTGCAAAGACTTTACAGTCCAGGTATCAATTTAAATGAGAATCTGGAGATGAAAAACGCAGTTTACAAATCCACACCATACAAAATGGGACCGGCGTAGAGCTATTATGCGAAGACAGAGCTAAAAACTAAAGTTTCCCCTATTACTCCCAGCTGTAAAAGCAGTATAAAGCTGTAATGACTCATATGAACGTAAAATCCGAAAGGTGTAAATATTTTTGCAAAGATCTGCATGCCTTACAATATATTGCAAAACTGGGATCATTTTAAATTATGTGATTTCAGTAAATTGTAAAAAAAAGAAATTGACACAGTCACCTCACTTTGCCAGAGGTGGGTATGCAGTAAAAACTACATATCACATAACTCTCTGAATCTTCAACAATGTCTTTTAATAATTTTGACGGAAAATAAAGCAACTCTAAGTTTCTTTTTAAATACCGATATAACAAATTAAAGTTCTCGCAGTTTTTTTTTGTTGTTTTCAAAATAAAAGCTGCATTACATTTCTACAAGTAAATGAATCGGAAAGCACCTATAACACTTTTGTAGATCTATTTATGTTGCCCTACATGACAAAATGTTCCACAAATAGCCATATCGATCACTCCAACTTACCTGAGTAACTTTTACGCGAGTATGAATATATCAAAGTACTGTTGTGACAAGAAGGTCACTTACCAATCGCCAAGCCCACTGTGATCCTGCCGACGAGGAGGATCACTTTGTCCTGGGCGACGCTCATAACTATCCCCCCGCCACAGAACACCAAACTGGCCACCAGGATGCAGATCCTGCGTCCCAGCCAGCCGTTCAGGAAGCCTCCGCTGAGGGCGGAGAGCGCCGCGGCTCCCACGGTGCTGGAGACCAGCAGCTCCTGCCACAGTGCGCTCAGGTGCATCTCCTTCTTCAGGAGCAGCATCGCCCCGGACACAACCCCGGTGTCGTACCCGAACAGGAACCCCCCCAGGGCGGAGAAGAACGCCAGCAGGTAAACAAAGCCCAGGGCGGAGGTTTCCTGGTCCGGTAGGTTCTCTCTGGACGGAGGTCCAATGAGACTCCGCTCTCCATCCTCAGCAGCTTCCCGCCTCCTGCTGCCCGTCAGGTCGCTCATCTGCTTAGAGTGCGAACATCAAGGCTGCTGGGTTAAGAAAATAAACAAACAAAACCAAAACGGATTGGGTGAGTTAGGAGTTAGCTAACAACATCTAGTGTCCCATATTTAGTCCGGTTGGCTTTTTGTACTCAATAAGCCAATTCCTTGCGTGGGAAATAAATATCGAAGGTGGAGTTTGGCAGCAAACTACTTTGTTTACCTGTCTGACAGCTCCTGGCAGCCATATTGAAGTGACGAAAGCAGCCCCACAGGACAATGTCAGCATGAAATAGGAAAGTACTAATCTAATCTAATTTCATTTCCAGAGATAAATCGTCACCGTCAAAAATAACATAATTACACATCAAAACAGAATTCAAGGAGATCTACACGAGATTACCATTTAACGGAAAAAATATTTAAATTAAACTTGTGAATTTTTTTTTAGCAATTGTAAAAATAAAAAATAAGTAAGAAATACGCTTTATACATCCCCAATACTATGACTACTTTTAGTCAGATTAGTCGTTTTTTTTTCTTTAATATGATAAAATAGGATGATTTTTGGAAACTAAGTTCAACCACCGGCAAAAAAACAAAAACAAAACTCAACACAGTGTCAGTGTTTTAATTTGCTGCATTTTGCTACACATGTATGCATTCCTGCCAGCATCGGGCTGTGAAAAAGAGGGAGATCTTCTTGGGTAGAAACGAGATCGCTCCTCCTGCAACATCTCTGCCCCCCATTTAATCTCTTAACCAAAAATTTATGAAAAGGGATGTAAACCGACTTTTACAGAGCCTTAAATGCAAAACTGCAATGGAATGTGCTACAAATGTATATCTCCCATAATGACTATGCAGTCTTCTTGGAGCCAGATATGTTTAGTATGAATAATACATAAATAAATAAAAATAAATAATACCATTAACTCTGGCTAAAATAATAAACTCTTAGTGTGTTTTTATGTTGTTAGATTCATCACACATGAGTGAATATGGCTGGTCTGGGAGATTCTGGACACTTCATGGTCCAGTTCAACATTTATGGCTCCTGTACAAAAATATTCCAATATTCAGATTGGAGATAAAGCTTTTATTCAAATCCCTGGCAGGATGGCTGAAAAACAAACAAACAACAAATCAAACAAAAACAACAACACTGATCTTACTTCTCACAAGCTGTGTTGTTTTGGTTCTACCAGATGAATATTTTCCAGCTACAGTCTGGAAACGAATCTGCCAAAATCATCACAAAAGCCAAAGGTTATGTGGTTTTTGGCGACTAACATTTTCATCTGCACTTCTGCTTTTGTCAGTCTGCCAGCCTCCGACACGTCCCTCAACAAGAAGGACGCGATTCTTGGCGTCCCCCTCTGTGCCTCCACAAGCTGTCTGTGTTAAGCACAGTTAGCATGCCTGCTAGCGTCATGTTTCCTGTGGTGTGCGTCGCTAAAGTCCGTCCGGCAGACTTTACAACATGCGTGGTGATGACTCCCATTACCACGCAGTCTCACACCACGCAGGTTGGCACTTTGAAGCGGATTTCTTGTTTTTTGTTGGCGGTCTCGCTCATTTTATCGAGCTCCGGGTATTTGTAGAACTGCACAGGAGTAGAATGACGCCCCGGAAGTGGTTGCGTAGTGACGTATGACACGCAAGGCACGTAACGGGGAGGGGGGGGTTTGGATCGGGTTGCCAGATTAGGTACAATTACACGTGAAACGCCAATTTTTTTGTACAAATTACTTTGAATTCGGGAGAAAGTGGGATAAATTAAAAATAGGGAGCAGGGCGGGAGAAAAGGCCTAAAAACGGGAGAGTCCCGGAAAGTCCGGGACTGTTGGCAGCTCTGTGTATGTTTTCGTGTCTACATCCGCAAAACGTGGAATCGAACTATTTTCTCCCACTGGTGCATTTAAATGGGAACATTCACGTACATCTTATGAAAAATAGTTTTTTTAAACTTGAAAAAGCTTATAAACTCATGCAATCGATCTAAATTATCTAAGCAACAAAAGTCCAAATCTTGCTTTCAGTCCTTTTGTCACAGATTGGCTTGCTATCTTCATTTATTTATGTATTTATTTTGCTGTTTACATAAATCTTGTTGTAATTAAGGAAAACAAATCCACGTACCTCCTAAAAAAAAACCTGCTGCTGCTCATTTGTTCCTGAACAGGAAGCCTCTGTGGGATCATGTGATTTTTGAAGATTAGAGGAAAAGTAGGAACAAGTCCGCCCACTGCGCGCATCTGGTGAAGCGGCTCACCTGCAGGTGAAAAAAAAGTATGCTTCTGGGGTTTTATTTAATTTAAGACAAACGTAGTTATATTATATTATTTATAACAGAAATAATTCTGATATTATTTCTGTTAGTTCCAGTTTTAAGAATCAAGAATCAGTTTATTTATGTAGCGCCAATTTACAACAGGTGTCGTCTGAGGGCACTTCCTAGAAAATCAATTAAAATCAAAGATACATCATAAACAAATCAATTTGAAAAAGTTTCCAATCTAAGGAACCCCAGCAGATTGCATCGAGTCATTGACTTGCAGCATTCACTACTCTGGAATCAGCAGGCAGAAACAATGGCTTGTGTTGTCGTTGACTTTACAGCAATCCCTCATACTGAGCATGCATCTAGCGACAGTGGAGAGGAAAAACTCCCATTTAACAGGAAGAAACCTCCAGCAGAACCAGGCTCAGTAAAGGAAAGCAATCCATCATGACCGCGGGGGGGGGGGGTTCGAAAAGACAGAAAACTAAATTAGAAGCACAGGATACTGAAATAATAGAGATTATAGCAGCAGTTGTAGAACGTCACTGGAAGCATCTCACCCCATGTAAGAGTATCCAGTTTTAATTTGCACATAGCTTTTTCCTTCTCTTTGTCTTTAAACAATATTATGATGTATGTAAACACCGGACTGCCATAAAACACACATCTAAATACAGAAAATTTTGAAAAAAATTAAATATTGCTTTTTAATTATTTTCTCACTTCTAAGGTGGGTTATGATTCACAACATAATAATGTAATAAATGAGGATGTCGAAAGTTGACAGGATGACAAAACAGGAAGTGTTTTTTTTTTGTTTGTTTTGTTTTGTTTTTGTTTTCGCTGAAAGTTAAATTTCCTTTGCTTTGAAATAACCTGCATAGTTTTGAAACAGTGTTCAGTCGGAGACCTGTGACTGTGGTCGATATTATGCAACTAAGGCTTTTCCTGCATTCATCTCACTCATTTCACTGTGTGCTCGATAAATCCAGCATTTAAAAAGTTTGAAATCATTCACGAAGAACCTGTAGTTTCAGTCACACCCGAGTTGACTCAAACTAAAAGACCTGTGCGTTCACAGCGGAACTGGAATGCAATTGTTGCTGCTCTGTATGTTTTCACCAGGCCTGATAGACCACATGTTTAAATAGATGTGATACTGCAGTCAGCAGAGAATGTTGTGCGCCGTTTTGACTATGTCAAGAGTAAAAATAGTTTAGTTTAAACACAAGCTCTTGATGATTTAGAGTCATTGGCAAAAAAAAAAAAAAAAAAAGGAAACATGTCCACCACAGAGCTTGTTGTCTGCAAACTTTCCTGCTAAAGAAAGGCCTACATATTTTCACCACTTCTGCAAATAAAATCCAAGCTCATATTTTCTCTCTGCCTTGTAGTTCATTGCTGTTGTTTGGTAAATTTGATTTATTTTAGACTTATCAATGTGAACTTTAATAAGCCCAGTGTTTAGCACTGACGTTTTGCACGGGACTGCCTCATATTTATGTTCTTTTGATGTTTTCTTTTTCTTCTTCCCTTTTTGGCAGGTGAAAGCCAGATTTTAGGCCTCCTTAGGCAGCAGGGAAGGTTCATTACAGTGAGGTGACTGCTTACATCTGAGATGATAACATAACAGGAAAAAGTGCAAATCATGAGCGTTTACACATAAATGCGAAAAGGAGAAACAGAGGAAGCATGTATATCTGGAAGTGATGTCATGTTGCCTTGTTGGCGATTTAAGAGATACTTGCTGTGCCTGCTGTCACACACACAAAGATTGAGAGATGGTCACTCTTTCTTATGTTTCACATTAAGATGTTCAGATTTTCAATTATTTCTTTTAGACTGACTTTTTAATTGACTATTTGTTGTGCACATATTTAGTTACGTTTATTTGCCAGTTTTCTATATTTTGGTTATTATGTGATGAATTAGTTTCTCTTTCTTTGAGTTGCCTGTTTCTTCTGGAGCCACTGCCAGATGTCCACGGAGAGCTCTATGTGTTCTCCTTATATGGGCAACAGAACTTCCACATTGGCTCACACTAATTGTTTGGAAGGAGAGGAGAAATTTTTATTTTTTTAATTTGATATATTTCATGTTTTGGGGATTTTTTGTTATATTTAAAAAAATAAATGTATTCTGGCAAAGATTTGTTTGTGTTAATTAGGTATGTAAGATAATTTGTCAATCACATATCCCCCTGTGTGTGTGAGTGTGTATGTGTTTGTTGGTGCCACTATTTAATTTTCCCTCATGTCTTGTTTGTTAGGTCAGTTTGTGTTCTTTGTGGTACTGAGTTGCTTTGGTGACTTCAGTTTTTGGGCCCGGTTAATATTTTCCTGAAGCATTTTTTGTAATAAATTTAGATTCATTTTGAAACCTTTCAGTGGTTTTCTGCCTGGTTTGTGGAAATCCCGTACACTGCCTAAGGGGGTCAAGCAAAAAGAAATCAAAACTGTTTAAACCCTTATGCCTGTTACTTTTTGCTGCTTTTGTATTTGTATGGAATACACCTTAGAAATGTTTTCAACATTTAGACTTAGTTTACAGAGTACCAAGTGGATACCCTTTAATACTTCAATTTCTGTGTAATAAACAAATCTTGAGATAATTCAGGAGCAATCAGGAAATACATAGTGTGTCTTAAAAACATAATGAAAAGTCCCAAAAGTTGTTAAGGGTCCCTATCAAATATTGATATCGGATATCAGTACGATATCCGCCAAAAAACAAATATCATATCACACTCCAACACACGTTGTGTGTGTGTGTGTGTGTGTGTATATATATATATATATATATATATATATATATATACACACACACACACATATCTATACACATATATAACTGTTTTGAAGCTTTAGCAGAAGCTTAACATATCCACAAACAGTCCAGACTCTAACAGAAATGGAAATTATATGAATTTAGTTTTTCAAGATTCAGCTTGAAAAATATTCTATTTATTTTATATTTTATTTATTCTATGAAAATTCTCTGTTGTAGTTTTTAATAAAGATCAGATATTTTGGAGTTACAAGAACAACCGAATTTCAGAGTAAAAGAGAAAGGAAACAACATCCAACATCTGTCCGGAAAAACATCTGTCCCTAAAAAGAGAAAAAGCATTTATAATTTGTTAGACATTTACAGGATAAAAAAAAAAAAATGTAAATCAAGCCTTTCATTGTGATTGTCGGTCAGATATTGAAAACCTGTTGCACTTCTGCTTTTAATTTAGGGAATAAATATAAAAGCTTGTAAAAATGTCTTCCCTAAAATACAGACATTTGTGTAAAATAAGTAATAAAGAGTGACCTGTCATTTCCATTATGTATTTGTCGTCACAGAATCAAACTCTTTTGAGGGGGACGAAAAATCGCCTTAAACGTTTTTGTTTTGTACATTTTATAAATTGTAAAATGTGATATTTTTAATAAAACAAAAATTAGACAAAAATAAGCCCAACCCTTTATCCTATAGCAATTCGTCTTTGACAAACGTATACGGGAAAGTTGTCGTGAATACGCGTGGAGGAGACTATTAGACAGTCTTAAACTGGGAGGATGCGTCACTTCTCAGCTAACGCTAGCGTGGCTCCGAACGATGTTCACGAGACAAAGTCGCTCCGGGCTGCGGTCGCCGTGGCAACTGCGCCCTCGCGCGGCTTATCCTGCCTCCTCTGCTCTGAACGGGACGTTTTTCTTTGCTCTTGAGTCACATGATGTGAACCTCGGAGCAGCAGGGACACGCCTGTCAGACGGGAACCAGCGGCGTTCCCCACAGACACAGCGGAACGTGTCCGACTGGACATAATGGGGAAGGCTTTCTTTTGGAAAGCTACGCGAGGAACCTGATATGTCCAAGAGCTGACACCGAAAGTCCTCGTCAATGACAGCTCCGCCTTGTCATGATAACAAGTTGTAGCGACCGCTTGTTTACGCAAGTAAGGTAAAAAGAGAAAAAGAATATGGTGGAGCTGTAAATTTGTGGCTGTCGGCGATGCGCGTTAAATAACGCAAGCTGGGGTCGCGCGACACAAGTTCTCGGTTCTCCTGGCGCGCGAGCGCTGGTTGACCCATATGCACGCGAAGCCGTCAGCGAGTAAACAGCTCCTCAGCGATCATGGTTAACAAAGAAGAACTGGAAAGAAGGCTGAAGAAGCTGCTGGTGCGACTAAAAAGCCAGCAAGAAGACAGGCAGCTGTCCACGCTGGTCCAGATTCTGCAGGATCTGCTCTCCCTGGCGCTCACTGAACACGGTAGGAGAGGAGAGCCTCCACCGTGGAGAGAAACTGGCTAACTTTCAGGAAACCACGCTGCAGTTAATCGAGCCTCGGGGGTTTCCAAGGTGGGGGTCGCGAAATAATTTTTAGCATCATGGTGATGTGATCCTTGAAGTGTATGGAAGGCCAAAAGGGACAAAATTAGCTGTATAATATCACAAGGGGAGAAAAAAATAATACATACTCCAATATATGTCTTATTTAGTGATGTAATATAAAAAATTCAATTAGATAAATACATAAACAGAGTAATAACAAAAATGTGTAAAATTGTTTTACATGGTTTATTTTAAAATTAATGTAATAATTGAATGTAATTTTACAGGGTTGCCACTCTTTTGCTTGTTTGGGAACCTTTGGGATAAGACAATATGTTGTTGCATATTTTGACATTTTATCTTATTGCAAATTGTTATTGAATTGATGTCTTTTCTTAATTTTCTACACCCAAACAGATTATTATGATGTTGCGGACAAAAATGGTGGATATTTGCAAATGTTTTGAAAATAAAAAACATTCAAATAGAATCCAATTGAAATATTTGCAGCCTTAACTTAATATTTTTGTTGGTATTGCAGCTTTTAAGTCTTTTAGAACGGAGGTCTTCAACAGGGGGTCCGCAACCCCTAGGGGGTCCGTGGGGGTACGGCATGGGGGTCACGAAAGTTTTGGTTGATTAGACTTTTCTTTATATCCCCCCCTGCAATTTTTTCCAGTAATTAAAATGTCCTTAAAAAAACATTATCATGAATTCAACTCACTGTAGTAAACAGATAAATGGAGGCAGAAGATGTCTTTTAGTCATCAATGCACACATTCATCTTTGTCTTATTTCTCATTCTCTGGGAGTCTTTAAGTGCCCATGTGCTTTTTATCCCAGATTGATTTTCGACTGGCCCCGGTACTACTGTATACAGGGCTGATTGGTGGAATACTGCTGAAATCATTGCAACCCTATATATAGGGTTCTCCTCTCTCCGCAGAAGAACTCAGGAGCTCTGACAGAGGGACAGTTGGGCTTTAACAGGACTCCTGTTGGTCCCATACTACTTCCATTTATGAATGATGTAGGCCGCTGAGCTCATTGAGACATTCTAACCAGCAGAAATATTCATGGATCTTCCACAGATTTGTGCCTCAACACAATACCATCTCAGAGGTTTAAACAGAATTGTGTTTATTTACTGTTTGGTGTTTTCACTCTGACATTCACTGTCAAATGTGGGTCCCCTCAAAGAAATGTGTACCTTTCTAAATCAAGCCTAATCGACTGAATTTACCACTGGTGGATTCAACTAAAGCTGTAGAAACCTCTCAAGGATGATCGGTGTAAACGTTTCCATTTTGAGCTTCATGGTAAAAACATAAAAATACATAGCTGAATATGTCTTCTTGGCTTTTTATTTGTAATATATTTGTAAAAAAAACAACTTTTGAAAAACTTTCCACATTGTAATTATGGATAAAGTGTGGATAATTTTATGGAAAAAAAAGATTGCTTTGATACCATTTGGAATAAAGTTGTAATATGTCATAAAAGGAGAAAAGGTTAAGAACCGTGAATAAAATATAGGTCAGGTCACAACTACTATATATATATATTTTATTGCCCATACTGCCTCAGGACTCTTTTGCCCCGGGAGGAAAGCCTTTTCGATACTATCGAAAACTGCAGTAAAATCTGAATTACAAATGCAATTTTCCCTTTTAACTAATCTAGTCTTAAATGCAGGGAAAAAAATTAATACACCTTTATACCTAAACAAAAAAATGAATGCACCCTAACTCCTTTCAAAGGATTAACAATTAATTTACTGAACTTAAAAAAAAAACACCTGCTTTCAAGAATTTGTTGATTTGAAACCAGAAAGTCAAGCTAATGGTGTTTAACATTTCAGGGTATATTCTTAAAATGTGTCATGTTTTAAAAGCCGGACTTATCCTCACTTAGAGGTAAGTATGGCTTAAAAATCCAAAGTATTTAAGAAAATACCTACCATGTCAGTGACCTCTTTTGCATATTTGTTTTTGTAACTACTTTGTTCGCTGAATTCTGTTTTTGATGTGACCTGTTTTTTTAGTCATTAGAAATAGAAGCCGGTCCTCCGTTTAAAGCTAACCTGTAACGTCTGATGATTCTGTTGTTGCAGCGGCTGAGCTGTTTGAGGACAAAGCGGTCCATGTACCCCTCACAGTGGTGCTTTCATCCTTTACGAACAGCAAAAAAGTCCAGGAGGTAACCCTTCACATGTTGTCTTCTGAAAAGGGTCCTTGTTTGACTTTTATTTGGACAGCTGATCAGTTTTTAATGTAAGAGCAACAGGATGGTTCCCATATTGATTGAGTTACACAGTTGCCGTAAATGTTGTGTGTATTTGTGTGTGCGTGCTCTATCAGAAAAGCAGTCACATATATGTGTATTTTCTCTGTCTGATCCAAGCTGTTTATGGCATCTGGTGAGTACTGTATATGTTTTCTTATCAGAGTGTGAAGTTCAGTCTGACACAAACTGAAAGTGCAACCATGAGACTATATAAGCACAGATTTTGGAGAGCTTCATCTGGTGTTGCAAAAAAGGTCCTGAAAGTGAAACCACATAGTCAGTTGGAGATAAATGTCTGATATGATTCATCTTTCTCCTCTTGTTTCCTCAGGTAGGCTTGTTACTGCTGTGCCAGCTCATTGAAATATGCCCGAGCACACTAGAGGAGCTTTCCAGACCTCTACAGGCCAGCAGGGAGTGGGAGGTACTGGGGACACACCAGTAAGTGAAGGATTGCCTGTTGGTTAAAGATTAACATCTTTTGCAGACCTGAAAAAAAAGACAGAAAAGATTTCAGTTTACCATCTTCTACAACATCACTAACCCTGTTTCCATCCAACTTTTCAAGGAAATTAAAAACAAAAAAAGATTTTTCTTTCCATTGGTTGGTTTAAGGCAAATCATCCAGGCTCCCCGGAGTGTAGTATTGCCATAATAAACAGAAGGTTGTAGAATATAGGTACGCACTGATATGAAAGTATTGTCAGAAAGCAATATCCAATACTATACTGCAGTTGTGGCCAATAACAGTAACCAAGTATTGTCCTATAAATATGACCCCCTCCCCACAAAAAATAAAATAAATAAATCCAATCCTGGCATCCATATCATCACTTTCACTGTCAAATGACCAAAAATAATGGAACCTCTCCATTGGTACAAGAAGCCCTCTGAGAGAGGAATCTCTCTAGCAATAAGGAATATTCCAGGAAAACTCCACCCCTGTTATATTATGAGCAACCTTTAATCTCTTTAGTCAACGTTAGAAAATAAATAAAAGCCCCTCAAATGTGTAATTATGTGGATTTTACAGAGCAGACAACCATCTACATGCACAAGTTGGCATTTTAGCTGTCATAAAAGCTCAGAAAGAGAGCAATCAGACGACCTTTCTCTGATTGTAAACTTCTTCCAACTCTGATTAGTGAAGCATATTGGAGCTAGGTCATTTTTTTTATATTCATAAGAAAATGTCCAACATCTGGTGCAACGATTATCTCATTTTAAAGAACATAGTCCTGTGGGGGGGGGGCTATTTTTCGTTTGGCATTGAATCCATTCAGCTTGTTTATCCCCTCGTGGTTAAAATTTTTTAATTATACCCTCTGAGTTTTGCTATGTTGCAAATGGAAATTCTTATTTAGTGACCCACTGGGATTAAACATGCTTTTTGCTGTTAATACATTTTCTCTCTCAGTATGCCTCCCACAGTTATTTGCACTCCTGATAAAGACGTGCTTTTTGGAGTTTTTTTTTTCCTGCTTTCCTAACCATGAACTTGAGTGTGCGTTTTACTAATATAAGTTAAGCTTCTTGTTCATCTTTTCTCTCCTAATTCTTTCAAAGGTATTTTATTTCTCATACAAAAAGGAATCGGTATCTGAGATACTTGATAATATTCTGTCTTGTCTTTCCCATTTAAAATCCTGGTTTAATCAAATGCTTAAGCTAATTTTGGTTCTGCACTTTTTGGGTTTTTGCTAACTTTGAGCTTCCCCTAAATTACATATTCTGGTTAAGACCAAAGCTCTACCAGATGTAAACATGAATCACTTTTGGCGATACTTCATACTGTAACACATTGGTCAACCACTCAGTGCCTGTATTGTTGAATCTTGTGTTTTAACCCTTTACTGAACCTATTATTTATGATTAGTCCTTAGTTCGTAAAACTAACTTTTAGGTTAATGGTGCCCATCTCCAGTGGTTGACTGGGGCTACCTGGACATGTTGCCAGTCCATGGAGTATTATGAGTTCACACTTTCCATGCATCCCAGTAAGAGTAAGTGTGCTGGCCACACTCAGATTACACTACCCAAGATGTTGAGTGTTGGAAGCCCTGCTGAAAAACAGGATTAAAAATAATCTGCATTTGTTGCAAAATATATAATTATCAGTTTTTACGAGTAACTTGTTACTTGGATGTTACAAATATTTGCAATCTTCATGATGTCATATGCTGATTTTGTTATCAGGCAGATCCTGAAGGTCCTATCTCAGTATCCTGCAGACCATCGAGTGACATTGGTTGGACTCAAAGCCCTGGCACTACTGCTCAGATCTGGTAATTAAATTCTATATACAGGAAATTACTCTTGCATACATACACTGTATATGTACATTTCAGCACCTGGGCAAATGCACTGCTTCTTTAGTAAATCGCACGGTGGTACCGTCATATAGAGTAACGCCACTTTAAACATGAACAAAGTGAACGTGGATCCGGGCATGATGCGGTAAAAACCATGAGATTACTCACCATTTTCTGATGCATATTATCCAACGGTGGCCAGCTTTAGGCAAACTTCATATTGCCTGAAAAATCAATATTGGTTTTTTACTTCCAAGCCTTTTATCACAAAGTCCAATGCGTCTTATGCTGATATAATTTTAACTCTAGAGCAGTGAAAATATAATCAACCTTGGCATTATTTAGTTAGAAGGCATCATGAAATTCCATATCATGAACACCTTAACCTTGAGGAGTTGAAAATGCTACAGCTCTAAACCAACATCATAATTAACATTATGCACTGAGGAAGGAATGTCAATCAAGTTCTTATGAGTGTTGGCAAACGTTTGGCAATATAGTGCCAAAACCACTAATAAAACTTAAGATGTTCAATTCCAGGTAAAGTTTGTTTATTTCAATGATAGCTAAAACTATTTGGCTAATACTGTTTCCTAGCGGGGAACCTTCCCATTTTTGTTAGACGACAGGTTTTAAATTACTCCAAATTCCAAGAATAACTTGTCTAATTGTCTGCGTGAATATGTCCTTTTTGTTTATGAACGCCTGTTTAACAATTGGAATGTGGGTTTTCCCTCTTCTTTGCCAAATATATCATATGTTCTATTTTTAGAGCCACAATTGAAACTCTTTCTCAGAAAACTCTTTCTGCAGATCTTCATGTTTAACCAGAGTCCCGAGGTTCATTCATCCATGAAGCTTTCTCGCAGTTGATCTAGAAAAGGGGTCCGTAGCCACAAGTGGTGGAAATTGATATTTAATGTAAATGCTATGGGTATATTTCTTATCCCTTATTAACAAATGTGTGGCTTTTATTAATATCAAGACAAAACATCAAAGCGGGAGTTTGAAAGAGAAAAACAAATCTGATCAGCTAGTCACAAATTTCCACGTAAATAACATGACTAATAAGCAAAGAATGTAACGGGGTTTCTTCTCCAGTTAAACTAAATAGAATAGAATAAATAGCCTGTGAACCGAACCATTTCAATGTAGTTTTGGGTGCAGAGGTGACTCAAATGTCCCGCCAACAGGGATTGATCCCAAAAACATCACAAGGCAAAATCTTCATTGGTCTCTTAAATTGGCTTGTCAGTACCTGGAAGGGTGTTTCTGTAGTTCATCATATATTTTATTTCCTAAATTTGTCTGTAAAATATATGGCTCCAGATTAAATTGGGATCCATTATAAATAGATTAGGTTTTAAAGTAGTAATTGCAGAACAATCACCTTTTAAGATAAATTGATACTGGTTAGTTCTGAAAACTGAGTCTTGTTCAACAGCACTGCATCTTGTTCTCTTTACCTAGGATTATGTAATACACACACACCGGACGCTGATTTCTAAATATCCTCCCGACCAGTTATGTCCAAACATCCTATTTTCTCTTGTTTCTTTCTGACACCAACATAAATATGCACTGGTCCTTGAGCTTTACCTAAAATTTAAACAGATTCAATTCCTCTGCTGGTGCTGGATGAAGAGGAGGACGTGTTCAGCCTGGTTTTGCAGGCGATGAAGACGTTTTCTACCCGTGAGGACGTTCAGCTCCAAGGTTGTGTGGCTCTTCAGCTGCTGCTGGACAGAGGTGAGCAGATGTGCTGTCTTATGGTTTATTATTGGATTAAAAAAAGTAAAACTGTTGTTATTTTAAAGAAAAAAACAATGTATGGTGGTGCAAATTAGTTTGGCTAATTCGCATCAGAACGAATTTGAACAATTTTCAGTGTGAAAAAACTTGTTCCCATTGCATGGGGCTTAAACGAAGAACCTCAAAAAAGAAAGACAAAATAATTTTGTTAATGCTGTTTTACTAATAACAGGATTTGGCTGTTTTATTTAGTAACTGATGATCATCTTGGGGAGTTTGTGGAGAACCAGGACCATGTTGTGATTCTAACAGCTCTGCACAGGTTCTATAACAGACCCGAACTTCTCATACAGGCCATGAAAGTGTTACTCCTCTTAGCTCGCGCAGGTAAGCCCCAATCCATCCAAGTTTCGCTAGTCAGGCAGAAAATGGTTGACTTCTGGCAGTTATTTGTATCTTTGGTAAATCTTACAGTGGACAGCCTTCGTTACTAGTTCTAAACATAGCCTACAGTGAACTCAGAAGAGATCGTTTTTTATCTCTTAAAGTAATTTTTCAAGCCATTTAATATCCGTGACCACAGCGTCTCTGCAATGCTGTAAGGCTTGTTTGCTAATCTTGATTTAAATCAAACGGCATTGAAACATAAATGGTCTTATTATGCACCAACACAGAAAAAGATCTACTTGGAAATTCCCCCCGTGGCAATAAAAAAACAACAACAGCTAGCCCTGTAATACCGTATTTGCAAGCTAACTTTATTATTGACCAGAAAACTGGTGTAAAGGCTTTTCATGAAAGTATTTTTGTAATCTTTTGTCCATTAAATGAATTAGTTGTTGGCAAAAAGATATCTGAATGAAGACAGGTCTTAATCTGCTGCTTTAACAATGACGACAGACTGCATTCTTATACACACAACATCACAACAACATATGGGTTATAACATCATCGCATATGTACAGAATATGAACTGTCAAGACTGTATTTTTTTTACTGCTCATACTCTGTACATACACAATCTATATATATTTATACTTATTGCATATGTTCATTGATGGATGATAACGGTATTCTGCTGCTTTGTTGTAGTTGAATTATATTTTATTCTTTATGGTTCTAAATTATAAACCTAAAATGGGTTCAAGTTGTGGACTAACAAGACAGATAAACTGTGGACATTTTTTTGGGGATCTTTACAAATAGTTTTGTTGAGCTTTTCTTTTTTTTTTATTACATTGAAATGTTTCAGATAAGCTGAATCTCTAAGCTGATTTTTATAGCTGACATGACTTTTTCTATAAAAAATAAAATAAAGTAATCCCTACCCAAAGGGATTAACTACGAATAACCAAATCAGTCATTAGGTCTGATTACTTCATACAGAAATTAAAGAATAGATAAGGAAATTATGTCACAGATAAAAGTGTTACAATCTATTTTCAAGACCATAGGATTCTGACGATCTCAGTGAGACCCATTGTCCTCTATAAAGGCAACAATAATCTGGGATAACCTTTCTCTGAAGTGTCCGATGTACCAAAGTTTCAGTGAATTGATGATTCATTGAGAAGGCCACAAAGGAACCCAATAGAAAACCAACAGGGAAGGCCTCAGTTTAGGAGACATGTTCACGTTTCAGCATATAATTATGAGAAAAATAAATTATCTATTTAAGATTTCTAGGGTCGACTTAACGTGGCCAATAACCATTTCGCATTCAGTTGAGAATATTATAAAGACCCGAAATATTTTGGAAGGAGTGTTTCCTGTCACAAAAAGGTGCTGTTGGTGTGTTCTTGTGACCTTAATCTCGAGCACACTTGGATTATTCCTTAGGGCATGGATTCAAAGTCCTCCTCTTCTCCTTCAGATGTGGTGCTTAAAGACCCTGAAAGTAAACAATCCCATGAAAAGGGTTCTTACTACTTATTAGATTTAGAGTGCAGGTATTTCATTCACTTACAACCAGGTTTGTTGTGATAGCTTTTTTCCTGTCCTGGCAGGTGAAGTCCTTTGTGAATTATAAGCAGTATCTTTTTCACACCTCATTAGTTTGTGTAGAAATACTCTCATATCAACTTTATTTGCACGACCAAAGCCTTATGGGCAAGTTAACATGCGTCTCTTCGGCAGACAGTAACGTGGAGGTGTTAATGTCAGGAGGCACTCGGTGTTACAGCATCGTCATCGCTGCCATGGACGCCTTCCCCGAGTTGGAGAAGCTACAGGAAACGGGTTGCCTGCTGTTCAGGAGGTTCACATCAGGTCAGTCCTGCCTCGGAGGACAGGCGGGGCAAAGAAAAGCGTATTTACAATTCCTTTGCAATCATTCTTGTTCATTGTAACATCAAAATAATTGATTTGTATTTATTGGTGAATGGTGTGTTTATTCCTAAAGCTGGATTTTTATGAGTTTGTAGGAACTGCCAGACACTTGGACTTTAACCTTTGGTTGAAACCATGTAGTTAGATGCAGTCAACCTTTTTTTATTGTCACCCTCTGAGATCAAATCAGATTCTTTCTGTTTGAAAGTTATCTTTTTATTACTTTCTTCCCATTCAGAAGTTAACCTTTTTTTTAAATCATGTCACATGTCAGATCCAGAAAATTCACTTTTTGTTGTTTTTACCATGTTTCTTTTGTTTCGAGACTTTAAAATCCTAAAACTGAAGTTGTTTGTTTTGTTGTTTATTTCCTGCATTTATTCTATTGCTTTTATCAAAAGTAGAGCACCAATCCTCCAGAGTGACACAAATCTTGTCACTATAAGAATAGACTCAATAATTTTTTAGACCAAAAAACTAAACAAAAACTATTTGTCATAAAAATATGTTTTCTTGTTGTTGTTTTGGGAAAGAATTTAAGATCTAAAATCGAACTGCAACAATAAAAAATACTTATTTTTTGTAATTCACATAATTATTTTAGCATTTTTGAGAAGTTATTATAATGGAATTTAGTACATAGAAATAATCTTGGTAAACGTAAACTGACCCAAACAGAAAAAGGTTTTATTTAATTTCCGTTAGAGAAAAGAAACAACAGCTCATCCGTATAAGTTTGCGGTTTCTCCTTTTTTCTTTTCTTAACTACTAAATGAAAGGTAAGCAGAGTGAAGCTGTTAGGTAAACACTGAGCCTCTCTGTCAATGAATATCTTTCCACATGTTGACAGATGAAGATATTACTGTTTGTGAAATCAATTCAATTGTGTTTGAATCTGAATCTTTTTGGTAAACTGATGCGCTTTCCAGGGACCGCAAAGGTTAAAAGGAGCTTTTACCTAATCCTGACCCCATTTGTTTTTTTCTTGTCCTACATTTTCGTGCAGAGAGCTTCTACGACATCCTTGTGCGGAACGGTGTCGCGAGAGTCTCTCTGAGATCCTGTGAGCGTTTTCCCTACAACGCTGCTCTGACGGCAGCAGCCCTCTACTGCCTGGCTGAACTCAGTAAGCAGACGCATTCGCACAGTATATTTGAGTCAGCAATATCCTGGAAAGTTGGTCTACAGGACACAAGTTAAATTCCTAAAAAGTTGCAAAAATGTAATGTAGTTATTTCTTATTTTTAAAAATGGATGTTCCTGAGGTAGATTTTCCAGAGTTTTGGAAAGATAAGTATTTTTTCTGACAATTGAAGTAAGATCATGGTGGATAAAATGTTTGCCATCGAGGCTATAGAAGTCAGAGAGCCTGATAGACATGCAGAAGATGTCAGACACATCTGTTGGAACTGTGTGCATAATTTTTAAGCCACATTTTTTTTGCCAAAAGGAGAAAATTAGTCATGTTCTACACCTTTCAACACTATATTTTACAATTATAATCAAACTGCATTGTAAAAATTGCACAAGTCCAACTGCCTTTTTTTTTTTACTTATCCGCTTGCTTACTACCATCATGTCACATTCCAGCTGGAACCATTGTGCAGAGCAAAGCCGTTGCGGAACAGGGTCTGGAGGCAGGAGAGAAGGAAGAGGGCAGAAGTATGCAGGAGATTGAGAACATGACCCTGGACTGGATGGAGCACTGCTGTAGAGCGCTGGAGCTCCATGCTGCTGAGCCGTCTGTTCTGGTCAGTACTGCTGCTTCTAACACCAAGGGATTGTGAAAGGGTATTGAAGCAATCAGCTAACGTTGAGACGGCATCTCAGGAGGCTGCGAGCTGGGCTGTTCATAACCTGCTGCTGCATGGAGCCCAAGTAAGCCTTTCAGAGGAGGAGCAGGATGACAGGTCAGTAGATATAAAAAAATATATAAATTTTTTTTTTCTATTCCATCTGAATGTGTGAAACACTTTTTCACGGGAGCTGGACGGGTCTTTCAGGACTCCTGTTCACAGACAGTTAATGGCTGGCATGCTGCTTCACTCGTCCTCTCCCAGTGTCTTCATTGCATCCACCAGCGCCATCGCCATGCTCATTACCAGCGACAGTAAGTCCTTAGAAACGCATGTTTACCTATGTGCCAGGCTCTGGCTCCAACTGTTGCACACTTACAAACATTCACTTTGATCAGCTTGGTATCGATCAAACATTTTCGAACAAATATAAATATCTTCACTTCAGTATTGGTTCCTGAATGATGATTTTATTTTTTAATTTTGGTATTTAACTTTTGGTATTTTTGGTATTTTCACATAGCAGGTTTTCTTCAGAAAAATCAACCTTAGGAACTGATATCTGTGTTTTAGGCCTCTTATCATATCTCTAATTGAAAGAACACAAAACATCAACAATAGCATAATAATGTTATTTTAACTAACAAACAATTAGCTGGGTTGAGGGATAAAATCTTAACCGGTCAACAATATCCTTCACAGCTTACTTACCTCGACCATATAGTAAACCGTAAACAGATGAGTTTGTAAATGCCTCATGGTAGTTTTCTTTTTTCCGACCGGCCTTGTCCTCACATCAGGGTCAGAAGCTGCTCGAGAATAAACATGATGTAACAGTGGAAATTATGTGAGCGGTTTAATCAGCTGACCCATTTTTTGAAGCTAAGTTTATCTGTTATAGTCGATCAATAGTTAGCTTTTGATTAAGCTTTCTGCTCGGCCATCCCAGACACAGTGCCATTCTTGATACAGCTGTGCCTACCTTACAGTAGCTTACCATCAGCAGTGTGTGAATGTGTAAAGCGCTTTGGGGTCCTCTTGACTTGATAAAGCGCTGTACAAGTACAGGCCATTTATTGGTCAGGGGCTTAATAAAAATGTTCATCCTTAGTAACATTGTCTTTTTTGCATATAATGCAACCAAACTTTCTAAAATGAAGCCACACTTTTGACCTCGGTGGCATCTTTTAAGCAGTTCAACGGCACACGCAGCTAGTACACAACTCATACAAATTAACCCATCTGAGTGCAGAGTCACGGTTTTACATATGCTGCGTGCCACAACCACTAACAAAGTTAAAACCAGTTACCAAAACATGGCACTAAAAGATAAAGCACATTTGGTTACTCCGGACTACCGAAGCACTTTGGTCAGTATCACCAAAGAACCAAAATTCAGTACCCAGGCCTACTATTATATTCTAAGACCTTTTAGAAGATACTAGGTAATTACAGAGGTGTTGAATCAATGAGCCAACCCATGGGGATATGGCAAATTGTTGTTGAAACCATATTACAAAAGAAAGTGATAGTCATTCGGCATTGGTCTGATATTACTAGATGCTTTCTAAGAATTAAAGTTCAGAAGTTCTTTGTGGAGCTATAACAAACAGGGTGGCAGGAAAATAACTGTCCCACTGGGTGTGTCGAGGGAGTTACAGATGGGTCAAATTTTAGTAGATAGTGTCACACATGAACTTAAAGGACATCTGTTTCTTACCCCACATGTTTTAAGTTTAGTGTAAGTTTTCTCACCCAGCTAAAACAGCTACAGCACTTTCTAACCATTCTGCCAGATCCGTGTTTGAGAGGTCAGACACTAATATTGTGGTAGAAAACCACTGTCCCTGTTCTTATTTACCACACGACCAGAGATCACACCAACCAATCTACCAGATTACACACACAAAACATTCAAGGCACACTGCCCCACATAAGCACGCCAGCCCACTAACCGATGAGCACCACAAAGGAGCCCGAGCACATACTAGAGAATGGCAGCATCATCTTCTGTCCTGGAATTAACAATTTCCAGTCCAGCCAAGCAACAATGAGAGAACCAAGCCAGGATATGGCCCCTTGAGCAAGTACCAAAGTGACAGATATACTATATATTGTCAATAGTCATCATTAATCATAAGTAATCATTATCATTATTATCGTAGTGAGAGAATCCCTGGCACGCACGACCCTACAGGGTCCTACCTGCGTACAGACCATGGACGTACATCAGTCAAAGCGTTGCATCCAGTAATTTGTGTTAAGCTTGCTGGGAGGCACCCTCTCATCCAACCTCTTCCATTAAGCTCTCTTTGCACTTTTGTTGAGCTAATCTGTCAACCAAATGACCTTCGAAGGTACAGTGCTTTAGATTTAGCTAAAAGGTGATGACCTCACCATTCACTGGCCTTCCATTCAAATTTTATGTGGTCTGACACTTCCTCCCTGACCCTCTTCTTCCCAGTGGTAATTTTTTTGCTCAGTCTAGTGAATCACAAAGCTTTAAAAAGTCTCCAGATCAGATGCCTTCCCCACTTTAGCATTTTGACTTTTACCTAGTAACAGTGACTCTAATTCAAGCTCTTAACAGATGATTCCCTCCACCACTCTAAGGCTTCTGTAAGGCATGTAAGCGAGACACGGTCAAGTGTCTCGCTTGTGGATGCTGAGGTTCATAACAGCATACAGCAGAAGCAGACGCCCCGCGTGATCACAACCTTACATTGTCTATGAACCCCTTTAAACAGGATGTGACAATTGTCATAAGAAATACACTCGACTCAAAGCTATCCAGGTGTCCGTTTTAGAAGTAGTATGAATAATTGTTGCCTTTCCTTTTTTTTTTTTTTTATAAAAAATTGGATCATGTTAGATTTTTGAGGAAATAATGTGAATATGGTTTTATATCAGTTTTATTTTATTTATATAGCGCCAATTTACAACAGGTGTCGTCTCAAGGCACTTTACAAAAAATCAAGTAAAATCAAGGATACATTCTAACAAATCAATTTGAAAAAGTTTCCAATCTAAGGAACCCCAGCAGATTGCATCGAGTCATTGACTTGCAGCATTCACTCCTCTGGAATCAGCATGCAGAAACAATGGCTTGTGTTGTCGTTGACTTTACAGCAATCCCTCATACTGAGCATGCATGTAGCAACAGTGGAGAGGAAAAAC
>JAVLVB010000470.1:506269-530733 GCA_032876305.1 Orestias chungarensis
GCCTAGATTTGAAAATACACAGGGTGTCTGCCTCACGGACTAAAGCTGGAAGCTGGTTCCACAGGAGAGGAGCCTGATAACTGAAAGATCTACCTCCCATTGTGCTTTTAGAGATTCTAGGAACCACCAGTAAACCTGCAGTCTGAGAGCGAAGTGCTCTGTTAGGGACATAAGGAGTAATCAGATCTCTGATATACGAATATAGCACAGCTGTATACAATATAATTATACAGTGACAATCTGGCACAGAACCATAGCCCATCATATTGTTTACAGATGATATAGTGATCTATATTTAAAGGAGGGGGCACCTATAAAAGAGGTGGAAGTTGGCTTTAAAGTTAAGAGGATGGAAAGTTGAAGCAAGACTAAACATTTATGAACAAGAGGAAGATAAATGTGCAGCAGCCAGGCTGTAAAAGCTAGATGTAGGTACAGTTAGAGAATGCCGGGTAACTCCAGCTGCATCCTTTCACTAAACATTGCATTAATTTTGCTACTGCTATCGTGAGTTTTTGCTTTGCCCTCAGGTTCAATGAGCTCCTTGTTGCTGTCTGGCGGCCTCCATGTTAATCTGGTAGACATGATGAAGAAACACGCAAGCTCCCCAGAGGTTTCCATCAGTGCCTGCAAGTTGTTAAAGCTGCTTTTCAACGGAAGGTTTGGACCAACTAATTATAATTTGTTTTAGAAAAGCCAAAGTTTAAAGCATAAACATTAATAAAAGCCTCATTGTTCGAGTAAATCATCAAGCTAAGCAGCCTGCATTGAAGTGTGTAGGATCAGATTTCAAAATGTAAGTGCTTTCTAAAAATTGACTTTTTTCAAAGTTGATTCTTGGGCTTCCCTAAACCAGAGGATGAGCTAGCTGGCTCCTTTTAAATCAGTTTTTCATTTCCCCTCCCTCTTCTGATGCTATCGGTAGAGTGGAGTATCTCTCTAAAATTATGAAACCGTCCATAAGGGTTCATTTATAAGTGAAGAAGGATAAAAACCAATAATTAATAATTATTCATTAATTTTCAATTGATGCCTTCTAACAATTTGTCGCTGTTTTTAATTGACACCCTTCAAACTTGGGATTTAAGGGACTAAATAATGAATTTCTTGAATATAAGTTTCATTTAATTAAAAATTTCCAAGATTGCTTCTAAAATTTGTTGCTCTGTATCATTGGGTTTCATTTTCTTTATTAAGATAATGATGTGATTGGTCTTCGCACATGTTTAGTTGAAAATATACACTAATTATTTAATTTCCTCTTCGGAATAAATAAAGTATTTTTGAGGTGGCTCGGGCACCTGGTCAGGATGCCCCCTGGACGCCTCCCTGGTGAGGTATTCTGGGCATGTCCCACCGAGAGGAGACCCCGGGGTAGACCCAGGATGCGCTGGAGGGACTGTGTGTCCCGTCTCTCGTGGGAGCGCCTCGAGTTCCTTCCGGAGGAGCTGGTGGACGTGGCCGGGGAGACGGAAGTCTGGGTTTCCCTGCTCGGGCTGCTGCCCCGGGTACCCGACTCCGGATAAGCAGTAGAAGATGGATGGTTGGATTCATCTTAAGAGCATGTCGATATATGATTGTACAATTTTTGATGATTGGATGTAATTCTAAAGACACGTTTTTTTCCCATTTCAGAATGTAATTAATATTGTGATTGTGTTTGCCTAAGAAAGTCTGCGACCAAAAGGTTTCACAGTAATAAAGCGCATCTCTCTTACTTTTTTAGTTTTATACGTTTATTGTCCATAACCATGGCACCAGATGGGAATTGTTTTTTGTGGTTTGTTTTACATCAGAGAACAAGAATCTGGACGTACTACTATTGAATCTCATCGTTGCTGCTTTCAAATTTGAGTAATCAGAAGACTATCATACAACAATGGTGTCTTCAGTCAGGTGTTTCTCCACACTCGTTGACTGACTTCTACAGGATATCCTTCTTACTTCTACAGGATATCCTTCTTACATACTGCGTACTTGACCTAAAAGATCCTTTGAACTAATTTGGGGATATGAACTAAAACATTTAATTTCTATTTGGCATAAATAAAGTATTTTTTTAAATGAATTGAATAATTGCCTCAAGGGAACAATTTCTGTATTTACTTTTCATTCTGTTTAATCCAGGCATTTTTTGTTAATTGCTCAGAAAGGATGTATTCAGAATATTTTGGACCGCTTAGAATTTTTTAATTTTAAATACTTAAAAAAATGATCATAATTCTGTTGTTAAACAATGCTTGGTAATACATTTTTCCACAACACAGTGTAGAGTTTCAATATAAGTTAGTGACCACTGCCCTCGTGTTTGTAGGACTGCCAGTCTGGATGAGCTGCACCTGGCCATGACCCAGATCCTCACCACCATGAAGGTCCACAACTTCCAATGGGAGGTTCAACTGGCTGCACTGGAGGCCAGTCTGATATTCCTTTGTCCAGGTACGCTTCAAATGGCCGTTGACCGTCGCATCTCTGTGTGTGTGACCTGGACAGCGTCGATTCTTAGATTACCTTATATCTGCTAAGATTCTGTTAATATTTAAAAGAAGCTCTTCAGTTATTCGCTCAAATGCCCCCATAAAAGCTTACTGTTAATAAATCTTACATCTTACATGGTTGGTCAGGCTGAAAGAATTGCCCAGTTATGGTCAACAGCTTATTTCTTGATGTATCTCATGACTTTCCAATCAGAAAAATAAAAGATGTATCTAATCTGTAATTCAAACGTAATCCTTTCTTGTGTATGTCAAAGAACCAGGCTCACGAGATGGTAGACGAACTAAAGCTGTGTATGGTACACACAACAAGCTATTTTTGTATAAAGAATATCTTGACTGTAATTCTGATCATTGGATTTAAAGGAAATGCTGTAAATGTAGCGCAGAGACGCAGCATAAAGACGAACAATGCCGCAGGATTTGCTCAAAATTTCAGATGACAAATATTGCATTGCATGTAAAATCCATGAATGATTGAATAACAAATAACAACAGCTCTTCTCTACATTTAGTTTCTGATGTTCTGTTCAGAGGAGGAATGCAAAGCTGATTCCTTGCTGCGGCTTTGTTTTTCTCGGCTTCTGCTCAAGAAAGCCATCCCCAGTACATCTGTAATTAGATTAGACATTGACCACAGTGTTTTTCTCTCTCTCTGACTTTGTATGCTTTCATGTTTTTTTTTTTTTTTGTTTGTTTTTTTTTTTGTTTGTTTTTTGTCTACACATGCTTCTTTACTTTGTGGGAATTCCCAGACAGGAGTATAAGGGAAAACGGCGCCTGCATTCCGGATCCTGACATTGCCGATCTGCCTCTGAGAGTCCTGAAGAACCAGTGTGTGGTCGAAGGGGCCCATGCACTCTACCTGGAGGCCCTCAACAGGGTGTGTAATGTAGTCATCTCTCAAAACTGTATTTGCCATTATTTAAACTTTTTGATGTTTCAAATATTTGCTGGGCTATGCTTATTTGTGTGTTTGTAGTTTATCAGCAGCCCCAGCATACAACAATGTGGCCTGAAGGTGCTGTCAGCTCTGGCCGACTGCTCTGGTGCAGTGGACCTCTTGTGTCAGCAGGGGGCGATAGACACAGTGCTTCATACACTACAAATGTTCCCAAAGGACCAAGGTATATCATAGTCATAATCAAAATTAACTCAGACTTTTGTTTTTGTTAAAAATGCTCTAAAGAAAATAAAAAGGTATTATTTTTAATATTTATTTTGAGACCAGTATTTAAAGACAAATGAACAAATTTTCTGTGTTGTAAAAGTACTACAGTATTAATCACAAAATAAATAGGTTTGTATTCTCAGTTTTTTTATACTCAGGGTTTTATACCCACCGCAAGCTCCTAAACCAGACATGCTCCAAAGCCTCCTGTCTGTTACTCTTCAAAAGCATTCCCTGACAGCGAGGTGCATTTAGTTCTGTATCCAGTTTAGAGATGATAATCGAATGGGTAGTGCTTATGGGTAAAGGATTTAGTTACCTTGGTAATGTACGCTCTGCGTAAAGTTTAAAATGTCGGCATGTCTTCTCCAAGTGGTCTGTTATTGGAATTATAATTTGTCAAACTGACGGATGGCATTAAAGATTTTTCGTCACAGTATTAAGAAACTGTCAAAATGTCTGTTAGCGTGACCCCCGTTAACCTGACCAGTTTATCTTCTCTGTTATGGAGTAATATCGCTCTCAAAAAGTATTTGTATTCGTATTGATATGTAAATAAAGATCTTGTACCAAAAACTGCGGAAATACTTGTTAGTCTGTGATTATGAATCTAGATTCTGTGAATGCAAACCCTTTCTCTGTGGATAGGAATTCAACTTTGTGTGTAAGAGTAAAAAATTGTTACAATGACGTCACTGGACAGAGTAATCGATCCGCGGTCTCATCGAACACAGTCCACTCCAAATTTAAAGATGGCGGAAGACAGTGATCCGGGTGGAGCAGCCACCTATCTAAACTCAGATCATGCTGTATTCTAGTTAGATTGACTGATTGGTCCAAAACTAGTCTATCCTCCCAGTGAGGGGGAAAGTCAATGTAGAATTTCACTGTCAATTTTTTAATTGATTCATTCTGATTTTTCCAATTTCTCCCAGAGATTCACTACTGGGGTCTAACCCTGCTTAGCTACCTCGTGACGAAGAAGAAACTTTCCAGGATGATTGTACCAGTTCTGGCCTCCGTTGTGGTCGCTTCCCTTAATCAGTACAGACAAGATTCTGAGATGGTGTTGAAGGTAAGAGTGACTGCATGCATTGTATTCTGCTTAAAACCATTTCATTGGAAGTAGATTTTAATTTCGAAGAATTGATGAAGATTTTTTTTTTGCATCATATGCGTAAGTCTACCTTTTTTTATGATTGTGGGGAAACGTTTTTTTGTTTTTAGTGTTTTCAGGTAGCGTTGAGAATGCTGGACGCGTGCTCAGGTGCAGCAGCCGAACTCCAAAGAGAAGACTTCGACAGGCAGATCTTCCAGCACCTCGGACAGGAGAGGGATCAGATCACCATCCCAGTAGGTTTATCTACCACTGTGGAACACATGTTTTGAGTGTCATATGTTTCTTTTTTCACACTGGGATGTAGACTGAAACAACCCATACGGACCCCACCTACTCCAAATGTTCTCGGCACCATTCCCAAAAATAACGTAAAGAGGTTCACTCACCGTTTGAACGGCATCCAATCTTTATTCAGCGCAGCTACAAGGCGAACGTGGAAATTTGATTCAAACGCCTTTCCACTGGTTAGCTAGGCTTGTGTTGCATTGTGGTATGTTGTAATGTAAGCAAACTAACAATGATCATCTACCCATATGGAAAATGTATTGTGAGTGTTGCTGCTAAAGGTCACTCTACAAGCTCTTGAGTTATGACTGTAACACAATACAATAAGTATTACAACCGCATTAGAGATGTCACACAAGAAAAGTCTTGACGTTTTGTATCTGGCACCAAGCTGAGAAGATTGAGAAACTTGTGTGTTGCATCAATGGTGTAGAACCTTTTTTTTTTGCTCTTTAAAAGCTAAAAGCCAAGCTCTCCCTTCATCTTCCTCCTCTGATTTCATATCTGAAATTGTAGGAACGGAAATAAATATGTCGGAGACTTAAAGCTTTATTTAAAGAACATCTTTTGATCTTTTGATACTTGAACTTAAACAATGAGTTTGCATCTTTTTCCTTTCTCTGCCATCAGCTGCGGAAAGCTGCGTGTCTGGGTTTGTCCAAGATGTGGTCTGACTCTGGGCTACACTACAGCATGCTGGAAAAAGCCTGCATGGATGGAAATGTGATGATGGCAGAGTGCCTGATAGAGCTAGGTGCTGATATCAACGGGAAGCAAAAAGCAGAGTCCCTCATTTATCAGGTTAGAGTGGGCTCAACATCTATCTTTGTACTGTTGTATTGTAGGTTCAGGTACATCTTTGTAAAATGGTGTTGTTGTGATCCAGCATCTATGCTGGTGATAACGGCGGTGTTTGACTTTTTCAGGTGTGTGAGAGGGGTGGTCCTTTGGAGATGGTGGAAGTCCTGCTGAGCAGAGACGCCCCTGAGCAGCAGCTCCGCCGGGCTCTGGCTGTGAGTGTGAAGAGGGGCGACGGGCCTATCGTTATCCTGCTGCTCGGCCGGCTTAGTTTGGACCTCCCCAACAGCGCCCTCTGTATCGGAGGCTTCAGACTCGGCAGACTGGAGGCTGCTTGGCTGAGCCCCCTGCTGGCTGAACGAAGCAGAGCGTACAGTCTGTGTTCCAACAGTGAGAGTGATTCAAATATTTGTTTTGGAGTGTTTTTGGCTATCTCCCAGCTTGTTTAAATGAGTAGTGCAGCTTCAGTCTGACTAGCCTGTTTTTCCTCTTAAAGGTAAAGGCGGAGGTTTGGCCAGATACATTCAGTCTCTGCAGCGGTCCAAGGGTGTCCGTGGTTTCTCCAGACCAATGTCAGACCAGTGTCTGACTTCTGGCTACATTTCGGATGAAAGCGACGACTTAAGCATGTGTATGGATGACAGCTTGTTTATGACGGACGACATAGAGAGTGATGGTACGCCATTTATATAAAAAACCTAATTTAAAGGCCACTTCTAGACCTTTACTCGGGTTATCTTTGTCAAATACTAATATTTGCTTGATTATCTGAAAGAACATAAGCTGTATACTCATTCCCAGCACTGTTGTTGGATTAATAAAAAACTGCTTGTGTTCTTCACTTTGATTAGGAAGTGATTCAGTGCTGGGCACTTTCTCTCCAAAGTTAAACAACAACTCGGCAGAGGAGCTGAGACCAAACTCCTTCAAAAGGAAACAGGGCCGTCACAGACACTCCAGCGCAGAAGTCAGTCGTGTGAATTAACATCTTTTTACACCTAGCAGCGGTTAGCACCTAATGCTTTTCCTACATGTCTGTTTGGCCTATTTGCAGAGTCCTCAAGCGGAAAATGAAAATGGAGAACCCATATACAGAACATGCAGACGGAGAAGCTCTAAGTCAGGTAAAATTGAAACTTCTCAGGGTAGAGATGTCTTAAATATTGCCTTTAGCTGTGAACGCATCAGGACAAGCTGTTGCATATTATTTGGATGATCACAAAAAGATGAGACAAAATTTTTACTTTTGAATTGTCCTTAGGGTTTCCTGGACTGAAAAAAACACTTTAAGAATTTGTTTTCTAGATTAGAATATTATATGTAGGGTTGGATAAACATGTTTACTTATTAATGCATAGCAGGTAAAACCTTGTGAATTGATTAGATTTGCTGATCAGAGGGTTCGCGCCGTGGTGAGCAGCTCTTTCGCTCGCCGTCCAGGGAGCTTTGGGATTTCTTAGTCTATCATATCTTTTTCCAAAGTTCCTTCCAGTTGGACGAAGGAAACTGGATTTAATTAAGCAATTGAGCAGCTTGTGCCATTTGCTTGAGCTTTGTGTAATTTATATCGGTTTCGACAAAAAGAAAAAGGATTATTTAGGTTAATGTAGGATTTACTTCAATTTTAATAGAGCACTGTCATTTTTAGCTAAAGTTTCAATTTCTAGGTATTTTACTGCTCAAAGATGTTAATGTTAGCTTTTTTCCCAACATGGATGTTGATATCAAAAGCTAAAACTGAGCCTTAGACTAGACAAGCATGCCTACATTTAAAAGCCTATTTTATGTATATAGTTTAAAAGTTACAAAAATAAGAAAACATGGACTGCAAAGTCAGGAGCAAGAGTGACCTCTAAATCAATAGATCTGTTATGTCAGCTATACTGCTCAGCTACAAATACATATATATGTATATATATGTTTACCAACAATAACTTAAAACCAAAATATTACTTAACATTAATTGATTTAAAAGTAACATTTATTTTATGTCCAGTGTCTTATGACCTATTATTAGCTTTAGAGTAAATGTTGATTTAAGTTGAAATAGTTTTTAAAAATGGGTTTTACAAGTTAGTGAATGTTTTTTTTTTTTTTTTTTTTTTTTTTTTGTGTTTTTTTGTTTTAGAGTTGCAACACTATGAAACGTTTCCGTGCCTTACATATTCATCTCTCCGCTCTGTGTCCGTTAACATCCATCTAAGTCAAATTTAATGATAATCGGCAACCATTCAGGCACCATAGAAAGTACTATTGTGTTCCTCAGTGCTGGGGTCTGGTGAAAACTCTGCTGCTTTGAGCAAAGAAAAGGAACGGATCCGCCTTGTGGATTTGTCTGGGAACGAATTGGACTCCCTGTCCTGTTTCCTGGATGACGCTTTTGTCCAGCAGCAACTGTGGCATGTCCAGCGGCTGGACCTGAGCAGCAACAGTCTGCTGGAGTTCCCATCCACCATCTGCCAGGTAATGCATTCGAGCTAGACATTATCGGCTCATGAGTCGAGGACGAGCGTCTTTCCTCATTGCTTTTGTGTTGGTGCAGAGTTTGAAGAGTTTGAGCCGACTGGACCTGCAGGGTAACCAGCTTCAGTCGTTGCCAGATGACCTGCTGGTTCTGCCCTCACTGAGCGTGCTCAATGTCTCTCGTAACTGCATCGGCCCCATGCTGACCTTTGACCCTGCTGCATGCTGCCCGTCACTGAGGCAGCTGAATTTGTCATTCAATAAAATCACCATATTCCCCTATGAACTCGGATTGACCATGGATAAGCTGGAGGAGCTGGTAATGGAGGGGTAAGTTATTTGGGAAAGTCTAATTGTATAAAGTAAAAAAAAATCTTTTCATTGAAGAAGTATGTACTTTTTAAAAATGTTATCCCTAAATATTTTCCATATTTTAGCATATATTTCCTTTGAAACTGCTATATAAAGTATTTCATTCTAAAAATAATACTTCTTGTTATGTTTTCTAGTAATGCTCTAACTGAGCTGTGCTCAGCTCTCCATCTCCCGGAGGTCAAGCTGCTTGATGTGAGCAACAATAATGTTGAGAATATTTCTCCAGACTTTCTGACCAGGTGCCCGAAACTGGAAACCTTCAGTGCGTCAATGAACAAAATCTGTAAGTACTAACGTGAAACCCACTTACTTATTCAGATTTTATTTTTTGTACATGTCTCATGGTATAAAAAATTCCCTGTTTTCCCCATTGCTGATAGAAAGACTTACATTAGGTTTGATGAAAATACTGTTTTTCCATTTGTCTGAGTTTATTTACCCATGGTATGCTATCAAGAATGAACGATGACTTCAGATAACGTCGTAGATAGACCAGCCAAGTCTCTCCACCTGCACGTTATTATTTAAATGTTCATTCAGTGTTCTTGTATCTTAGTCTCAGTAAATGTTTTGTTCTTTGTCCGTATCACTGCGCGATGGTGAGGAAAGTAATTTAGATTCCTCGTATGCACTGTCATGTAAAGAATTGACAACTTTAACTTTGACTTTTGACATAATCCAAATACAAGTTCTAACAAGAATAACAGGCTCAGGATTCTGAGCAATATAGGTTTAAAATATATGTATCAGATTAGGAAGAACATTTGTACATAAATGATGTTTAAAAACAATGCAGCGTGAAGTATTTTCCTCCCCGATAAATTAGGCCAGACTTTGCGTTGAATAAAACACACCCAGTCTAAATGTACCAAATGTCCAAAATGCACTCTGTAGAAAGGCTGTGTTTCAGACAAATACTTCAATATTTGGTTAGTTTAGTGTCCATCATTTTTGCAAAAAAAAAACAAGCGAAAAAGGACCTAAAGTTGATCTTTGGAGGACTCCTGTGAGTGGAAATGATCTGTAAAGCACTTCAGACTTGCTGGTCCGGTACGAAACATGTTAGACTTGTTGGGTAATCAGAGAACTGAACATACAGGAGTTCAGTGCAGCTTGTTCAAAACAGACGATGATTAGTTTATCGTTTCTATAATGCTTAGCTTTAGATTTGTTTACATTTTTACAGTATGAATTTTTAGTTAATGTTAAAAAAGCTCATTGGGCTTCAACAATTATTGCTTTATGGTATTGGTCCACAAGTGAAGACACTATTTGATTAGATCTGAGTCTAAAACTATCAGTCATTCAGTTCAATTTACTCAAGTAACATTCATTTTATTTGATATTATAAAAATCAGGAGATGTTCTCCATTTTTATCCAGGTTCCCTTTCACATATGCCAGCCAAGCTGACAACATTGAAACTGGCTAACAACAAGTTCACTCATATTCCTGAGGCCATACTGAATCTACCAAAGTACGTTCTGGAGAGAACAGCTTTCACGTCTCGTTGTTCGTAGTCAGCCGTTTAACAACTAGGTCCCCCCTCTGTCCAGCGTACGTTCAGTGGACATGAGGACCAACAACATTGAAGTTCTACCTGGTCCGGGGTGCTGGGCCTCCTGCAACATCAGGGAGTTGATGTTTAGTCAGAACTGCATCAAAAGGCTGGATCTGAGTGGACCGATCTACAGATGGGCGAGACTGGAGAAGTTCCATCTAAGCGACAACGGGCTTAGTAAGGTGAAGTGGACGCTGGAGAAATTAGCAACATGAACGGCAGATTCCAGAAAGAGACCACATTCACCATTGTGTTTTGTTTCCATCCAGATTCCGCCCCAGATCGGCATGATGGAAGGCCTGACCTCTCTGGATGTGAGCCGTAACCCCAACCTGCGGTTCTTCCCGAATGAAATGGGAAAGCTAGGCAGACTGTGGGACCTGCCACTGGATGGCCTTCGACTGGAGCTGGATGTGAAACTCTTAGGCAACAAGACCAAAGACATAGTCAGGTCAGCAGCTTCAAACTGGTGTAGCAAAATCACAGCCTACCAGCATCATGAAATTAGGATTTTGATCACAAAAAAATACTTCCTTATAAATCAAATATCAACATATAGCATCTTGTCTATTATCCCAGGTTCCTGCAGCAGCGCCTAAAAAAGGCGGTGCCGTACCACCGCATGAAGCTCATCGTGGTGGGGAACATCAGCTGCGGGAAGACGGCTCTCGTCCGGCAGCTGATGAAGCTGAAGCGCCCCCAGCTGAATTCGAAACAGAATGCCGTCGACGTCTTTGACTGGACCATCAAGGAACGGGACAGGAAGAGAATGTTACTGAATGTCTGGGACTTTTCAGGTTGGTTTGCACCTTAAACGTGCATTTGGGAAAAATTCTAACTGTAACTTAGCCTAGGGTTCACCTATCCTGGAGGGTTTTATTTTTTGTAATTTACTCATTGGCGTCATTCAGCTGAAGCCATAGTTTGCACAGAGGTTACAAACGATCAAACAGATCCTAGGCAATAAAGTAGTATGGCCTGATCTACAAAGACTCCTAATAGGAGGCACTAAAAAGTGCTTTGTGTGAATTGGGAATAAAACGACTGTAAAATGAGTGTTGAAGCATGGTCATCCTAACTCTGTTTGCTCCACAGGTGGGGAAGAGCTCATTGGCTCTCACCCTCTCTTTCTGACATCCAGAGCTCTCTACCTGGTTGTATACAACCTCAGTAAGGGAGCCAGTCAGGTGGACGCTCTCAAACCATGGCTCTTCAACATTAAAGTGAGCCACACTCTAATTCCTCTGTGTAATTTTTTTCTCCTGTTATATTTTTCCAATACAAACCATTTTTGTTTGCTTCAGGCAGTGGCTCCACTGTCTCCAGTCATCCTCGTTGGAACCCACACTGATGTGAGTGAGGAGATGCAGCTCCAGGCCTGCCTCAGCAAAATCAGACAGGAGCTGCTGAACCATCAGGGTTTCCCGGCCATCAAAGATTATCACATGGTCTCGCTATCCGAGGACTCGGACTCCATCGCCAAACTCTGCAAGGCAATCGTCAGAGAGGTCACCAGCTTCAAGGCAAAGGAACACAAAGAGGAATTCAAGCATCTGATCAGCCACTGCTGTTAATCTGTTAACACACAGCGCATTTGTTCGTCCAGATCCAAGGCCAGCAGGTTATGGGTCAGTTGGTGCCAGACTGCTACGTGGAGCTGGAGCGCAGAGTTCTCCAAGAGAGGAGCAGGGTCTCATCAGAGTTTCCCGTCCTCACTCACAAAAGGCTTCTGCATCTTATCCAGGAGAGTCGGATACAGCTGGAGGAAGCTGAGCTCCCCAACGCCATCCGATTTCTCAGTGAAGTGGGTGAGTTAAGAAGTGGACTTCATTTCTGACACCAGCATAACTTTACAGCATATTATATTGTCAATGCCTACACTTTCTTCAAATCCTGTTTTCTTTGAGGGGTAAAAAGTTTTTGGTGCTTTACTGAGATATGAACCTTCACTATTACAGCTCGTAATGTTATATATGTGTACATTTTTTTTCATTTAAGGTATTTTATTGCACTTTGACGACCCTGCACTCCAACTTCGAGAACTTTATTTTATAGACCCTCAGTGGTTATGTAACATTCTGTCTCAGGTAAGCTTATAAACCACATCATGTTTCTCTTCTCTGTACAGTCTATTTTTAAGAGTAATCATAATACAATATTTAAAAACATGCCAATGTTATTGTTGGATCTCATATTTTTATGAACAAACATTTAACTAAATGACTTTATATTTTATCAGTACAATAGCTAAAAAATACAGGGAGCATCCATGCAGCAGGTCAAATCTAGTATAGGCATGCAGACATTATCAGGGGACCTAACATTATGCTGGTTTCTCCACAGGGCTCAGTTTATTTAGCTGTAAGGAAAATATACGTTTTTTCCTCACAGCTAATCACTAAAATTTGTTGTTGACTTAAGTTTTGTAAAAATGCCAAACACCGGTTACATCTGTTAAGACGTTATGTAAAAAGCGTGAAGTTAATGCTGTATCTGTGCAGAAACTGACCTTGAAGAGCTGTGGTCTCTTGGAGCAACCAAAAGGAGTGGTTCAGCGGTCTGCTGTGGAAAAGTTTCTGTTGGAGACCAAACGCTACCCAAAGACTCACATGGTCCAGTTCTTCAAACTTTTGGAAAAGTTTCAGATTGCCCTTCTATTTGGTGAGGACCAGCTATTGGTTCCCAGCAGGTAAATTGGTTTAGATTTCTACGTGTTGAAGTGCATCTGTTTAGAGCTGCCCAGTTCCTCATGTTCTCTGATTCCTCCTGTTTTGAACAGTTTGTCAAAGCACAGGCCCGTTATTGAACTACCTCACTGTGAGAACTCTGAGATGATTGTACGTTTGTATGAGCTCCCTTACTTCCCCATGGACTTCTGGTCTCGGCAGATCAGTCGCCTTTTAGAGGTTTCTTCATATTTGCCCTGTGGAAGAGGTAAGATGATCAATAGCTCCTGGCTTAAATGCTGTTTACTGTCACTTTTGGACATCTACCTTTCGTTTAAGTGGTGTAAAGGGATCTGGTGTCCTTATGTACCTTAAGCCAGGTTTCCACTGATCTATTGGACTTAACATAAACGCTTTACTCAACTCAAACTGATTCAACTAATTCTAATTCAAGTAATAATTGTCTGATCTGAGGACATCTCAAATTGAATTCCTAGATTGTTGTTTTGTATATAAAAGAATGGATTTAGGACAAAAGGACAACAGTAAAAAGTAATATACATGACCATGACACAGCAGAACAATGTTAATTCAAAATTTCAAGTTTCACAAATACCTCAAAGATGAAGCAGATCTACATTTTACGATCATCTGTAAAAAAAAATTGTTTTTTTATTTGAAATGTAAGCCCACATGGCCACATAGCAAACAGCGGTACAACAGCCTAAGAATTTTAAGGAGAAAAATTATCACTATTACAGCTGGGTTACTTTTCTTTCCTCCAGAAAAGGCACTTCGACCTAACCGGATTTACTGGAGGCAAGGCATTTACCTAAACTGGTCCCCTGAAGCATACTGTTTAATGGAGGCTACTTCAGAGGAGCAGAGTCCCTCTTGCTTTGTCAGGATAACTGTGCCCTCATGTCGAAAAGGTACTGTGTAGTTCGAAAATGTCTAATTTTGGAAAGGATAATGGTACTGTCTTAAACATGAATTAAAAACAAAAGCTAATAACACATAAATAGTTTAACTATTGTCATTAACACTAGCAATTGCTATTATTTAATATACTCTATATGAAATGTTGCAATTTTAAATGTTAGATTCTTCCTGTTTTTGATGATAATGCATACAGTATTGTTGTGTTCCTGACAGTATTACCTTATATTTTGCCCATTGTCTCTTTTGCTCAGGCCGATTGTTACTTGGCCAAGTGGTGGACCACGTTGACTCCGTACTGGAGGAATGGTTCCCTGGTTTGCTTAACACCGACATGCATGGAAACGGAGAAGCTTTGCTGAAGAAATGGGCTCTGTACAGTTTTGAAGATGGCCAGGAGTGGAGCAAGATTCTGCTGGAGGACCTTTGTACCTATTGTGATCAAGATCACGGTACCTGACTTTTATTCCTAAGAAGAAATTTGACATGTTCAACATGCAGGCCTATGGTATGTTTCTTGGTCTGCTGGATATTAGGGCCTCAGATTCAGGAGGATTAGTGTGGCTGTGGAACACTGGTACAGGTTTACAACATCAGGTTTTTCCAACCATTTTATGTGTATTTTGAACTTCAGTGACTCATGCGGGAGGCACTTCAGAGGGATACCAGACATCAAGATAGGGGCTGTTAGGTCCCTTAACTACCCGTGTCAGTGCTTGGTTTATATTTCCTGCATTCTGACTTTTTCATGCGGAGTGTTTGACTCTGCCAACATAGCCCTTCATCACCAGTCTTGTTCATAACCTTTATGGCCAGAATTTCTTGGCAAATCAAAGGTTTTGTGGATATCCGTTTTGGTTGTAATGGGATCAGTTGATGTGGTTCTGTTGGCTTCTTTAGAACGTGGCTATAGCTTTTATTGTAGAAGTTTGCAGCCATGCATAAAGCAACTTGCATTAAGATTTGTACCTCCACGTTTGAGAGGCAGGCCAGAGATACTTGTCTGCAGTGATGCCAAAGCTGTATCGCTCGGTCTTGGGGAAGAAAAGCTGAACCGAAAGGTAAAGCACTCAATTTACTGGTCGATGTCTTTTCCTACCATCATCCATGTTTTTTCCTACTTTGAGTAGCGACCAGAAAAACAAGACTACAGATACAAGCAGCTGAAATTAAACGCCTCCACAGGTTGCCTGGGTGAAAGAGGGCCGACCCCCGAATAAGCCGAAGATGATTGATGGGTTTAATTTCATATTATATGCTGATGACATGATCTTGTTTTCTGTCTTGTCCTCTGATGATATTTTTTGGTATATGCAGTAAGCTGGCTTTCTAAAAGTTAGTCATTCCTATTCATCGTCCCAGTTATTCAAACCAAACTAAAAACCTGATTACCTTCTTGAACTTAGATTTCTTGCTGGTGAACCCGAAGAATCCACGCTGCACGCTTCCGATCTCTCAGATCGCCCCAGACCTGGTCCTGGGAGACCAGGCAGCAGGAACGTTACTTGACGGCGAGGAACTGGAAGTAGAGTTCTCCAAAGAACACAGACTAGGTATGTTTTTGTATTTTATTTCTTTTTGATCAAATCTCCTAAAAAAAAAGTTTGTAATATTTGTATCTGTAAATCTTATTTTAAAGGAGATGGAGGTTTTGGGACCGTTCATCTAGGATTTTATAAAAATGAAGAAGTTGCTGTGAAAGTTTTCAACAAACATGCATCCAAACTTTACGCCCACAGACTCCTTAGACAGGTAATGCTGAAAGGGTTCTGCTGCAGCAGATGCTCTAATTGTTGTCTTTAAGACATAAGTATGAGGATAATAATAACAAGAGTCACAGGTAAAACTAATTTGCTTGTTTTTTTTTCAGGAACTCGCAGTCCTGGGCCGTCTCCGACACCCCAGCCTCGTGGGGCTGCTAGCCGCAAGCTCCGCTCCACAGGTCCTGGTGATGGAGCTCGCTCTCAGAGGCTCTCTGGACTCTCTCTTTGGCCAGGAGAACGGAAGCCTCAACCGAAAGCTGCAGCACCGCATCGCCCTGCATGTGGCGGATGGCCTCAGGTAGAATTTCAAAGTAATTGCAATATGAGACTTAACTTCTGCAGTGTTTCCAAAGTTTATTTAGCTAATATTAAAGAAATTGAAGAGTGAAAATGCCACAGGATATCATTTGAAATAATCTAAAATATGTTTGGTTTGTAAAACTGTTTCTAAACTTGAATGAAATCCTTGACTTGTTTTATTTTTAATTTTTTAGCTGATATAAGTCCGACTTAAAGTCTGGTGTTCAAAGTTATGATTGACTTAAACATTTTGACTATTTGCACATATTAATGTTAATGTTTTCTAAAAATTTTGTAAGAATAGCATTTTTTTTAAAGATTGTATGTCCTGACAAAAGACTACTAGATGGATAATCTATGAATAAAATTAAGCTTCTCTGGCCCCTTCCGTTGATCGGAGTCAGCAATTAAACTATTAGCAAACTTGATAAAATAACTAGCACTACCAAACCCTATCTAACATTACACAATGCTAGAATAATTACCTACTTACCGTAGTTACCGTTATATTAGTTCATCCATTATTCATTAATTAGAAAAAGTGAAACGTTGCAAAGTCACATTTTAACGTGATTTCAAAATACGTATTGATTCGAGGACCAAGACTTTAGTCAAAGTATGGGCAGGTCATGCTTATTAATTATGTTTCCATCCAATTCTGCAAATCTTTTCTAAAACGATACATGAAAAAACAATAAAATGAAGCGATGATGGAAATTTTCAGTCTTATTTGACGTTTTTTGCTCAGATCTCTTTTCTACAGGTTGAGTAAAATGTTTATATAAAATGGAGGAAAACGGTTGGTTGAATAAAATTTACGCTGTTTATCCAGCAACCGTCATATGATTTCCAGCTGTAAATCTTTTGGATGTGTTAAAACATTCTGCAGCAACGGCGACCTAACAGCATTGTGTTCCTAGTCATGACTAAACTGATGCAAATTTTTTTATAAAACCAGATTTAGGCTTGGTTTCTTGTCTGTTTAGCTATTTAGTACTCGACAATGTTCAGCCCCAGATCATGTGATCACTAATTATTGGAAAAGGTATAAAAGTGATGGACTATGACATCCCTGGAAAAATGTACATGCTAATAGATTTTTTTTCACCCAATTAAACTCCATGGAACGCAAAACTGAAAAGATACACTTACTCCATAAAAAAAACAAGTTCTTTATGGTTAATCTGTGTTTGCAGAAGCAAAAATTTTAATTAGCACAGTGTGGTTTCATCCTGTCTTTTTTTTGTTAGCATGTTTTAACCATTTGGGGATCAAAGAGACCCTCTTGCTACAGCCAAAGGAATCTGTATCTGTTCTTTCTGAATATTAGGTTTAAACACTTTATAGTCTGGGGCAAAATAAAATCAATTTCAAGTCTATTTTGAAAATACGAGAAGTCTGATGTTGGCTTGTCAGACACAACCAGATGTAAAAATGTAGTAGGTACAGATCTTGACAAAAATATTTTTTTTCCCCCTGAAAATCACAAGTTTTTGTAATTTTTATTTCCAAAAGGTATTCACAAATTTTTCACATTTTTTTTAAACGTAACATTTGCGATCAGGTACCTCCATTCTGCCATGATCATCTATCGGGATCTGAAGCCCCACAACGTGCTTCTGTTCACCCTGAAAACAGACTCGGACATCATCGCCAAAATCACAGACTATGGCATCGCTCAGTACTGCTGTAGCATGGGAGTGCGTAGCTCAGAAGGCACCCCAGGTCAGACGCCGTCTCTTCTGTAACGCCGAATGCTCGCGACGAAAAAGCGCTGACGGATCTCCGTCTGGCAGGTTTCCGAGCGCCAGAGGTGGCACGAGGTAATGTGACCTACAACCAGCAGGCAGACGTGTTCTCGTTCGGCCTGCTGCTCTACGACCTGCTGACGGGCGGCGAGCGCATTTCTGAAGGCGTGAGGTTCCCCAGCGAGTTTGATGAGGTCGCTGTGCAGGGAAAGCTACCAGGTGCAAATGAACTCTGAGTGCTGATGTTGTTTTTTTCGGGGGGGGGTGGCTTTAAAGAGTAAAACAGAAAATTAGAATGAACAACATTGTTTTATTTGTTTTCCTTACACAGACCCAGTAAAGCATTATGGCTGCCCACCTTGGCAAAGCTTTCAGACTCTGATGATGGACTGTCTGAAGGAAAGCCCACAGGATAGACCCACCTCCGTCCAGGTGAGGCCCTGAACAGCTGTTAGGTGATAAACATAATCTATGGCGCAATCAGGCTGTAGGCACAGGGCCGTTTCTAGGTTTGTGCGGGTCGCTAAGCAGAGTGTTGTTTTTGGGACCGCCTGTAGTTATTTATTATACTACAAAGAAGTGATTCCTAACCTCTTAGATCGCCCCAATAAAATACTACAGTCTTCTACATTTTACATGCAAAATAGCTCAAAATAAAACAAGACATCAACAATTCTCTATATGTCAATAAACAAGACGGTAGATCCTTAAAGCTTTACTTAAGGTTTTACCTTCATAATATACTTTTTACTTTGATTTGACAGTGGTATCTTTACCTGTAATTTGGTAAGATTTTATCTATCAACTGTACTTTCAATTAAGTGCTTTAGTTTTGTACGGTTTTATTTTATTTTTATCCCACGTTTATTTTTAACACAAAGAATCAAATAAACTTATGAGAAAGTTCGAGATTAAAAACAGGACAATTGAATGTTGGTGAGATGAGGCTGAACGTGCAGCTTTGGTTCCACCTGGTGGCCAGAGAGCTCTAATGGACACGACTCTGAATATCTTCGGGTACCAGATGGGTTTTTCAAACACCACAAAAGTGATTCAAACGGGGGAAAAACGATTTTAAAAAACTTCTATCGCCCCCTTATTTGTTCCTGTCATCTCTTTGACGTGCGCAGGTGTTCGACAGGCTGAATTCAGGGGAAATGCTGGGCTTACTGAATGAAGTGAAGGTTTCCAGCGTGTCATGCGCTCAGTGCCTCACCTTGAGCTGCAGCAGTGGCCAGAAAACGTCCAGCCAGAAGGCGTGGATCGGCGGGGGCAGCAGCTCCCAGAGGAAGGGCTTCTTGGCATCCGTGGACCTGGAAACCAACGCGGTCACCACACAGGTGAACACCCGGAGCCCAAAACGTGAAGCCTTGGGTTTGTCTTCTGTCTGACAAAATGTTGTAGACTTACATGATGCTGAGGTGTTAGAAATCATCACCTCACACCTGCACCTGGATACGTCTAGAAGATCTAGAAGATGGAGGGGAGCAAAGATTCAAACTGCATTACATTTGATCGCTCCCAACCTGATGAGCAACAATCAAAACATAATCCGTCATTGATTAGTTATAACCATCAGACATTTTAGCCTTGGAGAGTATTTTTTAAGTTCATTTATTTAATTTTGGAGTGAAACCTGAACAATAGACAATACACACAATAAATTGTTCACACTCACCCGTTTCCCCAATTATTCATATTTAAGCAAATGTGAATATTTAAGTTTACTTGAAGAACTCTAAGCAATGTCTCTTAAATACACCTTATAGCAAAATGTCAGTTTTTGTCATTTGTTGATCTTATTAATATGTAATATGTATGTTGGTAAATTATGCAGCAACGATTTCCATACAATGCTGACCAGGTGGACTGGAGATCTTTGGTGAAGTTTGGACGCTCTCCTTTTTTTCCCTTCATTGTGTGAAATCTTGTCTCTCCACATTGTGGTGATGCTCTCCCTCCTCCATAAATTTACAGCTGTGATGTTCTCCCACCTTCTCCTGTCCCTGTTGCCCTTCTCTCTCTCCTTCAACTACGTCTTCACCTCATTTATCCTTTAACAGAGTAACCAAACGTAGCTAAAATTATATGTGTAGTTAGTGAACCTGTTTTTTATCATCCCCAGCACTGCTTTCATTAAAATGTAATTTCTTGATAGATCATCAGTTTTTACCTGTTTCCCCAGGACTCCTGGCTCCGTCACTTTGCGCCACTCAGTTTTCCAAACAGACCAGCCTCTTACTGCTCTGTTATCTTCTCGTGCTGCGTTCACTGCAGTCGGACATCGGAGATTCGCGGTCTCAATTGTCAAATTGGCCATTACTTTTCTTTTAAGTCGTTGCTGCCAGCTCGGGCAGGTCCCATGCATCCAAACATGCTGCCCGCTGTGTTCCTCGGTCCTCATGACGCTGTTTGTTCGTCACAAACGGTGATCTTTCCTCTCGCCGGGAGCAGGAGGTGGAAACCAGCCCCGTCCTTTGCCTCGCAACCGTCCAGATCCAGAACGAGGAGTCGGATCGGTTGGTGGCAGGCACACAGTCCGGTTCCTTGTTGGTCATCAGCACCCAGGAAGTGTCCACCTGGCACCGCCTGCAGAGTGTGAGCGACGCCGTCACGTCGCTGTACTTTCACCTGCAACCTCGGCGCACGTAAGTCCGATCTGCACTGTGTGGAAGTTTGTGTGTGGTCTTGTATTTTGTACACTACCATCCTATGTTGTGGGGACCGACTGCTTCTTCAGGGCACCATTGTGTTGTGGTTAAGTTCCTTTTTTTATGTTTAATTTCTGATTCCTTCGCAGCCAAAGAAAGAATTATTTGCTGGTCGGCACCGCAGACGGAGTCCTCAGTGTTTACGAGGAGTCTGTGCTGATGGTAAATATTCGCTCCCATCTATGACACCTGGCGATTGAGCCGTCGGTCGTTATCGGTCTGCTCTCCTCTCCCTGCAGCAGGAGAACGGCCCGCCTGTCAAAACTCTCACCGTGGGAAACGTCAGCACGCCGCTCGTGAGTCTGGGCCAGTCGACTCACTCCCTGGACAGCAGGTCCGTGTGGGCCGGCTGCGGGACCGATGTCCTCTCCTTCTCCGTTGACTATGACGTCTGCAAGTCCATCGACACCAAACCAAGGCTCGTCTTCCAGTGAGTCTCAAACAGAATCAGTATTTCGCAAAAGACGTTTTATCCACATTGTCGAAACGGAGTCTAGCTCAACTTTAAAGGAGAAGAAACGACCAAGTACATACAAACCGGATTCCAAAAAAAGTTGGGACACTAAACAAATTGTGAATTAAAAGTGAATGCAATTATATGGAGGTGCCAACATTTAATATTTTATTCAGAATAGAAAACAAATCACAGATCAGAAAGTTTAAACTGAGAGAATGTATCATTTAAAGGAAAAAATATGTTGTTTCTAACTTTCATGGAGTCAACAAATTGCTAAAAAGTTGGGACAAGGCCATTTTTTACCAATGTGTGGCATCCCCCCTACTTCTTACAACACACCAGTTTCTCAAGTTTAGAAATAGGAATGCTCTCCCATTCATGTCTAATACAGGCCTCTAAGTTTTCAATCGTCTTGGGCCTTCTTTGTTATACCTTCCTCTTTATGATGCGCCAAATGTTCTCTATAGGTGGAAGATCTGGACTGTAGGCTGGTCATTCCAGTACCCGGATCCTTCTCCTACGTAGCCATGATGTTGTGATTGCTGCAGAATGTGGTCTGGCATTATCTTGTTGAAAAATGCAGGGTCTTCCCTGTAAGAGATGCTGGAAAATACAATAAGAGATGCAAGCTGCCCATGCCACAAGCACTCATGTGCTAGATGGGTTATCGAGTTTCAGCTGCCATGGCGGATGGCACGGTGGATTGGGTTCACTGACAATGCTTTCTGGAAGCATTCCTGAGCCCATTCTGTTATTTCCTTTACATTCCTGGCATTCCTGTTTGAGGTGCATTGACGTTTAAAGGCCTGGAGATTACGAGCATCCAGTAGAGTTTTACGTCCTTGACCCTTACGCACAGCAATTGTTCCAGGTTCTCTGAATCTTTTGATGATGTTATGCACGGTTGGTGATGATAACTTAAAAGTCTTTGCTATTTTACGCTGGGTAACACCTTTGCTGCACATCTTTCTAACATCTTTCTGCGCAACAATGGTGGAATTGGTGATCCTCTTACCATCTTGGCTTCAGAGAGACACTGACACTCTGAGAAGCTCTTTTTATACCCAATCATGTTGTCAATTGACCTAATTAGTATTAATTGGTCTTCCAGCTGTTCGTTATATGCTTAATTTACTTTTTCCAGACACTTATTGCTACTTGTCCCAACATTTTTGGGATTTGTTGACACTGTGAAATTTTGAATAAACATTTTTCCTTTAAATTGATACATTTACTACGATTAAACTTTTGATCTGGCATCTATGTTCTATTACGAATAAAATATTGACATTTGCCATCTCCACATCATTGCATTCAGTTTTTATTCACAATTTGTTTAGTGTCACAACTTTTTTGAAATCTGGTTTGTAGATGTAGAAAAATAAATGGTATAATCATGTCCAAAGTTAGTAATATTGCTAAGATAAAAAAAACAATCGAATGCTTAACAGTTTATTGGGATTTTATTTGTTAAATTAACTTGAAGTAGGGCAAAATTATATGGAGGAAAAAGAACAGGTGCTCCAAAATCGTGTTTTTAAACTGCTTTACAGATCAGGAACAGTTTTTTATTTTTGTTTAAATCCTCAAAGCAAAATCAGAGGCCAAGTAAATTAATCGGTGGCCTAGTCAAAGTCCAGACCGAATAAATTAAGAATTTGTGGCTCCTTAAAGTATATAAAAATTATATTCGCAGACTTTTTTTCCATCCCTTCTGACTCAGCCGTAGTTATATTTTAAAGAACAATGCAAAACAAAATATAGTGTCTTAAGTATGCAAGGCGTGAAGAGACACAAGCATCCCTATTTATTCATCCCTACATGGACCACATAGCCAGCAGCGGACGCCGAGTAGCGAGGCGTGCGTTTCTCGCATGGTGGTGGACAAACACGTGTATCTCAGCAAAGCCGGGACTCCGACTGTCGAGGTGTGGGACAAGAGGAGCGGGAGGATGGTGGACTGCATCGACTGCGCTCAGATCATCAGGTACGTCCTGCATCATTTTTGCTACGATCTGCTCCGAGTCAGGCAGTGATGGTGGTTTCCCTCTGCAGGCGAGGCTCTGGGGCCAGCCGAGCGCAGCTTCTCTCTGAGGCCTCGGCGTCCTGGGCCACGGTTAAGGCATTGATGATGCGGAGCGCTGCGGTTCTCTGGATCGGCACCAGAGGGGGCTACCTGCTCCTGCTGGAGCTCTCCAATCATCAGACGCTGCAGGTCGTGGCGCCCTCGTGCGATTCCATTCGTTCCATCGCGTCTGCGGTCATACGTGGGTCCCCAACATTTACCACTGTGTTATTATGTAGAAACAGTTCATGGTCTATTCTGTCTTTACAGTAAAATGCACCACTACACTCAAATGAAATGGTTATTAAAAACAAAAAAATGCTTTGGAAAAAACAGCTTTATTATGACAGAATAGAAAATTATGTAGAGAAAATTGCCTATAATGTTTAAACTGAAAACCATTTTACAATATTACTCTTTTTCCTATGAACTTCCAACAACATCTTGCTTCTTGATGTCACTTTATTTCTACTCTGCCTGAAGGTTAACTCGTCAGAGCTAAAGATTAAAACTCAGCTCGTATCTGTTGTGTAACAACGAGAGTGTGAGAACAAACGTGGGAAAAAGAGCAAAGAAAAAATTTTATGCAGCTGGCTTTTTGTTTGGCCTTGTTTCCCCGTGTCTCGGGCCGCTTGCGTGCAGACGCCCTGACGTCCCGCTCGCCGCCGGTTTTGCCAGCGATCAACAGTGTTTGCCCTGAATGTAGCTTTTTTTCCCCTCTTCTCTCTCTCCCTTTTTCAACAATCAGCGTCGATAAACGCGAAGAACGCGAAGAACGCGGTGCTGGTTCTGGGCCGGAGGCTCCCACCGGACAAAGACCGAGGCGGTGGGTGTGAAAGCGTCCTCGTATGCCCCGTTGCTTTCCGAAAACAGTCGCCTCGCTGTGCGACACTTAACACGTGTGCGTGTGTTTGTTTGTTTGGTCCCTCTAGATGAGGAGCCGGTGCTGATGGTGTGGAACAGCATGCTGCCCCTTGAGGTCAAAGAACTGAGAAAGCACTGTGAGAAGAGAGAGCGGGCCGCAGCCAGGATAAGAGAGCAGCTCCATCACTTCTGAGCTACGGGTTTCAGTCGCTCCCACCCTGATGAGACACTTTTACCCAAGTAGAATAATCTTTGAAAGCCCAAAATGCATCACACCTGATTAGTGTAATGTAACAGTAAAAAGGATCTTTCTTACACGGGTTTGTTTGCTGATCGTTCATGGCTGCCCTCTAGTTTTATACTTATTTGACAGAGGAGTCGGCCAAAAGGAAACGACGACATTCACTTTTCAGGACTCGGACCCCGGATGTTTCATAAGAGCTTAATAAAGACTGGAGCGCTCCGAGAACAATCTACTTATAGGTTTGATTTCTGCACAAACCACTCTTGAAAAATCTGCCATGTTTTATCAGCTAGTACGTTTTTGGGAGGGTTGGGTTAGGGACGTTGTTTTTCTAAAGGGACACCGTTTATTTTCGTGTTTTGGTTTGTGAGAGCAGAGGACATGTTGAACTATACTCCTGCTCCCAATATACACATATAGATGGGGGGGGGGGGGGGGGG
>JAVLVB010000470.1:538338-652027 GCA_032876305.1 Orestias chungarensis
TTGCGAGTTAAGCATTTCATGAAAAAAATATTTACAATGAGGACACAGTCCTCAGCAACACTGACATTAGTAAAAAAAAAACAAAGACATGAGAGTTAAGTAGCTCTGAACCTTAAAAACACTGTACTGATTTCCAAACTATCAGGATAAATATATTTATAATATTTATATTATATTTACAGAATACCTAAATTTACAACGATGTATTCTATAAACAAATATAAATGAATTTAGGCACAATTCTGTCACACACAATCGTGGGATACAAACACTGTCGTCTAAATGTTTTACCAAAGCCGGGAGGAAATTTAGCCGCACATATATTAGTCGTTTTACATCATTATTTTATCCAGAGTGGATCAGTGGGACTAACCTTTAAAACTTTAATGTGAGGACCTAAATGAACAAAGCTATCTTATACAGCAGGGTTGTTGCTGCAAACAGACCTGAAGCCGGAAATACCCTCTGGTCTCTGCAGGATCCAGCAGGATGCTCAGAAACTGAAGGGGGTCGGTCGGTAGGATTCTGGTTTCCAGCGGAAATGAGTTGGACAAGAATAATCTCTTCATTTTAGGCTTACAGTCACATAAGGTTCAGAGACAACAAACAACAGAGACGCTACGTTATCTACAGAGAAGACACGTCGCAGTAACAATGTAGAAAGATGACGATGGCTGACTAAACGCTCGCAGACGGGTGGAGGAGAGAAGTGGCCGGGGTGAAGCTAGCTATCGCGGTCGGGTCTACAAGTCCGACTCGGGCATGTCTGGCATGTCCGCCATCAAGTAACCAATCCCATAGCGGCCGTTGGGAGCTGTGTCCGCGTCGGTCCCTCCGCCGCTCTGCTTGCGGTAGATGCTTTTGCCGGGCATCGGCGAGGGCGCCTCGCTGGGGGTCCTGCCGTGGATCAGGCTGGCGTCGTCGTCGTCCTCCGGTCGAGGGCTCTCCTTGATGACGCGGCCCTTCTTGTAGGAGACGGCGGAGAGGCCGCCGCTGTTCTCGTCGATGATGTTGAAGTAGCGCAGGCAGAAGACCACGGGCACGGGCATCATGGCCATCACCACCAGGGAGATGCACACGGCAATCCCCCAGGGGGGAAAGTGGAGGCTCTTCTCTACGGCCTGAAAGGGACGGAGGCGACAAAAAAAAGACGTGACTACAGGCTTTACCACATCACAGAAATCCATGTATTACAAGGATCTTGGGCCGACATTGTGAAACGTTATTTACCGATTTCACTAGTTATTGACCTTTAATGTTTGTCTGCGCTTTTCTGGAGAGGTCATGTGATAACTACACCACAATATCATTAGTTTTTTTTAGGGGGTTCAAAAGGACAGGGAAGTATTTAACAATGTTGGTAAATATTGGTTATCGGACACAACTGCAAGAGTAATATTGGTATCGGGCCAGACTTTTATATCAGTGCATCTCTATTAAATAGCTATTTCCTCACCATTTTATTCACATTAAAGAGTGACCTAACCTCTAATGTTGGTTTCTTTCAACAGAGCCCGACACCTTTCGCCAAACAAATGGTTTTAACTCAGAGGGACTAAATATAAATAAAACAAGTTTTTTGTATTCCCCCCCCAAAAAACAACCCATTATTGTTCCTTTGCCACTCAATTAGACACAATTTTTTTAATAAAATGCATTGAAGTTTGTTCATATTAAGTGTATGCGGTGTGTGGCTACAGAGGGGATCCATTTACCACCACGGCTCTCCCAATAAAGTTCGTCTCGGAAAGAGAAATCATATATTTTATCTTTAATTTGGAGGCATCGCTCAAAAAGTTCTCGAAATGAAATAGAATCCTAATTTAATTGACTGTATGTGTGTGGTGGTGATTGGTGGAAACACCTTACAAGACCTGCTGTCATTGGCTAACTTATATAACTGTTGAGTACGATGTTTGCCACTATTGTATTTTTGTTGGCACTACTTTGTGAAGTTGAAGGTTACGCACTTAGAAAATAATAAAGGCGGAGCCTCTGTTCTTCTCTGTGTGTTCGGCCAGAGCAAGGCAGTGTGGCTACAGTTGAATTAATAATGTCTCCTGTTTCCTATGTATTTAAATAAGTTAATACTTCTGCAAAGATGTATTTACAAGATACAGATGCCGACGAAGAATCCAGAGATTCCCGAGGAAATAATAGGAGATCCGCTGCAGAAGAACCAACAATAACGACAACGTCCGAACTCACCATGTAAGCCGGGGCTATTGTAGGCTTTTCCTAATATGACGTGTATTCATTTATGTTGGTGCTTGTAAATCATAAATACTATATTTTAAATTAATTTCCTTACATTCACAAAAACACCTACAAAAGCTTTACTTGAGCAACTAAAGGCTGCTTTTTTGCTTTGTCCCCTTTAACCTTTGTCCCACATGGGCTAAAATCACACTGGTGCTTCGGTCTAGGTGGAGCAGACCAAACATCCTGTTTATTCTTCCCGGCTTATGGAGCGTTTGAACATCTTTTTTTTTTTCCTCTTTCAGCTACCGCCCCGTTTCCTCTGAGACATTTAAACTTGCTTTCATTCAGTTGCAGGGTGACACAGCTGGTGGACGACTGCTGCCACTTGACCCGGAAGACCCAAACTCACCTCTTCCTGTATCCAGGCGCTGTAGCTGGGTGGCGTCATGATCAGCTGGATGAAGCTGGCGCAGAGCAGCACCAGCAGCAGGATGGGCGTGATGTACTTCCACATGTAGTAGTAGAAGCGGTACGGGGTGAAGCCCAGCATGTCTCTCAGGTCTTCAAAGAATCTAATTAAGGAGGAGAAATCGGCGGTTTGTTTCACGTCGTCTCACTTGTTAGGAGCCGAGGAGTAAACGGAATATTCTGACGGCGACGTCTGCCCGCTTACTTGTCGATCCCGTAGACCCAGGCGATCGCCACGTTCTCCAGCACGACGACGATGAGCAGCGGCAAAGTGGCGGAGTAGTCGTCGAACATGGTCACGAAGTAGTTCCCTGAGCGCTGGACGAACAGGAGCCCGATGGAGAAGGCCAGCACACAGCATCCCACTGCAGGACAGAGGCGGGAACGCTGTTATTGAGCATGGCTCGGTCGCACCGGTTGACTTTGAGAGCCTGGATAGATTCTACTGGAAACAACCTGGATGGTCTTAAAAGGCTGAACATCAAACTCTGCCGTATAGTTGAGTTATTGATCACACCTGAACATAAGCCGCACCTGCTAAATTGAAAAATGAAGCTATTGTACCCCCCCACGTCTACTCTCCCTAAACTTTAGCATCTCGGGAGCAAAACCCAACACAACTCGCATGAGTCCAGGAGTGCGAGAGCGACCCGTCGCCAACCTGTGAGGAACTCCTTGCGGACTTTGAACGTGTCGATCAGCGGAGTGAGGATTCCCTCGATGGTGCCGAACATGCTGCCGAGGCCCAGGTTAATCAGCATGAGGAAGAACATGACGGACCAGAAGGGCGAGGCTGGGAAGTGGGTCATGGCTTCTGTGAAGGCAATGAAGGCCAAGCCTGTACCCTGGACTGCCTGTTGAAGAAAGAGGGAAAAAAAAGTTACAACAATCAATTCTCTTTTCACGGATGTTGGTAGAATAATAACTGAAATTGAAAACAAAAAAAACAACAACGTTTCGTTCACTGATTCAAATATAAGAGCAAAACTATAACTAACTGAAATCATATCCTGCATTTTCTAAAAGTAAATCATACAGAAATTATAGATTTAATATTCTTGGTTTTCATGTTTATGACCCTAGGTAGCCTCTATAAAACAAAACAAAACAAAAAAACTAGCAGACCCTCTCTAAAAAAAAATGAAACTAACTGAATTAGACAAAAAGGAACAAAATCTAAAACTAAACTAGATGAAAAACCCAAACTATTAGTGAGGACCTATGTTCTTGGTTTGAACCTACCTGTACCTGCGCAAATTCTTCTCACTTTAAACTTGAGGAACAAATATATGTTGGTTGCATGATTAAAGTTTCTGTACGCTAATAAGCTAACACTGCTGGGAAGACTCCGTCTTAGCAAAGTTACATGAATTTATTCGACTTTGCTTGTCAATCAAGATAATAGTTTCCGTTAAAACTTTTACTACATGAATGAATGTTCACATGAGAAAAACACTAGATCAATGATTAAATGGAGCGTTTTAGTTTTTTTTTTTTTTGGATGCACCTGATTGAGCTCATTCTCAATGCTGCAAGCCTCCAGCCCCAGTTGGGCGTAGTCGTCCTCCTTCACCCCTCGGATGATCTGTATCATCTGATGGTAGTCTTCGGTGCTGACCTGGCTAACATGCGTCAGGTTTATATGGTGGGGAATCAGACTTGGTTCGATACCGTTGCCCAGAAGTGCCACGATCTTATTAGTGTTTCTACAGAACAGGAGGAGCAGATAAAAACATGTTTGTTAAAATGTCCTATAAAACCATAGAAAATGTGTATTTGTTCTATTTAATTCCACTTAGAAAGGACGTCATGGGAATTAAATGCCGCCATAAAAAACAGAAAGAATCTTTGTTCCCCTTTGTTTTCTGACAAGAGAGAGAGATAGGCTGGCGCCGTCACTTACAGAGCGACGCATTTGCTGTTCATGATGTTGGCTTTGAAGCCGAGCACGGCGAACACCACCAGGGTGGCCAGCACGGACGTGAAGAAGTTGATGAAGGACACCAGGACGGCGTCGAAGTGGCAGTTGTTGTCTCGCTTGTTGTAGCTGGAGAAGGCGATGACGCCGCCGAAGCCGAGGCCCAGCGCGAAGAACACCTGCGTTGCCGCCTCTCGCCACACCTTGGCCTCCAGCATTATCTCCAGCTGAGATCGGAGTGGACACATTTGGGTTTTGGATGTACATATTTTGATCAAATGAAAACGAATATGTGGAGTGTGAAGTTGATGTAAGATCAGCTCCTTGTTTTGGATATTTCTGAAAAGAAATTCTGTAAATATTCTCGTTTTAAAGCTCTATTAACATGTGTTTCAATCACAGATACAAATGCAAGATGACTGCTGGGAGATAATTGAGTGGGTAAAGTTTTAAGTCAGTGGGATTCCAGGCAGAGAAGAATTTGTCCCTGAGAGTATATTTTATTTTCTGTAATGGTATAAATTGTGTCAGGTCACTAAACCACGAAGACACTTTGGGAGGATTTTTTCGATTTCCAATGCAATGATATTCTTCTATTTTTTTAAAAATCTTTCCCTTAATGTTGCATGTCTTCTATCTGTGGTGCCAAATAAGGCCGTAGCTACGTTGGGTTGAAGATTAATATTTAAATGCTTCTGACAACGTTTTAAAGATGGCTGACTAACAGGTTCGGGAGGGCTGGGCCTGACCAAAACATGTGAGTTAAATCAGCAGGAGTGTTGCGACACCTGTCGCAGTTTGCATCTGTGGTAGGAAGTATTTTAGCCAGTCTCACGTTGGAGTAGCGGATGCGATGTAGGATCTTGAATTGTATAATGCTTAGCCTAGGTGTCCTGATCCAAGTCCCCTACTTATCCACCCAGTCTGCTGTGTTTTTTTGAACATATGAGGCCCAGTAATAGTGACAAACATTTGGAAGGGCTAAGCCACCTTTATTTTTAGCCCTCTGTAACAGACGGCTAGGTCTGTTACAGAGCTAGGCTTCTTCCCATTCCACATAAATAAAACTAGAGCCTTATAAATACACTTAAAAAAAGGACCTAGAGAGAAAAAGTTGAACATTGTTAAACATTGAAACAGGTAAAGAAATCTGTCGAGTACATTCCTTTTAATACAGTTTACTTTCCCGGCTAAGGATGGGGGAAGTTGTTTCTATTTCTTCAAGTCTAATTTAACTTTTAAAATTGTGATTATAATGTTTTATTATTATTCCGTATAAATAAGCAAAAATGCACAGATAACTTAATAATATTTAGAGACACAAAACCTGAGAGATCAGGTCGTAGCTAAGAAAGATGACTAAAGGATCTCTAATACGAGGGATGCCCAATCTAACATTGCATGAGAATGGCGACACCCTGAAATCACATCAAATATTTTAACTTATTTTAAAATAAGTACAGAATTAAATAATTAAACAAAATATTTATGGATTCATTTCATAAAAAAACAGATTTTAATTATTACGTTTAAAAATATAAAAGCTATATTGTTTAATGAAACCTTCATTGGTACATGTGACTTTTTTTTTTTTTTTTACAATATATCACTAATATTCAGCAACAGTGATGAATTCTGAGAAAATCCTTTGACCCGCCATGCGGTGACCTTATTTCCTTTAAAGGACAAGTGGCTCTAAATCAGGGGTCTCCAACCCTGGTCCTCAATAGCTACTGTCCTGCACGTTTTAGATGCAGCCCGGCTTCAACACACCTAAAGGAAATAATTGGCTTGTTACCAGGCTTTTTTCCAAACTTGATAGTGCTGAATTATTTGATGCAAATGTGAGACGGAGCAGACACAAAAGACAGACTCGCTCTGCTGAAAACCAGCATCTCGGGCCGGCTGGTTACATAAGGACCATGTAGCTGTTGTTTCCATGGTGACACGGTTCTGTGGCCCGAAGTGCTATTGGCTGCTCGCTCCTGAGGGGCCGGCCTATCACATACGGATGCACTGTTTGAGTTCATGCAGGGAAATTATCATGGAATAAAGTGAAGGAACTTTCAAAAAGTGGTTAGGAGGATACTGATCAATGAAAAGTAAAAAACACAAATTTATGATTGATAGATGATAAAGAATATAAATGGATCCTATAATAGGAAATCTGCGTAAGAAAAAAAAAAAAAAACCTAAAATGGTTAATGTTACTGCAAATGTGTTGTACCTTAGGAGTGAACATGTGTCGAATCCCGTCGATGGAGCCTTTCAGCAGCAGCACCCGAGCCAGGAAGCAGATCAGGACGACGTACGGAAACAAGGAGCTGAAGTACATCACCTGCAGAAAGGAGACGATTCCTGCTTAGTTCCTTACACAAAAATATAGTCAACATGTAGAAATTTTGTTTTTTTAATCCCTATAATTTAGATGTATTCCATATTAGCATCTTTTTTCTGTTTCTATAAACACAAAACATTGGAATTTAAAGCTAGTATCACACTGTATAAAACAAGTGTTAAGTTACAGTAAACATGAATAAATCAATAGAGTTGGGTGGTATTATTAGTGCACATCATTTTTTAACTAACGTGAGTTGCTATTAAAACTGAACTTAAGAATTTCTGAGTAGAGCATGTATGTGGGGATCAAGAACGTGGAATTCAGCATTGTGTTCATTCGGACTGAGCACAGTTTCTATTTTTCCCCCCATTTTTCACTATCAACACACCATCTGAGCACCATGGGATATGAGTGACGCCACCTCCTAAGACATTTACTACCAGAATTACTCAGAAAATACATTATATCCCTTTATAGTTTCTAGCTTGATAAATCGCGTTTGACTAAACCATCTGAATAGAAGAGCCTGAGATTAATTCATGTTTTTATTGGGTCATTTTATGCTTTTGTTATTTCAAAAGTAACAAAAGCATAAAATAGTGATTGTTTTTTTATGCCTTCTGCTGTAATTAAGAAAAAAAGCCAGATATAAAATGATGCATTTTATTTTGCCTAATGTGCTAAACGTACGATCATTAAAAAAGTTAAAAATTAGCTTTACATAAACAGTTCTGTATCCAAATGACATTTTCTTTTGTGGAGATTGGCCAAGACTGGTTGCCCCAGATCCCAAACCCATCATTAACTGATGGGCTTGTGTCACCAGACAAGGTGGGAGTTATAGACTGAGAACAGGCTGGTAGCTCTGAGTCATCGTCTAGAGACACAGAGACACGTGGATTTACAGGATGGGCTGGAAGGGCGTGGCTTCAGACTCTCTGAGGTGGTTTTGTGGTTGACTCAGACACACAGTTAGTTGATTCAGAAACATTACGTCTGTTACTCGGTGGTCCATATGCGACTGAAGGAGGCGGCGCTGTGTTAAATTTAAATATGTAGCGCACAGAAAGCCTTCCTGCCACTTTTAAGTCTGAGACTATAATATACTGACCATTTACTGGATGTTTTTACTCAATGTTGCCTGATTTCCTTTAACTATTCAACTGCAAAATTTATTAAAAAGTGAAAAAAGCCGAAGAGGGCATTTACAGTAATATCTGTTTGAATTTAAGATTCGGACCAACATGAAGGAAATGTCTAATTCCAAACATGGAAATGTCTTTTCCTCGCTTATTCCCAGCTGCAGCTCTCGTCAGGACGCTGAAGCCCACCCAGGGTCGCGCTCACTGCCGCAACGTTGGTCGGGACTCATCTTAGAGCCAGTTAAGTCTTCAGATGCTTGGCTTCACGTACTGTGAGGAAGAAACCTATACAGATGCAGATTACAGGCAGCCGCATGCTGCAGAGGTCAAGCTCCGCTTTTTTCCCCCAAGAGAATGTGTAAAACTTTTATAACACACACTGTAGAGGTAGCCACCATTATTAAAAGTCTAAGATATTAAATAGTTTATCAAGGCCCACAATGTTAAAGAAATCTATTACAGTTCGTTGAAAATCCACCATCGCCACCACAAGCCCTATTATTTTTTCTCTCCAGGCAATCAAACCAAGCCAAGGCGCGAATTACCATGGTAACCAAATGGTCTGATCTCGTTTCACGCCCACTCACACACACACACACACACGCACGAGGGATACAGAAACACTGCTTTTTTGGCCGGGAGATTCTTTGGGCTTTTGTTTGAGCTTGGTAGGTGTGAGCGTTTATATTCTCTTGTAGCAAAGGGAGCAGAGTAAACTCCTGGCATGACGCTATCTGGAAAATTCTGCTCACACTGGCATGGATATAGGTAAGAAAAAGAGAGCCAAGGCAGAGAGAGATGCTGGAGTAGGGGATATGTAGCGCCTGTAACAATCAACGGGAGAGTTTAAACTTCTTCCTTCTCTCTCTCTGCACTTTGATGACGTTAATGTTGACGTTTTTATAATTGTGGAAATGAAGTTGTTTTTTTTCTTTAAATCCAGACCAAAAGAAATGTTTGTGTAAATATCCAGATTTTTTTTACTGTGCAGATGTTTCCATCTGCCATTAACCAGTTCACTTTTAGAAATCTAGCTTTCTCCTAAAAAAAACCCCATCTATGACATGAGCTCTTAAAGCAGCCACAAAGACGGTTAGCAGCTTCGCATGAATGTTTTTGGTAGTGTTACCTGCAGAAATAGGCTAACCGAGTTTAAATACGATTTAAAACTCAAACCTAAATAATTAGGAGGAAAATAGCTAACTCACCTGCTAGCTCTGTTCAGGAAATGTCACCAGGTTCAGTCTACTTAACCTGTTTGAGTCCCTTTTAAAACCCTCATCAAAACATTCTCTTTTCCAAGATGAGGATAGTGATCCCTGATGCTAATTGTATTCATTTCAGCTCTACGCTCTTGCAGTTTATTACTGACACGACGTCAAAGTTAATCAACTTCTGCATTAAAATCCGTCCTTAAAAGATTAAAGCCATGCGGCTAATGCCTAACTTTGAACTATGCAGAACACAGTTAATGCTTTTCATATGACTGGAGGAAGTTAGAGATGCTTAAGATCACAGAGTTCCGAGAGGACGAAGAGCACAGAGAGCAATTCTTAGCTGGTGGGCTAATCCTCCCAGATGCTTTTAGCTGAAGCAATCTGAACCAGAAACCCTTTTAGGACAAAATCATTCGGAAACGCTTTTATGGGAAAGATTTATGAAGAGACGCCATGTAAGTAGAATTTAGACTGCACTAAAGTGAGCTAATCATTCCACTAAAAGACAAGACGGTTCGCTTCAGACACCGCTGCAGACTTTTTCAGACGTGAGCTGTGAAGTTAACTGATCCAAGTTAGCAGGATTGCAGGGCGGCTGTAGGGACCTATTTTCTTCGTTGCACCAGGAGTTTGGGATTTTTCTCAGCCTCCTGAGCTTTCTCCAGCTCCAAGCTGCCTGCCAGATCAACCTGGTTCTGAAATAGGTCACCTCCAGCCAGACTTGCCTGATCTTACTGTTCCTGATTTGAGGGAGCTCGGCTGGATCCACCGCAAGTACCTGCTCATGAGATTTTGGAGGGGGTCCAGGATGACCCACCTTAACTTTGTGTTCCTGGGAGCCAGGGAGAGATTTGTGATGAACTACCTTGGTCTCCACTTCCTGTATCTGCCGAGGAGGTCATGGTTCTCCAGCTCCAGAGCTTCGTCGTGGGGTTATCTGCCACAGCAGGAACCCCGAGCTGCATCGCCTCTGTGTGACGGCCGAGCTGCAGCCCCCTGACTCCAAGCTTCTGCCAAGCTGCCAGACTCTAAAATCACCTCTTCTGAGACCTTCATGGTTTCTTCAACAGCTTTTGCCACGCCGCCGTCTGAGGCTCCACGGTTCCTGCCACGGTTCTTCATGCGCTTCCGAAGCAGGCCTCCACGGTTCCTGCACCTCCCTTGTAGTCTCTCTGGGACTCTGCAGGACCCTCCAAGACCTGGTTCTACCCTTTGGACTTTATTCACCTTTTGTATGGACTATTTCTTTTTTTTTTCTTGCTTTGGTTCTGTTTTTTTCTGACTCTTGTTTTTCCCTCCTTCCGAGGCCAACCAGGGATCTTTTTGTTTGTTTCGGGGCCTCCTTCCAACGTTTAACATTCATGTCTGCATCCCTCCTGCTCCAGCCATGGCCACCTATTTAAACTCATGAGTTCCACCTGTTTTCCTGACTCTATAACAAGCCTGTTTTTCCCAGGCTAGCTGCCAGAGTACTGAAAACATTTTTGTAAGTAAATGTCCAGCGATCCGTTTTTACATTCCTGTGTTTTGACCCGTTTCTGTCCACAAATGTCCCTGCCTTGGCTAGCCCTCTAGGCATCTCCTTGTTGACGTTGACCCCGTTTCTGTTTTTGGACTGACCCCTGGTATTTTGCTTGATGCGTTTCGCAATAAATCCTTATTTGAATTACCCGAGTTGTGGCGGCTGAAATTCTGGGTCCTTCTGCCATGCCTCGGCTCATAAGACGTCGTTACTTTTGTTTTTTTTTGCCGTGCGTTGAGTGGGAAAGAATCAACGGTTTTAGAAAGCTGCTGACTTTTAGGTTATTTCACTTCCCTGTCTGTTTTTGCAAACCCAACTGCTCCAATATGTTGAGGTGCACAGGAGGAGGTACCATGTTCTATTCCTAACTGGTAGTTATAGTGGTTTTGAAGGATTCTGATTGGCTGACATAGCTTTTACCTTTATGTTTCTACTGTTCCCTTTATTTTAGGCATGCTTCATAAGACTATGTGTGTGCTCGTGTATAATAACACTGCTCTGAAAAAGACTTCATACAACTATGTGTGTGCTCGTGTGCATTAACACTGCTCTGAAAAAGACTGAGTGTGTATAATACAGTTTTTTGGAGCAATGTTATGGAGAGATTTACTTTTATAAAGACGCAGCTTCATCTGGGCAAGGCATTAAAAGTTGCTTTACGATTTCTATATTTAACTAGGACGTAATAGAGTCTCCTCACCTTCCCTGAAGACTGGATTCCTTTGATCATGGCGAGGCATACCATGGACCAGGCAGCCAGTAGGCACAATGTCATCTTCCAGTTGAGTCCTCCGCCCTCAGAGATGTTGTTGGAGATGTCCAGGGCCTCCCGGTACCAGTAGTAAGTTGTCGCTGAGCTCTTTTCGCATTCTGGCACCACATCTGTGGTAAAAAAAAAAAATTCAAACTAAACTTTAAAGAAGCACAATTAATCACCACTCCCCCATTGTACACCATACAAAGTATGAGGCGTTTCTGCTAATATGATGCTAAAAGCTACTTACAAACAAGATCTTGTCAATTCGGATTAAACACATCTACATCATTCGTACAAAAGGCTTGTGCTTCTTTTAGAGGTAACTCAGAAAACCTAAATATGTCTCACAGCAATTTCAAACAGGTAACACTGTTTGTTGTCGTCTTATTTAAACGTATAGGAGAGGATCTTTTCAATAGAAAAATTTCAATGGCAAATCCCATTGAAAATGACAGCCAATCAAAAACGACCGGTGGTAAAAAATAACTGGCTGTCAATGCGGAAATTTTCGCGATGACGTATATCACTAATCTCCCCACCCACCCGACCTGTACAATGAGCGCTCATGTTTGAATTCGCGCACACGCAGATTGTTATTTAAGAAGTAAAACGGGACGGACAAGACGCATCATTCACCATTGAAGAGAGGTTTTCCCCGTACGGCGGCGAAAATGGAAGCTCGCAAGAGAAAAACCGTGATCGAAGTCGCTGAGAAAAAAAGAAAGACGGCTGCAGAGATGAACAAAACACGAGTTTGTCTCGGAGATTCCGGCTTTGTGCGGTGGCGGGCATTGAAAGCCGAAACGGATTCAAAACCGATCAACTCGTCGCGGAGTTTCTGCTAGACAGGTAATGTGCTTATACCTGCTCATTTAGAAGGATTTGTGTTGATTTGACACAAGTGTTGTAATCGCTACGCAGGGTCCGTCAGAAAACGCTAGTTGTGCAGCCTTTATGTGGAATTACTACCCAATGACGTGATTATTTATCACTGTTAATCATTAATTACTGTCAAATGTTCTTGTACAAGCGTTTTCCTAAACAAATAACCTTTTGGTAGCTAATTCATTGCTGTAAAAGTATTCAATTCTGTTATAAGTCCGATGCGGCGCCAGAAGCTGTGGTCCCGCAGATGTAAACAGACTGCATGTGATGAGGACGTGCGCGCTCCCGATATCAGGGGGCGTTACTGGAGATGAGGTAGCGCATGCGCAGTGTTGCGAAAATGAGAATGAGCTGAAGATCCTCTCCTATACCTTTAAACAATGATGTAAAAACTTAATTCCTGACATGATATGAAACTGTCTGGTGATTACTTTTCAGCATCATGGATTTCAAATAATTTATAATATAACAATTTTAGATTGATAGGTCTCAAACAATTGTATTGGCAGCAACTGGGTATTGAACACTTTCTGTGGGTTGCTGTTCTGTCCTGTTGTTTTGACATAAGTTTTGATTCCAATGCTTTTTTTCTGTCCTCGGTACATAAACTAAAGTAGCAGCTCCCTCTGCTAGCTCCCATCGAGCGCAGCAAGCTATCATTAAGCTCTTGAATTTTCCCTAACTGTCCTGCTCTGTGTTTTACTAGTTACCAGCTTGTGGGGCAAATAGTCCATTGGTTCATGCCTATTTTTTTAGGATAAATACCAGATTTTCACAATAAGACCCTCAATCCCATATAAACCACTTTGAACTTCTAGTAATATAAAAATAATTAAAATGGCCTTTCTACTGCCTCAATCGTGGATGTGTTTGTGTGTTAAGGCTATAATTTATCTTTCAATGATTTGTGGGTGAAGGAGTGATGAAACAATAAAACATATTTAACCTAATGACGCTGCTAATAATTAAAGTAAAACTGACGCTGAGGTTAAACTTATAAGTGTGACAAGTCTGAAGACAATTATAGTCCTAAACTTTAAATCAAGCAACAGTCAAACATACCTTTAGTTTGGTTTGAAATTAAAAAGTTTGCTGGCAAAGTCAAAAAAAATTATCATTTAACATTTGAGCAGTTTTAGAAATTAGTTCCAGAGCTTTGTTTTGTGGTTTGAGGTAAATAACAGAACGTTATCTCTGCTGAGCCGCTGGTCTTACATGTACTGCTCTTGTTCTTGACAAGTGGACATTCGTGCCACGGCAGAGGCTGCTGGAAGGACTGGGAGAAGTAGAAGAGGCTCCAGCTGATGATGACATTGTAGTAGAGAGCCACGAAGAAGCAAACCTGGAAGCAAGAGGAATGTGTTAACTTAACCTTTAGATGCAAAATCCAAAAAAAACCCCCGTATATTTTCCATTTGTTTTGGTCTTGTAGTCCAATCAGTCCATTCTTGGTAAAGATTTATTTAGATATTGAAGCGTGCAAGTGGACGAGTTTCCCCTTGTATATTTGTAATAAACGGATGACACTTGATTAAATACGGGTCGGTAATAGTTGCTTTTTATTTAAAGTGGATAAGAGTTTGTATAATTTATAAAGAAACATTCAGAGCAGTTTCGTGTAAAAGGTTTACGCCACTACAATTTCAAACCCACTGAAATCAGTCAGTTTAATGAGACGCTGTGTACTCCAGGTCATCTGGCGAACAAAATAGAAGCAACTACACTTTCCCTCTGTATCGTATCAGGTCAGTATAGATATCAGGCAATAAAGAAGACCACAGACTCCATATTGCAGGGAAACTGAAGAAGTTGTACCAGGACACCCTAGTTAATGTCAAACTGTTTCTAGAATAAGAGCAAAAGGGTAAAAGAAGGAGTCTGTTGTCTGCTGTACATGAAAAACATGTACAATAGATATTTATCTTAAAATAGCAAAGAAATATTACACATAACCTTTTAGAAAAGGAATTATGTATATGTTGTAATATAAGCTAGCAGTATTTATTCTTCACTGTTTTAAAAACAACATTTTGTATTTGAATGAGTTCTTTTAAGGGTTTTGTGTAGATAATGCTCGGTAAATGGACTTGACTTACATTGTGCCTTTCTAATCTTACTGACCACTCAAAGCGCTTTTTACTGGAGCCACATCTACCATTGACAGGCAACCTGAGTTTAAGTGCCTTGCCCAGGGGCCTATTGACATGTGAAAGGAGGCAGCTGGAACTGAACCTGCAACCCACTGTGCCTTAACTTCAAATAAATGATTGTTATTTATTATGTATTTATTATCATAAATTTTTTATTTTTGTTATTTCATTAATATTAATATACATTTGATTGTTTTCTCCAAAAGGTTCAAGTAAATATTGATGCTCCTTGCTAGTAGTAAAACATTGAATAAGTAAAACATATTTTTTTAAAACATTAACATTTTTGTACAAAAATCATATACTTGCTTAATAATAAGAAATAAGGATTATTCTAATATTTAATGTTTCACATTCAAATCTTACAGTTGCTCAGGCGTCTTTCATTGCATCAGCATGATCTATGTTTGCTTTTTTTTGTTACATTTTAAGGTTTACAACAGAAACGTCACCGCCGCCTGACTCACCACACAGCTGGCGAAGCCGATGCCCCCCAGCCGAGGGCTGATGTAGTTCCACACGCCGATGCTGCCCCTGCGGATGCGCTGGCCTACTGCGAGCTCCAGGAAAAACAGCGGGATGCCGATTAGTATGAGCAGGATCAGATAGGGCACCAGGTACGCTCCTGCCAATCAAGACAAAAACGCACGTGTTCGGTGAAGATACGCAAGGGCAGGAAGCCGTTTCATCAGACAGCCGTGACATCAGCGGTTTTTGATTTCCTCAAAGCCACGAACCACGTGGTCGAACGTGCACACGTGGACCTTTACGCTCATCTGGTGCGTCCTGCAAGCAGAAGTGTAAATGCAGCTGCAATGGCTAATAATGCCGACGTTTGCACCTCACTTGTATCGTGGGGGTGGGTCAACCCTATATGACCTGGACATATCGCTAAAATTCACGGTGGCAGGAATTCTGCTCTTCTGCAGAAAAAAGTCAATTGGCGGGTTTAATCTGGTCAAAGTCTGCTTTTAATTCAGGTTGACAAGCAGTGGAATCAATGATTTCAACAATCTGATACACTTAGGTAAAAAGGCAAATATGTCTTCACAGTGCTGCGTAGCGTTGTTTCCTCTAATAAACCTTTCTAGTCTTATTGACCTCTCAAAGTAATAAAAGTCACACGTTCACTCAGCCGTAGGGAGGGCTGGAATCAAACTCTCTGTGTCCCTCCCGCTGAGCACTGTCCCCATCCCTCCCAAACAACCCCCCCCCTGTCATGTCTTGCTGACAAACCACAACAACAGATGTTTAACTCTGGCGGGGCGCTGGTATTAGGTCTGTTTCGAAAGATCTTATTGTTTCATATGGACGGGCGTTCATTGAAATCGTTTTCCTCAGTTCTGCGATTCCTCCCAGGTCTGACCTAGATGAGAGCCTTAGTTCAAAGACAAGCAGCATGTGTGTCCTTTCCACGTATTATTGTAAGGATGTGCTGCGTACAACTTAGGCACAACGACTTTTGATATCAAAACAGCTAAATGCGGTTTGCTTACACAGAGCCAATCATCGGAGAGGAAACTGTGGCTGATCTCCGTCGTTTTGGAAAATGAACAGGGTGTGTTTTTTTTCTTTTCCTTTTCTGTTTTATTCCTGAAATACCTCTGCTGCTTTTTTAAATTCTTCTTCTATTCTTGAGCGTCAAAGCAATCTTTCAACATGTCTTTTTATATCGTACCATTTCTATCACAGATAGACATAAAACATTTTTGGCTTAACGGTAATAAACAAGTAATAAAAGGGATTTTCAACTATTAAATCAAATTTCCTATGCTAGATTATAGCAAGCTAGCTTGCATATTTTTGCCAATAGGCACAGGATGTAAAACATGATTAAATGGATGCAAAACATACATATAATCAACTACGAAAACTAGCAAGTGTTCAATTCTCATGCTGGGAAAAGAAAAAGAAAATATTCTTTTTTTGTCTGTTTAAACTTGAACTTTTAACCTTTTGATTTCAATCACTGACTAAAAAAATACAATTCAACAATTAGTTAAAAAAACTTGAGTTAAGTAAAGTCTAAAAAAGTAATAAAAATATCAACACATTGTTTTTATTATTGATGAATTGCGTTGTTTTGATGCAATTGGGCAACAGGAACTTAAGGGGGCAGTGTTTTTGTTTCGAGAGCAAAGCGTTCCAAAAATAATCGTTGGATTAGTTGACTAATCAATCGCTGGCTAATCAATTAATAAAGTAATCGGTAGTTGGATTCTTCTTTCTCTGAATGAACAGTAAAGAGAAAGCAGCACTGTGCATTTCTTTCTCAGTCTACTCTTAACCTCTGAACCAGATGTCCCACCGTAAACTACCCGGTGAAGGGGAAACAAGCTCTCTGTTAAAACACTGTTACGACTCACTGAGGTCCTGAGTTAAATGCGAGTAGAAGGACTCTCACAGGGACTAGCACCGAGCCCAACAAAGATGATGAGACAGAATGATGCACAAAACCTGCACATCTATGCTACACCCTGCCTCTTGCATCCACAGGGATTAGGGTTGTATAGACAATAGATGTGTGTTATAAGAAACTTTCAAGTAGCATTAAACCTATTTATTCCAGCTTCCCGGCCTGTAGCTTCTTTAGAATATTTAAGATATGTGCAATAAACCAAAGACATTACAACTCAGCGCTGCTTGCTTTGGAAACTGTTTGTGTCCAGATTTCCCACATCTGGTTCCTTATGCCACAAAATAATGATGGCCCAAAAGTTTGCTTAAATCCGACACGACCATTCAAACTTTTAGATTTATATCCAATTTAGTACCAATTGGCACAATCTACTTTTTCTTTTTTTTTTTGTGAGTGAAAAAATTATAATTTGACCATTCAGACTGCTGTAAAGGAGGTGCATATGGGTCACATGTGAGCAACAGAAATCACATTTGGCTGCTGTGTGAACGCAAGTAAACATCAAGAGTCATGCTGCACACCAAACCTCCTCCGTGTGTTACGTCAAAAACTTTTTCTGTCCTTTTTTTTTTATATTACTTTTTGTGTTGGTATTGTTCCAATCAATATTACAATCCCATATATCTGAATGTGCGAGAACATGTTTTTTCCATAAGACTGTATCTGGACTGTAACAGGAATCTTATTAAAGTAGATTAGTAACTATTGACAGATTATCTTGCTCAATAGTAACACACCTAGATTGAGAGTTGGTCTCCTCCCTATACGTGTCAGTTGAATTTAATCTGCTTTCATGAAGCAGGCGACAGCTTTGTATAATCTCAGGGGTGGGGAGTTCACGCAGCTCCTTACTACCTTTCTAGGACACATATGTAGGTGTTATCATAAGAGCATCCACATGAGGAGTTGTGAAGAGATAGTAACGACTTCCAACATGGACACTGTTACACAAAGACATAGGAGGTCCAAATTAGTTTACAAACATGTTATTACGGCGTGTTGCAGCTCAGGAGGTCAGCAGACCGTCTGGTTAAGATAGACTAGTGCATATTAATATGGACTATCTCGTGAATTTCCAATATTTTATGTGTCGAGGCGTGAAGTAGAAGAGACACAAATATTCTGCAAAGAAAGAGCAATAGCAGGGTTAGTACAGAAAAGATGCACTATCTTTTCAGACACTTGGAATGGGTTATATTTAATAAAGCAGAGTGTAACACACATTTATTTCCATCTATGTCTTGTAGAATTTTTGATACACAGAAATAAAAACATCCAAGCAGGCGTAAACATGTTGCTTTTAGGGTTCGTCTCAGCTCTAAGTGAGTCTAAGCTTCGTGCACTCTCACTATGTTTCATTAAAATGTCACATTTGCATTTTATTCGTTATTGCCATGTAAATAATGAATTCTTGTCCTAAAAAAAACTCCCTTTTTAAGTTGAAATCCTAACCTTATTAACTTGCTTTTACACATTTGTTTTCCACTCTCAGTTTCCCCCCCCAGTTTTATGAAGCCGTAATTTTTAGAATTTAATCATTCACAAGTAAAACAGACTCATTTGCTGAAAATTCAGACTTTTAGTTGCTTCCATTCATTTGCTGTTTTACAAAACCACTGCTCGACCATGAAACTAACATAATTATCGTTACAACCAGGAAACAGTCCAAAATCACACAGTTTAAAAGTCTAATTTGCCTAATCTGTTGTTTGACTTTCATTATACTGGATTATACTGGATTTTGGTGGATTTATGTGACTACATTCAAATACCTAATCAAAGATGCGAAGAACCTTCTATTTTTAAAACCACACCTACTTGACATGTGCATCAATCCAGCTAAAGGAACAGCTAAACTAATTTCTTTCTGAAGCAAAATGGAATAATCTCAGCCTTTTATTTCCGTACGAAAGGACGAAAGAGATGCAAATTTTGATATGACATATCGGCATAAGTAAATAAAAACATTCAATCTAAAGGAAAGTCTCTATGTGTGGAAGGGGTCGCTAGTACTGAGTCGACATGTCAATACAGCTAAGACACAGATGAAGGAATAATTGAGAGAAAGGGTTTTGGAACATCATGTTTTCATTCATTCCCAAACCCATTAAATATATTATCCTTATTTATGAGTTCTTTCCATGATGAACAAATCCTCAATTGAAAAGCTCCTAATGTGTTTCTGTTACTGCTGTGCGGTGGGAGTGGGAGGCCGTACTATACAGCTGCCCACAGTAACTCACCGCCTCCGTTCTTCTGACACAGGTAGGGGAACCTCCACACGTTGCCCAGGCCTACAGAGAAGCCAACCTGGGCCAGGATGTACTGGAGCTTGCTGTTCCAGGCCGGGCGCTCCTCCTCCTCGCCGTCCGACGCCCCTTCCTCCACATCACACTCCTTGCCTTCGCCTTCGGGACCGTCGACGATCAGCGAGCTCTTCTTGAAGGAATCGTCACAGGCGTCCTCATTGGAAAGAAGGTCCCTGACAGACTCCGTGACATCGTCGTCAAGCTCTCTCTTGACGGCCTTGCTGTTTTTGGGCATTTGACAAAGCAAGCACGGGCGAGGGGGTTGAACGTTCTTTTTTTCTTTGTTTTTCCCCCCCAAAGTCTTGAAAAGGTGGGTTTTATCAGCGGTGTCTGGTGAAAGTCACCTCCTAAAAAACTGAGTTCAAAAGGGGATGGGGGGGTGGGGCGTTTGGATTCAAGGCCCCAGGGGAGGGGGTGTTTATACAGTCTGTTAAGGTTGGGTGGTTAATAGTGCTTTATTTCTTCATTATTACCAACTTTCTGTGGAGCAGAACAAGAAACAATATGAACGGTAGACATAGTGAATTTACAACACTGATTCCTGTTGCCTTTAGTCTGCAGTCATTCTCAGTTCATAATATACACACTCACCAGATGCATGGATAAACTGGTAGGTTTTCAGGCGATTACCATGTGATCTCAGAGCATATCAAGGAACTTTAGGCTAGTATGATTTATTTATTTTTTGAAAACCATAATGTCTCCAAGTTTGATTCGTCGGACTCAAACTCTGAACTCTAATGAAAGCAAACACTAGTTAGGCTGTTCAGGACATTGGAAGAACCTCCAAGTCAAGTTTATCATGGACTGGACTGATGCCTGCTTTCCATTCCATTAGGACTGCAATAACAATAACAGATACAATATGTCTGTTTTCTTCTTCCTATTCTTTTCTGAGCCTTGTGACCTTTCGTAATTTTGAGGATGTAATTTGTGTGCAGAGTGACTTTTTACTGATGTCACACTCCATCCATTCTTGCTAAATATTGCATCAGCTTCGAAACTCTTAAAAGATATCAGGAAACAATCCCTGCACTCTACAGAGACTTCTGCTATAATAAAAAAAACAGCGCTCACTGCCACTGCGATGACGATAAATTTGCTACATTATGCAGCCTTAGTTCACATTAATATAAACATAAAAGTACATGCACTGGTGAACACGTTGGAGCCAAGCTGAAAACACAGTCAACTATATTCTGTAGAAAGTGTTTATGGACAAAGCAGACAAATATTGCTTTTTGAGCCTTTCTGACCTAAAAACCGGAGAAATTAGTAGATGGAGAAGTTTATAAGGAGGTCTTTCGTGTTTATTTAAGAGCAAGCAAGGTGTTTAAAACTCCAAATTGGGTTTTTTCAGCAGGTCGTTGACCCTAACACCAAATAAAAAATGGAATAAAAAAACAGACAAACGGAAACCGCTATTTCTAAAAAAAGAAAAAAATATATTTTAATATACAATCTAACCAGAAAATGCTAGTGGCTACAAAAAGGGTTAGTCTGGTTTTTAAGCAACCTACTAGTAAGTATTCGTGAATCTACAGGGGTTGGATGATGAAACTGAAACACCTGGTTTTAGACCACAGTAATTTATTACTATGGTGTAGGGCCTCCTTTTGCGGCCAATAAAGTTCGTGTTGGAAATAACATACAAGTCCTGCACAGTGGTCAGAGGGATTTTAAGCCATTCTTCTTGCAGGATAGTGGCCTGGTCTTGACGTGATGCTGGTGGAGGAAAACGTTTCCTGACTCGCTCCTCGAAAACTCTCCAAAGTGGCTCAATAATATTTAGATCTGGTGATTGTTCAGGTCATAGGAGATGTACAACTTCACTTTCATGTTCATCAAATTAATCTTTCACCAGTCTTGCTGTGTGTGTTGGTGAATTGTCATCCTGTTACACGGCACCGCCTTCAGGATACAATGTTTGAACCATTGGATGCACATGGTCCTCCAGAATGGTTCATTAGTCCTTGGCAGTGACCATCTTGCACAAGTATTAAGGCCTAGTGAATGTTTGGCAGCCCAAACCATTACTGATCCACCCCTGTGCTTCACTCTGGACATGCAACAGTCTGGGTGGTATGCTTCTTTGGGGCTTCTTCACTTTGTAACTCTCCTGGGTGTGGAGAAAACAGTAAATTTGGACTCATCAGAGAACAATGCACGTTTCACATTGTCCACAGCCCAAGATTTGTGCTCCATGCACCATTGAAACCGACGTTTGGCATTGGCAGGAGTGACCAAAAGTTTGGCTATAGCAGCCCCTCCGTGTGTATTGACCCTTTGGAGCTACCGAAAGACAGTTTTGCTGAAAACAGGAGAGTTGAGGTGCACATTTAATTCTGCTGTTATTTGGGCAGCCGCGGTTTTATGTTTTTTGAATACATTCCAGGTTAGCATCTGAACTCCCCTTTCAGACAGCTTCCTCTTGCATCCACAGTTAATCCTGTTGGATATGGTTCGTCCTTCTTGGTGGTATGCTGACATTACCCTGGATACTGTGGCTCCTGATGCATCACAAAGACTTGCTGTCTTGGTCACAGATGCGCCAGCAAGACGGGCACACCACAACTTGTCCATTTTTAAACTGGTATGTCACCCAAAATGTTGTGTGCATTGCTGCATTTTGAGCTCTTACCCTGATAATTGGACCTTCACACTCTGCTCTTACTGGCGCAATGTGCAATTAATAAAGATTGGCCACCAGGCGGATCGAATTTACCCATTAAACCACCCACACCACAATGACAGGTGTTTCAGTTTCACTGTGCAACCGATGTATGTAAATATTTAAACCTGTAAGAAAACGTCTGAAACCAGGTGTATTATAAAACAATAAATACAAAATTCTTATTTAAACTATATGAAAGAGCTTAAGATAAAGGAGTCTTCTCAAACTGCTGAGCTAAAGGTGGTCTGCTACTCAGCTGCCTGAAAGAAAGGTACCCAACCTTTCGTCTGCTTAAAAGAAAGGCTAACATGCATTCAAAATAGGAGAAAAAAAGCAAACCAACAATCTTATAAAGGCACAGATGGAATGTCTGTTGAAGTAGCTGACTGCTGACAACCAGGCTGATCAGTATACACTAACATCCGTTTCTTATACTTTTGTTACACAATATAGATCAAAATATCTTATGATTCTGATGTTGTACAACAGACACTTTAAGGTTCAATTACATTTTTTTCCTTCTATTTCTGGGTAAAACTTAAATAGTAAATACAACAGACAGCAATATTAGTAGCGCAATAATCCATATACTGTTAATTTAGCAGAGGAAGAATTATTTTTTATTAAACTAAATAGGTCATGCTAACTGTGAAACAATCATCCCTCCTATAAAGGATGGCTTGATGCCCTCACATGGAAATCCCATGGCTGGCACAGGCATCTATGAATGGAGATCATTTTGTTCTCTTGTTCTGGTTAAGAGAAACTCGATGTCTGGGAGCGACTCGGACCGGGACAGGTGTCACCTTTTTCATCCTGCTGAATACTTAAGGAGACAACGCTGCGTCCGAACCTAAACATCTTCCCTTTTTTCGAATCCGATGCTATCCACACAGAAGAAAGAAAGAAAAGAAAAAAACACCCCACCGTGCTTTATTATTATGAACGATCGTAAATTATGACCATAGTAAAGCTGGAGGTTTCAGGGTGTGTGCGGCTCAACTCAAAACCACAATGCTGCCACCTCTGGCCTTTTTAATACAAGTCTGCTTATTCCCAACCGTTTCCAAGCCTGTTTTATGATAGGGAAATAATAGGAGGGGGTCCTTCGCTTCCCGCCTACCTACCGCAGGATTAAACGGTGATTAGATTAGTTTTTCCAGATTAGCTGTTCAATGAGAGGAATAAAGAAGGAGGAGGAAAAAACCCGCCTGGTTTAATTTATACATTTATTTCCCCCCCCCCCCCCCTCAAAATAAAAAAATAAAAGGCGTTCAGAACTATTAGTTTTAAAATCTCAATTAATAATGTAACAAAAAACCGTATTTTAATTCCATGCTAATTCACTCCTGTACAATTTGTCCTGAATTAGCATAAATCCGAGCTGCGCGCGCTTCATGACATCCATGTGAGATGTTTCATCATTCGTCGGCCTTCCGCTCCATCCTGCTGCACTGGTACCTCACTCTGCCTCTCTCACACACACGCGCGCGCACGCACACACACACACACACACACGCACACTCACGTGCACGCACGCACACACACACACGCACGCGCAAACACACACTCTCACACACGCGCACGCACGCACGCACGCACACACACACACACACACACACACACACACACACACACATCCTAGGATGCCTTTGTCTTTAAAAAAACAAAAAAAACACCATCCTCCACGGTGTGGAAGCTATTTAGAGGAGTCTGGTTCTCACCTGAGTTTGACAGCAGAAATTTTCCCGACGGGTTTCAGGGGATGAAGTTATGAGAAGACATGCACGGGGAAGACATCATCACGCGCTTCGGTCCGACCTGGCTTTGAGTCGCCGCATCGGTCGCACGAGCTCTTGGTCCTTCATAGACGGACGTGCTGAATGATGCTCGAGGGGGGCTGGGTCTCCGCTCCTCCTCCCCCACCAAGCAGGAGGATCACCCATTATTCGTTTTAGATTGTTTGTCATTTTTAATCACTTTAACGTGTTTATTTTTCCCGTTTTCTATGTTAATGGATTTCAAATGTAAGAAAATACGCATATTTGCCGTTCAGCACACCCCTGCCGATGGGCGGATTGGTTCGACCCACTACAGAACAACTAGAACCACCTTGGCTCGCAATGTGAGTCTGTTGATAAACGCGTTGTCCTCCGCAATGGCCGCGGATTCCTTTGGACGTTGAGGAGCATATGTTAAATTTAAAGAATACTGTTTGTGGTTCAGTGAGAAGAATGACATTTTATTTTTCTGGTTGGAATTAGGTTCTTTTCTTCCACGAGCTTAATCTCCCAGCGTGCTGTGAGGAAATGTGAACACCGCATGAAGTCGACTCCATTTTAAATTAAAGGATGCGTTTAAATAGCATATAACACAGAAACATGGACTAATTAGGCACCAAATAGCTGAACCTGAAAATGTATTAATCAGTATTATATTAAAATTCGAAAATATATTTTGTTAGACATAAACGGAAGCGTTTAAGACAAAGACACCCAAATTACAGTAAAGGGAGTTACCACCTTGAAATAAGAGTCACACTATATATGTTTGATAGATAGCTAAGAGATATGTCATCAGTTCACCTGTGAAAGCTTTAGAAATCATTAATAATTAAGGGTCCAAATAGTCTAAGGCAGGGTCTCAAACGCAATTTCCCCGGGGCTATAGGTAGAATGAGACTACCTGGGTGAGACTGGGCTGCATCACATGAAAAGTTCTAAAAAAACAACTAAAAAGCATTCCAACGTTATCAAATGTCTTTCATTTTTATTTTTTTAACACAAAATAAGATAAAACATGAATTAACAAACTCATAAGGAAAAATAGTTAATCAGTACTAAATAAATCAAGTTGAAATAATAATAACACAGCAGTGTAGAATACTCTGGCCAAACTGCAGATAGACGTCTCCAGTGTATCTGATGATTTACTTACGATAAAATAAAGTTGAAAAAAATATTTACAAAAAGTGACTTACAATATAAATTGGCAAAATAAACATAACTGTATTTAAACCAACCAAATTTAACATCCTGTGCACACAGCTACACTGACCTAATCCTCCCTCTCCTCTTGAACTACGATATTGTTCTGTTTAAGTACCTTCATGCCCTTCAAACACAATAAATTCTGATGGATTATTTCATTTTACAGGCATATTCTAATAAGATTACTAACCTACATAGAAAACAGATACCTCTTCCAAGCAAAAAACCTGTGTTTACTACTTTACTATTATAAGTTGACACTTAAAAAACATCCTACCAAAAGACTATGGTTAACTTAATAATTCATCAATGGTTTTCTTCTTCCCTCTTCAACTGGTCTCTCCTGAGAAAGCACTTCCTCAAAGTTACCACAACAGGAACTTAGGCCACACCCCGTCTAATTGCTAAAACACAGTTAAGATGTAAGTTGACAAACAAATGTTTCTAAATACGGCTACACCACATTGTCAAACTCACCTCTCTTGAGCTTTAATAAGGAAGCGCAAGAAAGTAGCACTTTAAAGTAACCGTCTTCGAGGGCTTCTTTAAAGTAAACTTTGTAAATATATATATATATATCTATATATATATATATATATATATATATATATATATATATATATATATATATATATATATATATATATATATATATATATATATATATATATATATATATATATATATATATATATATATAGATAGATATACATGAGCCCGTCCAATGTCCCCCAATATACCCCACCGTGATTGGTAGGATCTGCACACACTGTAAAGTGGCATTCATATCAAACTCGCCGGCCGCACTAACATTTAGATTTTCATATTGAGTTGGGGGCCACAAACTATTGTCTCGAGAGCCACAGTTGGCCCAGGGGCCGGGAGTGTGAGACCCTGGTCTAAGGTGACTAGTTTATTGCCAAATAGTGAGTTCAATTTGTTCTACTTTATACAACAGTTAGTTCCGACAGAGTAATCTGATTGGACGAGAGACTTTCCATGAGTGCTGATATTTACCGATAACAGCACTGGGACTGTTCACAGCTGTATCACTCCGCTACACCAGAATTCTAACAGTTAATTTTAAATGATACAAAGCAGCTTGTGCGCAGAAAATGTTACAGTTCGTTGCATGGCAACAGCCTTGCCGAGGAACTATTTGTGTTGGCGGAGCCAAAAGATCATCAAACAAATAAATCACAATCTTTTGTAGTGTAATATTGCTAACTAATAAAATGTGTTTGTAGAACAGTTGTATAAAAGCAATGTCACACTCGAGGTCGTGCTATATCGGTGATTGTCTGTTATAATGAGAATTTCAGACTAAGTTACTGCCTTGTATCTACAATAAGAATTTGTAAACTTATTTATGAAGCATACTGACTAGTACAGTATAATAAGGTGATTGTATAATTTGGTAAAACATTGGTAAGCTTTTATTTTTGTAATTCGTCCTTAACTAATACATCATAAACAGACAAACAGAGGAATTAATAACTTATCTTTATATTCCCCCATTCAGGGGAGGCTTATTGTAAAACCTATGCTTAGCAGAGAAAGCTCTCCACCATATTGGTAATTTTTAATTAATGTATTTTATTCCACCTGTAGTTAGCCAGGTTAGAAAGTTGAGAATAATTTCTCTTTGAAAACACTGACATTAGCAAAAATTGACTGTAAATGCAAGGCAGGGATGATCAACCTGGTGCCAACTCCTCCATATGTATTAATTATAGTATTTTCCCACATGATCAATGCTTCATTATCTACTGGATCATTCCCCTATGCCTTCAAACTAGCCCAAGTAAGCCAACTAACTAAAAAACCCTCACTCGCCCAAACTCTAGTGGAAAATTACCAACCTGTCCTATTGCTTCCTTCTGTCTAAAATTATGGAAAGAGCTGTCTTAAAGCAGATGACAAAATTCCTCTCCCAGCATAACCTCCTTGACTGTAATCGATCCGGCTTCAAGAGCAGTCAATCCACAGAAACAGCACTCCTGTCAGTAACAGTATCCTTGAAAGAAGTGGCAGGCAAATTATAAGTTCTCATCCTGCAGGACCTATCAGCAGCATTTGATACTGTAAACCACAGGATCCTACTTTACAAGGTGGCAGATTTGGGCATCGAGGGCAGTGCACACTCCTGGATTGAATCCTGCCACACCAGCCGATTCTTCAAGGTGTCATGGCAAGGCCAAACAATGTAGTGACACCTCACCACAGTTGTACCCCAATGCTCTGTGTTTGGACTCCTCCTCTTTGTACACTACTTTGCTAGTCCCAATCATTCATTTGCACGGCTTGTCCTATCATTGCTATGCAGTTGGTACCCAGCTCTATCTGTCTTTTCCTCAAGACAACCTCTCAGTTTCAAAGCAAATCTGGGACTGTCTTTCAGACATATATGCATAGATTAAAGATCAACATCTCCAACTGAACCTCTCCAAAACTGAACTCCTTGTCATCCCAGACAAACAAATTGCTGACCTCAACATCAGTATCAGGTTAGACTCCCAATCTGTGGCACACACTAAGGTTGTGAGAGACCTGGGCGTCATGATCGATTTACAGCTGATCTTTGTGGATATTGATGCCTCTGTCGCTCGATCATGTCGCTTTTCTCTATTTAAAATCAGGTAGATTAGGCCATATCTAACTCAACATGCGACACAGGTCCTACTATCGACTCTGGGCTTGACTACAACAACTCCGTGCTAACCGGTCTTCCAGCCTGTGGTGTGAGACCGCTATAGATGATCCAGAATGCTGCAGCCTGCTTGATCGGTACCCATCTACAGTACCTCAACAACCTCTTACAGCATTATGTCAACTCCCGCCCGCTCCTTTCCTCCAAGGAGTGCTAACTAACATGGCCACAGCCCTACTAAGGTCAATCTACGATCTTTCCATCTCTGGTCCCATGCTGGTGAAACGATCTTAAATGCACTGTCAGAGCATCTGATTCTCTGTCCACCTTCAAGAAATCCTTGAAAACCCAGCTCTTCCGAGAGAATCTCCTGCTCTGAAACCTCTGAATGCATTTGTTACCTCGTGTTAGCTTACAGCACTCAGTGTATGGGTAATCTGTGTTTTAACTGAATGTTCTGGGTAATGTTAGTGTGGCATGGTCTGGTCATCTGATCTTGAACAAAACAAAAGAGATGAATGTAGATTTCAGGAGAAACAGGGTCAGATCAACCCCTATTTCCACCATGGGAGAAGAAGTAGAGATGGTTGAAGAATACAAAAAACGTCGGTGTTTATCTGGACAAAAGACTGGACTGTAGACGCAACAGTGAAGCCGTCTAGAAGGGACAGAGCAGACTTTACTTCCTGAGGAAGCTAAAATCTTTTACGGTTTGCAGCAAGATGTTGCAGATCTTCTATAAGTCCGTTATTGAGAGTGTCATCTTCTCTGCCATCATCTGTTGGGGCAGCAGCATCAGAGCAAGGGGCCTAAAAAGGCTCAACAACCTGATAAAGAAGGCTTGGTCTGTTCTGGGGAAAAATGTGGAATCTCTGGAGTTGAAGATGGAAAGAAGGATTTTACATGAAGTAAAGAAAATCATAGACAACCCTGTACATCCTCTTCATGAGACTGTTACTGGAAAACAGAGACTCTTCAGTCAGAGGCTTCTTCAGCCTAGTTGCAAAACAGAACACTACAGAAGATCTTTCCTGCCCACAGCCATCACCATCTAAGTCCTGAGTTAAATGAGATACTCCGACAATATTTAATTTCACTTTGGGATAAATAAAGTATTTTTAATTGATTGATTTGAAATGCTCTTTCATGATACTCCAGGTAACTTAGAATTTGTAAACTGTTATAGTTCAATCTTTAACCCTTTTTTTGTAAGTCGCTTGTGATAAAAGCATCTTCTAAATGCATAAATGTAAATGTAAAAATTGTTGGCATTATTTTTTAAGTTTATTTTTTAAATGTTGACTATTGGAACTGAATTCCTTCAACCCAAAACTATTTTGAGTGTCATCACACTTTCTCTAAAACATGCTTGTTTTAGCTTGTAAAAATGTTGTGTATAGTAATTAGGAAAGGTTTCTTCGTAAAGCTGTTGCATCATTTTTCATACAGTCTAGTTAGACGGCTCCTTCCAAACCTAGAGTTGTTTTGGTTGTGACATCTAAAGCAAATGTCTGCTGTTCTGCCACAGATTACCTCCAGATGAACCACTTACACCTCTCACATGTTTAGGGATAAATATTCTACCAGACTTTCCTTCTTCTATTTTTTCTAAACAAAACACAAATATTCTGCCTGCTCACTGCACTTTTCTCTCCTTGGAAAGGCTGAGTAAGTAGCAGTCTCATTGATTGCTGCTAATAATATGCATCCCCTCAACAGGGCCAACACAGACTCTCAGAGCTCTCTGAGTTTATTTAAAACGTACTCTACTTTTTATATATAGTTTACATTAAAACTACTGTATGTACGCTGAGACAGACCAACACACTAATATGTTATAGAACCACTTTTCACAGTGTTTACATATGACAAATCTTCAGGGGAACCTATCTTTGAACACCCAAAGATTACGATTTTGGCCCATTGTTCTTCAGTGAATAGATCCAGCTCAGTGAATTCACGTCATCTCTCTTGACACAAATTCTCAGTCAGATTAGACTTGGCCACTCTAACATAAAAATATACTTAGATCTAAACTATTTTTTTTAAACTCTGGTATAGCCTGTCACAAATTCTGTTCTAGGATTGGTTTGTGTTTAAATCCATCCATCCTCACATCTGCTCTAACCTTGGTAAGGAAAATTATGCCAGCCATGTAAGACTGTTATGAGAATTCAATGTTCTTTACACACTATAGATGTATCAGTTTAGGTCTCCCTTGACTATGTCCTTTTCTTCCACACTTGTACACTGTGTCACTTGCATATCGTTTAAACCTTTCAAACATTTCTAAAATATTTAAGTTAATTGAAGGCACATCAGATGTATTTTACAACCACACCTGGAACACACTGCTTTATCATTTCATATAATGGAAAAATACATAAATACAAATTATAAAAGATATACAATTTTTGGTATTGCAGATGTCTGTTTCATCCTTGGAAACAGTTTAGAGATGCTCGAAATCGCTGCGTTCATCTGTTCAAACAATTCTACGCAAGCGTAGAGATGATGGGAATGTCCAACCAATCATACCACCTTCAGGGAGGACACAGGTTCTCGGTCCCAGAGGGGAAAGTGTTTTGGTCAGAAATGTGCAAATCACCCCCAGAACAAAAGTCAAAGACCTTGTAAAAATGTTCAGTGATCTATCCAAAATAAAATGTGGGAGGTGTCGACATAAGGTGATTGGTCTAAAAGAAACACAAAAATGTCAAACGTCATTTGCAAATGCACACAGGGACAAAGAGTTTTGGAGACAAGTCCTGTGGTCTGATGAAGCTAAAGTGAAACTGTTTGCCCAAGAAAAGCCAATGTTTCTTTTAATAAAAAAGGGGCATGCTTGTTATCCTGGAAAAATAAAGCAGACTTTGCTGTGGGCCTGTTTTGAGCAATTGGTAAATTTTATAAGTATCATGTATCATGAGGAACGAACCATATGTGAACATTTTGAAGCAACCTCTGAAGGCATCATCAGTTAGACCCCAAGCAGACAACAAAGTTCATGTTCTGGCGTGGCCATTAAAAACACAGTTTCACCATTTCTGTCAGTAGGAATAAAGCGGGACACTAGCAAACGAATGTGAAAAGCCTTTGTAAGGATTATCAATTTGTTTGACCGACCCAAGTCACAGATTTTAAAGACAATGCTACCAAATACTGAGGAAATTTTATGTAAACTCCAATTGTGAATACTCCAATAAACAAACATATTTATGTACTTCTTGCGGCGTTTACCAAACAGAAATAATTGGGTTACTCTGGATTACAATCAACAACATACGTTTGTTCTGATTTACCATCAGACACTGTTTAGAATAAAGTGTGAGGGGAAAGTATCTTTTTATTTGATGTATGCAGACTTCTGGCTTCAACTGCAACAATCGAGGAACTTTAACTTGGGACTTTTTTTGCTTGTTCTACATTTATTCCCAACACTTTTTACTAAAGGCCAAATTTGTGGATACAACTAATGGCTATCCTGTCCTCAAAACCTTTTACCAAAGTTGGGGAACTTTGCAGGTCATCCAGAGGTGTTTCTGTTTGAGTGTTATAATTGCTTTTACAAGACACAAACATGGCTGCAGTTAAAATGAAACCCAATCTTAATTATAACATCCGACTTTGGTTTCCTGGAAATCAGAAATAGGAAGTAAAAGAGGATGTAGGTCTGGGCCCAGCTACTGAACCATTTGCAAAGGTCAAACAAAAGAAACCTAGTTTAAGTTCCCCTAGTGAAATATTTAGACATTCAAGTTGTGGCATTACGCCAACTCAGACCTGGTAGTAATTTAGATTGAGTTTTTACGTTTTTAAGAATGACACAGCCACACAAAATAAACCCCTTGAATTTCCCCTTTTTACCCAGGTTGTTCCACTGAGATCAAAGATCTCATGTATGTTGGTTTACTGTCTGAAGAGTCATTGACGATCATTTGTCAGGTCATAGATAATAATAAGAATGAATAATAATAAATTGCTTTCTGTATTATCTCTTTATGCACAACAACATGAACTCCATGGTATTTACATGGCAGAAATCAGGGAATAGAAACATGTTTAAATGTTCTTAATATTAAGTGTTTCTTCTTTTTTAATTTTGCATCCCTTCCATATTTGTGTAATAAAAATACAAAGACAACAAAGGTGCATCTGACCACTGCATCAAGATTTATTAGAAATGCTTATACTTAAAAAAAAAAGAAGCTTGAAAATCATCTTTAACAGGCAGAAGTTTCAAGGTTGTAGATTTTCGAATCAAAACAGTTTTGGAATGCAACATCACCATCTCGTGATGTAACAACATCATTCTTATGACTTCAGTCCAAGAATTCCAATCTCCTTTATTTCACGTCACAATTCCAATCAACCTCATTTCTGTTCGGACTTCGATCGACGCACATCGATATCAAGCCCCAGAAAGTATCACACTTACTTGATTTGTCTGATAAACTGTCTTCACACTTCATTAGCCAACATGGTGACGTCTGCTCTTATATCAGGAACACAACCAGGTGAGCCTAAAGTTTTGTAAAGAAAGACCAAAAAAAGAAACAAAATTTGCAATTGAAATGTTGAGAAATTCCATCTCTTTAAAAGTAGCTGGTTTTGTTCATGTTTTATCTCCAATGAAGTTTGAAAGTTTGAAAAGTTTGATAAGTTTGGAGACGAGTAAAATTCACTGAAAATTGGCGATATACATTAACGGTGACTGATCAGATGTTGGCTTTTACTGTTGGACATAAAAAGTTGTCTGATGTTTCTAAGGTGAAGGTTTTACGAGGATACAAAACTTTAACGGTGTTATCTTCTATTGTTGTACTTTCATTGGGCATGTGTAGGAAACACAAAAAATTAATTGAATAATTATCTCATGAGTTTAATAATGTTCAGAAAATACTAGATTCAAAAAGATCGCTACTTGTTTAAACTAAACTCACAGAGATGAAATACGTTGTCAGTCAAAGATTTTTAGTGATTTGCGTAGTGATATTGCCCATACAAGGTTTTTAGGTTAAATTCAAGCATTTTCCTTTCATACTTTAATGTGGGCAAGAACCCTAGGTTTACCTTCCAATCTTTGTATTGTTGAACCACTGCTAATTTGGAAATGTGTCCATATTTTAAAGTGCTTTAAGTGGTCTGTGAATGAAAAGGTTCTTTATTCACTATTTTTCCTTCCAAAGATTGCTAAACCTAATCTCTTGGTTTGCATATTTCTTATATAATAGTTGATGATATTAGAATAGATTTGACTCATACAAATATTTAGCATTTTGTTTTGAACACTCTATGTTGAACAACACAAGATTTGGGAATTTATCTCCACAGTATAGTTTTAAAGACTTTGCAAAGATTTTAGACTTTGTTCTTACAACAAACTCCTCGTGCCTAAAGTCTAAAAGTTCCTGGGATACATAGTTTAAGCTTTTTTCCAATTAATAATTTCATCTTTCAGATAACGAGAGCGTCTCCAATGAATCCCGCAGCAATCAAAATGATTTGAGCTGCAGGAAAAGGAAGGCTAGTGTTGTCGCTGAGTTAGACAACAAGAAGTTGCGCAAAATCAGTTGCGACAATGTCAGTCGCCACAATACTGGTGACCCTCGCAAGGTGTCTGTAGAGTTTGGCAGGGACAACACTGCCAGAAATGAAAGCTCTGCTAAAAGGGAACCAAAGAAGAGACCAAGGAGCCCCAGTATAATTGTGGTTGATGGCAGTGAGTCGGAGAAAAGCATAGCGCAGGAGAGGAAGGCCAGCGCTAATGCAGAACCTCCTGTAAAGAAACAGAGGGTCTCTGAGCCAGACTGTGGCACCAGCAGGTCATTCAGTGACCAGCACGCAAGCAAATGTAAGCCAACACACTAAGATAAATGTATCTCCAGCCTAGCTTTTTTAGTCTTGATGGTAGCACAGACTTAAGAGCCATCATACTAGTAAGGAGTGAATATTAACTGCGTTACTGTTTTAGTATTCAAATATAAATATCCTTTTTCTGTTTAAGAAGTAAAGGTTTTTAGACTTTGCTCTTACAGCAAACTCCTCGTGCCTAAAGTCTAAAAGTTCCTGGGATACATAGGTTAAGCTTTTTTCCAATTAATTATTTCATCTTTCAGATAACGAGAGCGTCTCCAATGAATCCCGCAGCAATCTAAATGATTTGAGCTGCAGGAAAAGAAAGGCTATTGTTGTCGCTGAGTTAGACAACAAGAAATTGCGCAAAATCAGTTGCGACAATGTCAGTCGCCACAATACTGGTGACGCTCGCAAGGTGTCTGTGGAGTTTGGCAGGGACAGCACTGCCAGAAATGAAAGCTCTGCTAAAAGGGGACCAAAGAAGAGACCAAGGAGCCCCAGTACAATTGTGGTTAATGGCAGTGAGTCGGAGGAAGGCATAGCGCAGGAAAGGACGGCCAGCGCTAATGCAGTACCTCCTGTAAAGAAACAGAGGGTCTCTGAGCCAGAATGTGGCACCAGCAGGTCATTCAGTGACCAGCACGCAAGCAAATGTAAGCCAACACACTAAGATAAATGTATCTCAAGTGTAGCTTTTTTAGTCTTGATGGTACCACAGACTTAAGAGCCATCATACTAGTAAGGAGTGAATATTAACTGCGTTACTGTTTTATTATTCAAATATAAATATCCTTTTTCTGTTTAAGAAGTTAAGGTTTTTAAAGCCTTCGGGCACCATAACCCTAAACATAGAGCCAAGTGTTAGAATGGGTCAGTCACAGTCCAGACCTCAATCCAACTAAGAATCTTTGGCAAAACTTAAAATGTTTGGTTTAACAATCTAGTTTTTATGAATTAAAATGAACATGTCCTAAAAGCATTACTTCTGTATCACTGTTGTTTGGGGGGTTGAGAGTTCTTTACTCCTACTGGTGTACTTAACTACAACATACTTTTTAATTTTACTTACCATAATATTATCTTGAAGTAGCGTTACTTTTTATGATAAGATATTTATAATAAATAGGAATGACAATTTTCCAGTGGTCTCAGCTTCATTAAGAGTACTTTCTTTGTATATCAACAGTGGATTTCGAGAGAAAGTACAAGCAGCTTGGATTCCTTGGGAAAGGTGGCTTCGGGTCTGTCTTCGCAGGCTTGCGCCTTGAAGATTCTTTACCGGTTGGTATTGCATTTTGTTTTTTCCTGTTATATCTCTGGCTAAACAAAACACCATCATTAGAGATAATCCTTGAAACCGTCTACGAATAGGATAAACACTGTTGCTCGTGTCCAACAGGTGGCCATCAAGTACACTGACAGTCCAATCGTCCAAAGGGAATTGAAAGTGAGTGAACTGGTTTCAAATCACAGTATCTGTCTTTAACTTTGTGTTAGAAAAATAACACGCTTGTCTTTCTTAGGATGGTGGTGTACCCCTGGAAGTGGTCCTTATGCAGAAGGCCGGAGGTAGGCCAGAATCAGTGGGAAAGTACGGGCCTGTTACCCTTCTGGACTGGTACCATCTGGATGAAAAGCTGGTCATTGTAATGGAAAGACCGCCAACATCAATGGATCTTCAGCAGTACATCTCTTGCAGAGGTGGCACCCTGCAGGAAGAAGAAGCCAAGGTAAGCTTCCTGGACCGTCGATGTTTCAGTCAACTCAGTATAGGCTGGACAACTTACATCTTTTCTGTTTCGTTAAAATTTTAAAAGCTGCAGCTTCCCTTTTAGTATTTTATCAATGATAAAAATAACTTTAATAATTTTAATTAAAATAACTGTCTGACCTGTGGGATACATTACTGAAGTAGAACCAATCTGGAAACATTAGGTAGGCCTAAACAAAGAAGCAAAAAACTTACTGATCCCTTGGAAGTTTGGGAAAATATGTTGTTACCTGATGAGAGAGAAGAGGAACTGTTCAGAAAGTGTCTCTTCTTTTAGTTGGTGTAAAACTAACACAGTCAAACAGGGCAGTGATAATATGAAGCTTTGAAGCAATACTCTTCCGATAGAAAATTTAGCTTGATGATTTTAAACGTGACTAAAATACAAAAACTGAAGCGAGCATAAAGTGGGCAAATACCTCCCTGCATTTATACTGTCTCAAAAATGAATGTGAAGCATTCTTTCAAACAGAAGACACTGTTTTATTTGTCCAATTTTACTTCAGGCTTTCATGAATCAGTTGGTGTATATTGCCATTGATATGCACGGTAAAAGTGTGTTCCACCGGGACTTAAAGTTGGAGAACACACTCGTTGAAATGGGCTCTCCGGTGCCACGCCTCCGCATCATCGACTTCGGCTGTGGCTCTTTCGAGCAGGAAAAAATCTCCAACTATTTTCGAGGTATAACTTTACTAAACATTTAACATAGATTTAATTTGAATCCTTTTCCAAGCATTTTGTGAATCTTCCCATAGAAGAAAACTCTAGTTCACATAAAAAATAAAATAATAATTTTGTTCTAACGTATACTTAATGCATGTATTCCAGGCACTGTCCCTTACGCCCCCCCGGAATGGTTTAAATATGTCGAATATGAGCCTGTTCCCACGACGGTTTGGCAGCTGGGGGCAATGCTTTACTCCATGCTGCACACAGAGGATTTTGACACCAGGCTTTTTACGATTGGTGACATTCCATTTGATGGCAACCTTTCCTATGGTAGGCTCACAACCAGCAGCTGCAAGTACAACCTGCTTATACTCTTGATTTTTAATCTCTTGTGTTGCTTTCTTGATTCCAGATTGCCTGGAATTCTTCTGCCTGTGTTTTGAGGAAAACTCTGAGGATCGTGCCACCCTAGGAGATCTCTGGGCCCATCCTTGGCTCAACTGATTGACTCAGCTTTTGCCTCAGGGTTCTTAAAACTAAAGACTACTCGGTGGAACCCTGTTACACTGAAACATCAGACAGAACTAAAAGCCTGTAACCAGTTGAGATGTACAAGTCTCCTGGAAGGTTACCAGTCTTTTGCCTGGAGCTTCCTTCTACACATCTGAGACTGTATTTTAACTGTAAATATAATAAACCACTGTCCTAATTACTCTCTGACTGTTGTGCGTATGTGTTTTACTACCAGCTTTCTTGTAAAATTATGCAATGAAGATATCAAAGCATGTTAAAGGTTTATAAGAGTTTTTGAAATATTTGAGAACTGAGTTGGAAGGTTTTTCTTGGCCCTGATACACAAATTTAATATCAGGAAACTTTTTCTAATACATATTTTTCAACATGGTTGTGATTTTTTGGGGAAATGTGATTTGTTGATCCTGTCTTATACCTTATGTAGCTTTTAAATCCTTTATGAACAGACGCTGACTTCTGTAAGATGATGCCAATCACTCGTCACGGCCTCCCCCCTTTTTTGCATCTCATGGAAAGTGAGGGCATATTGGCTTTCACCGTCACAAGAGCACAATTTGACAGCTAACAAGGAACTCTAAGAGGTGGATTGGTTGGATTTAGATACATCCTCCGCAACAGTTTAAAACTTTTATATTGACCAGCACACTACCTATGCCAGGTTTGGGAAGAGTTATAACATAGAGAAAGGGTTTCTCTTTTACTTTTTAGCAGCAGATATAGTCTGTATTCTTGAAACCCATTTTTTGTACACAAAATGAAAAATCATTGTTCGAACACCTGCTTTGAAAATGAGATAACACTGTGTCCTTTCAAAGGACACAGTGTTATCTCAGTGACAGAGGGTGCAGCTCTAACCTGATTTGATTAAACAAAAGAAAATCGTCAGTGCTGAGGTAACAGTGACGCTCGCTGTGGGAGCCTTGATGGCCTGTTGTGTATTCAGTGAGGGACCCCTAGGCCATGCCGAGTGTTTTTGGGTGGATTCGGGTTGAGAAAAAGAAGTAGGAAAACACTGTTTAATGTTTTATCAACTTCTAAAATTTGAAGTCCAGTTGTTATACTTCTTTTGTCAAGGATGATCTTCAAACATGAGTTACATGAGATGCTTCTTGATCAGCATCTGATCCTAATGGCATTTAAACACCAAGTCACTCACCCACACGGTGGTTAAATGCGGAGGCCTTTTTGATAACCACAGTGCAAAATCTCCCCTCTTCAGATTATGGAGTCTCCACATTGACCCAAAGCCAAGAAGAAGTCATCTGACCTACAAAGTGCATCACACATGGGTCAAGCGCTAATTTATTTGATCTTTCCCTCTATGGGGATGGGTGTTTAACCAATGTAAATGCGACACTAATCCATTAATACTCCTTTGTACTAGCTATTACGTCTGTCATCTTTCCATCTAGATGACAAGTGGATGTTGTTGTAAGAAACCCATTTTCCTATCCTGTTGCGCCGATCCTGGCTCCTGGAAAGAAAAGACACATCAACGCCTCATCAGGATACATGTCAGCTACTTAAAGATAACATTAATGAACATTTTTGTGGTTGTTCAGGAGTTCTAAAATTGAATTAAAATCAATTGGATTTCATACAAAATTCTAAATACCTACTTTGTCCAGGTTTGTACAGTGAAAATGCGGAGTTGGGGTCTTCATACAGGAAACTACATTGGTCCCTGAAACAGTTCTTGAAGTGGAAAAGAGTCAACAAATGAAATCATTACCTAATTCTGATTAGGACATGGTTTTAGAAAGGTTTCTAACCCACAGGCAGAGAAACTATCAAGAGACAACGAGGAAGGTTCCATAGAGGAACATCCACTGGCAACAGGTGAACCTTGCAAAGAGAGAAGCACAGGTTACTCGGAAACCCAAGGTATCGCTGTTCTAGGGACGACCTCTGTGGAAAATGTAAAAACCACCAAAACAAACAAACACAGCCGAAGACAAATTACAAATTTTTAAAGGAAGGTGTTTTTTATGAAATATGTATGTGGTTGACGTTGGGGGGGGTGTGGCTTACGCAGGATACTATTTTTTGAAAGAAGCACCACTTGCTGCAGCAGCAGCTGGATATTTGTGGTTTGCCTCTGCTCACTGACACCCATTGGGTTTCTCTACAGTGGATGTCTGTGCACTGTGTTACCACACAAACACTCTGTAGAGAGCGAGAAGGCCACATTTAATTTGGCCTCTGGTGATCAGTGTTACCATTGATAGGCTGAAGGGTGGGGTCCTGCTCCCGGCACATGACTGTAAATTTAAGTGTAAGATAACCTTTAACGGTAACAATACAAGAAATAAATAGGTTTTTAAAGGATAAGAGAAGTGGCCAAGCGGTTATAAAAGCAAAGGTGTCCACCCCTGTAGCCAGCTTGTTAAGAGAATGTCTAATTGCACCAATCCCACAGTCATTTGATCCAGATTTAGATGTTCTATGTTCAGTCTGGCAGATTAGTAGTAACTTTGAGAGACAATCCAAATCTGCGTTCATTTCCACCTGAGTAACCGCTTCTGTCAACTCATTGTGGGAATGTAATCTCATTGAGGACATTGAAGCTGAACTGCATGAACTGTACTGAGCCACTGCTGCAGGCCAACCTTTAGAAAGTTCAAAGAAGGAATCTGGGCTAAAGATGTAGTTTAAGAAGCAGCTATCAATATGGCAGCAGTTTAAAACAACCAATTTAAGAATAATTAGACAAATATTGTGATTTATCTGCAGCTTTCTTAAATTGGGCCGTTCTCATCTCATGCACACTGTGTGTGTAAATTTTGATGTACATGGTCTCCTTTTTCTTAGAAACATGCAATGTGACTCAATGCATTAAGAGGACTTAAAATGTCAGCTTGTAACTGCAATCACATACTTTAATGACTGGATTAGACTGAGGCCAGGCAAGGTAAGTTCATTTGTATGGCACATTTTCGTGCACAGGACAATTCAAGTGCTTTACATAGGAAAAAAGAACAGAAAATGAAACAACAAAATCAACTTTGAATTTGAAAGAAATAATATAAAATAAAATAATAATAATAATAATTAGTAATAACATTCTCAGTTGCTATATGCACAGGTAAATAAGGCTGTTTTCAGCCTGGATTTAAACATTGCCAGAGTTGAAACCTGTCTCACATCTTCAGGAAGACTGTTCCAGATTTTAGGAGCAAAAAACTGAAATGAAGCCTCCGCTTGTTTTATCATCAGCAAGAGGCCACTACCTGAGGTTCTCAGAGTCCGGGCTGGTTCATATGGCTCTAACATGTCAGATATGTTCTTTGGGGCTAATCCATGAAAATAATTGTACACAAGCAAGGCTGTTTTAAAGTCTATTCTTTGAGTTTCAGGAAGCTAGTGCAGAGACTTGAGCGCTGTCTCTCTGAAGCTGTCTTCAGAACAGACTGAACTTGTAAAAGAGTACATAGTGCCTTGAAAAGCAATTTATACCCTTAAATTTTCTAGAATTATATTTTTTATAGGATTTTCTGTGACAGACACAAAGTTTGGCATAATTGTGATATGGAATAATTATGCTTTTTAATCTTATAATCAGGCAGACTGACATTCATCCATCCATTAATCCATCCGTTATCGTCTTCATAATTTGGGTCTCTTGAGGGAATCCCAAGGCTTGCCCAGGCCATCTGAAAAACATAGTCCCTCTAGGGTCTTCCTCTAGGGCACCTCCCGTTGGAACATGCCTACATTGCACCTAACCTCAAGTGGTAATCCCATGGGAAAGGAGGACTCATGTTTCTTCTTGGCGTGGTTCAGGGGTTTAAGATATCGACCAAAGCTTCTTACTTCCAGGCCTGGCCACAGGGACCCCCATGATAAGTCTCTGCATATAATGTCCTTTGCTACATGTAAACCATAACTGTTTTTTTTATGTGCCCATGTTCCAACACAGCAAGGACCAAATGCCTAAATCATATCTTTGGCACGTCCTGAGGTTCTGCAGGGGTGACAATCAACAATCATTTGCTTCAGGGGATTTGAAACAGGGAAAAATCTAAAAAAATCAGATCTGACCTTTCCCTCATGGTGACCCTGCTATTACTTTGTATTCTGGTGTATAATGGGGTTTTGTCAAATTTTAAACTACAGTTCTAGTTGCAAAAGTATCTACAGTATATCCAAAAACAGTCCCCTTCCCCATCCTTATAGCTGACCACTTTTTTGAAAAGTAGGCTGTTCTGTCAAATTTCTTGAAAAGACAATTTCATTAAAAAGAACTTAAACTATGCTTTGACACCAAATTAAACCTCTTCAAAGCTTTATTCCGGACCTACCGGGAATGTTTCCTCAATTTCATTCCCCTGTTTTTTCTTTAATGTTCACTGACAAACCTCTGAGACCTTTACAAAGCACCTTCAGGTTAGCTAGGATTAAAATAAGCACATGTAGACTCTATTTACTATTAATGTGACAGCTTCTTCCAACTTTCAAGAAGAATCAAGAATCAGTTTATTTATATAGCGCCAATTTACAACAGATGTCATCTCAAGGCACTTTACAAGAATCAATTAAAATCATAGATACATCATAAACAAATCAATTTGAAAAAGTTTCCAATCTAAGGAACCCCAGCAGATTGCATCGAGTCATGGACTTGCAGCATTCAGTCCTCTGGAATCAGCAGAATAAAAAAAATGGCTTGTGTTGTCGTTGACTTTACAGCAATCCCTCATACTGAGCATGCATGTAGTGACAGTGGAGAGGAAAAACTCCCCTTTAACAGCAAGAAACCTCCAGCAGAACCAGGCTCAGTACAAGCAGCCATCTGCCACGACAGACTAGGGGTTTAAAGAGACAAAACTAAATTAGATGCACAGGATACTGAAATAAAAAGAGTTTATAGCAGCAGTTGTAGAGCATCACTGGAAGCATCTCAGCCCATATTCTCATCCAAGAAGCTGTCTCAGCTAACAGAACGCCAACCCAGGTGTGGTTACTATGGAGAGAAGAACACTAAGAGAAAACAAAAGGTTAATAAGGTTGAAATAAAGTAACTAAGCAGATTGGACAAAGGAAGAAAGTAGCAGAGACAGAAGTGGTCAGATTGTCCTCCAGCAGCCTAAGCCTATAGCAGCATAACTATAGAAAAACTTAAAAAACCTAACCCTGTAGAGTGAGAGATGAAGAAGGTAGAGGAAAGAAGAACCGTCTGACCGAGTTCCTCCCAACCGGAATAGGCCGTCTTCTATGCATCTATCTAACTATAAACGTTATCAAAAATGAAGGTTTTAAGCCTAGATTTGAAACTAGACAGGGTATCTGCCTCACGGACTAAAGCTGGAACTGTCATAGTTTTCAGGTATCTGACCCACATAAAACAGAGGACTCTCAGGAGTGCAATAATAACAGAGTTTATTGAAAAGTGTAAATGTTCTTGAGGCAGGAAGCAATGGTCACGGCTGGAAGAGGAAGGGGAATCCAGAGACTGCGACGCGGGGAACCGGAGACTTTTGAAGGTGAGACAGAATAGGTGAGTTGTAGAATGGTGAACTGGTGGGAACAGAGGATTAAGGTTACTTGATGGTGGATTGTAGTAACGCCAGGGAGGAGTGAGTGGAGAGACTTTCCAACGGATGTCCAGGAGGTGCACGGCAGATGGAGAGTGGCTGGAGCCAGCAGACCGACCTGAGCACTGAGAAGCTGGAACCAGGGAAAGTCTGAGAACAGGCAACGTTACCAGGAGTAACAAACACTCAGGTGACAAGTAGCTGGTTCACCGCCCTTAAACTGCTCAGCTCATCAGCGGCAACAAGAAACACCTGTACAGGGGCCCAGGTGTGGAACAGTGCTCCAGCTGGCTGGTGCTCTGGCGAACCCCAGTGGACAACCTGCGAAGGTGCTGAAAAGTCTCTCTATGACAGGAAGCTGGTTCCACAGGAGAGGAGTCTGATAACTAAAAGGTCTGCCTCCCGTTCTGCTTTTAGAGATGCTAGGAACTACCAGTAAACCTGCAGTTTGAGAGCGAAGCGCTCTGTTAGGGACATAAGGAGTAATCAGATCTCTGATGTATGATGGAGCTTGATTAGTGAGGGCTTTATTTGTCAAATATATGTTTGACAGGGAGCCAATGAAGAGAAGCTACAGTTGGTGAGATATGATCTCCCTTTTTAAGTTTCATCAGAACTCTTGCTACAGCGTTTTGGACCAACTGTAGACTTTTAATTGCATTTTGTGAACTTCCTGCTAATAAAGAGTTACAATAGTCCAGCCTTTATGTAAGAAATGCATGGACTAGTTTTTCAGCAACAGTCCTCGAAAGAATATTTCTAATTTTTGCTATATTCCTAAGGTCAAATAAGGAAATATTACAGACCTGTTTTATATGGGACTTAAAAGACTTATCCTGATCAAAAATAACACCAAGGTTACATTGATACCAGAGGCCAATTTGATGCTATCCAGTTTACGTGGTTGACTAAGCAATTTATTTTTTAGAGGTTCTGGTCCAAAGATAACAACTTCTGTGTTTTCAGAGTTCAAGAGCAGAAAGTTTAATGACATCCACATTTTTATGTTTTCTAGACATGCCTGTAATCTACCAAACTGACTGGATTAATAAGGATTTATAAATAAATACAGTTGTGTATCATCAGCATAACCTTGAAATTCTTCAAATAGGTCACTATTCCTCGAATTGTCTCTCAGTTGATTTGCAACAAATTTTTTTGAAGGATTTTAGATAAAAAAGAAACATTAGATTTGGGTCTGTAATTTATTAAGTCTTCTTAATCAAGAGAAGGTTTCTTAAGTAGGGGTTTTATTACGGCTACCTCAAGAGTCTCTGGTATATAGTCATTCACTAATGACAAATTAATCATATAATAATAGGAAATACTTCTTTAAACAATTTTGTCGGGATTGGATCCAACATACAAGTTAAAGGGTTAGATGAAGAAAATATTTTTGAAAGCTCAGAAGGCTCAACTGGAACAAAAAACGTCAAACAGAGATCAGGCTCCAGAGCCACATTCAGTGCCTCCTCGCTTACTGAGTTAGAGTTATGTTTGGGAGGATGCCATAAATTTAAGTTTTAATAGATAAAATTTTATCAATAAAGAATTCCATAAAGTCATTACAGCTAAAAGCTGGAGGATCTGGAGGAATGGATGGCACAACAGTTTTCCAAAATCATACACTGATTCCATTAGTTCTCATGAAGAATCACAGTAAAATACATACTGGGTGCATTGTGAATGCAGATTCACAAAAATATGAAAGCATTCCAGGTCGTTTAGATTTTAGGGCTTTCGATTTTTGGTAATTACTTTTATGGATAATTGAAAGCTGCACACTCTGCAAAAAGAAAGCATGCAACGTAGCTACTGCACATTGGTCAGAAAATTAAAGCTGGAAATACATTCTAGTAAAAATTTGACTCCCAATCCCCTCTTTCGTCAAACCCTCCAGATGGAAATGATGGGCTTAATAGGCCCAATGATAGTGGCTACAGATGAGTAACAGAAAACCCTTGGTAGAGTCAACATGTGGGAGCTATCCAAACTGCTGCTGCGCTTTGGCTCGAGAAGCCATTGACTTGTGTAATCTGCTGAGTAAATCTGCAGTTTGGCCCTGTCTGGTTGCTGTCTGGGTTCTCTGCACTCGGACAAAAGAGAGGGACACCTTGCCCACTGACAAAGGCCCTGGCTCTAATTGGAGCAGACAAGGCTTGCTGATGGAAGCTTTTCAAGCATTTGAACATGTTCAATAATTCTTAGAGGATCTAATGAAACATAAAAGACATACAGTTGGACTCCAACAAGAGAAGCAGAACCAAACTGTCCTGGATCTGCCTGTCAACTGCGGGACAGAAGTTGTGCTTTGACCCGTAATGCCCTTTAAAAAAATATGCATCCTTTGACTCTTTGAAGACTCTAAGAGAGTTGAAAGTGGGGCTTATAAGGATTGTAGATGTTCCTCTTGTAGTCATAGAGAATTTCGGCTGGGGCCTTGGAAGCAAAACTGAGTTTGAGCTAACTCCTCCTATGTTATGTTGCTTTCATCCAACAACATCCCTCTCCCAAGAAAAAAGGCTTTTTGTGGATCCGGATTAAACGCTTTTGGAAAGACAAGCCCTTCCTTTTATTTAACTCTGAAAAAGGAGACTGAGTCCTTTTTAAAGAGCCGCAACAACTATGCACGGTGTAACCTGTGTGGGCCACTGGAATCTCCTCAAGCCAAAAGACTGGAGAACCAGCACAGAGCGCTCACAACAGGAGAGGAACAGGTCTTTGTGATCACAAATACCATGGAAAAAGTGTGTATTGTTCCCACTCCACTGGATTTTTGTTCTGTTCCTGTAAAAAGGACTCGGCCTCACAGACCCTGCTTGAGCCTCACCAAAAAAACGCCAACACAAATTGCAGACACTACTTTATTTCACTAAGCATCTTGATCATGTCACATTGCCTGCTTTGCCAAAACACAGGGCCCCTTACAGTTACAGTTGTTGATTCACCTTTTTAATGGACCTAAATGGACTGATATAATTTATGTTGCATTTTCATGTTTTACTGACCTCTCAACTTGCAGGATGGTATGGTATACTTTGCAGTATAACCACGATTTCCCAAATAGCACGCATACTTTAAAAAAATAGAATAGACTAGAATTAAACTTTATTGTCACTGCACAAGCACTACAACTCAAAACTACAAGCAACAAAATGCACACGAGTGAACTGGTGCTGAGGTCTGTGAGTTTACTAATGAGTTTGGAGGGTATGACAGTCTTAAATGCTGAACTAAAGTCTAAGAACAGCATTCTGGCGTACATGTTCTTATTGTCCAGGTGTGAAAGGACGGAGTGCAGCGCTATAGAGACTGAATCCTCAGTGCTAGGTAGTCAACTTGGAGTTTACTGCCTTTCTTAGGGACAATGCTAAAGACGCTGAAATTAAATTCACAACCCTCTTACAGGAAGACAACTATTGTACCATTTGTGCTTCAGTTGACTCGAGGGTTAGGTCATGGACAGTTTTCCATTTTATCTTAGATTAACAGAAAGATACACCGTACAGAAAACGATAGACACACATCCATTCCTTACATTTTAATCGTATGTCTAAATAGCAGTGGTGGACGAAGTACTCAACTTTATTACTTATGTGAAAGTGTTGATACTTATAGTCAAATCTTACTCAACAAGCATAGCTTACTTGGTCCAAATTTTACCCAAATTAGATCACTGAAATACTTTATTTAAATAAAAAAAACTTCAGTATTTAGAAGTACAAAATTGTTACGTCAGTATATTTTTGTCTTATTTTGTAAGTGATTTTATGAGAACTTGTAATTCTTCGAAACCATGTGATGATTTATAATTTACAATCACTCGGCTAAAAATTCTTTACCACCTGTAAAAATGTCACTATAAAACTGCAATAATAGTTCGACATCATAAGACATTGTTTTCTCAATCCATCCTGTGGGGCTTCAACTAGAGGTTTGTAAAGTTTAGTAAAGTTTTGAGATGAAACTAACTATTTCTAAGTCCTAAAATGTCATTGTCATTCTCCGCTTAGGTTTCTCTATTGCCAAGCTCTGTTTAAATGAAGGTGGGTGACCTTCCAACACTGAGGAATAAAGTATTTCTAAATCCATCCTGGGGTTGAGCAGCAAATATGATTAGTTTGCTTTTTGTGAGGAGCACAGCTTGTTGGTAATTGCACTTCAGGAAAGAAAAATAGCAATAAAGATTACAAAGTTACACTGAGCCTAAAAAGAAATGTATGGGTTTCCATAGAATTGTAACAACAAATTTTCTTGAAATCTAGAAAAAAATTTTTTTAAGTACAATGTTTGTCTTATACTATGCTTATGTACAGTATTTTGTTACTGTGCACCATTGCCTAACAATTATGATTTTGGTCCGTGGGGGGAAGTCAGAGTAGCTTGAGAGAATCCACTCTTGCAAAGCAAAAACATGCAAACTCCAAGTAACAGCGCAGACTGGATCAATTCTGGTTCAATTCCTTGCTGCAGGGAAACAGGTATACTAGTGGAGCCATTTCTGAGCCTTCAATAGCAGCTATTAGAGACTATCAACAACATAACGCTTTGGGAGGCCAGGAAAAAAATTACACTTTCCATCCTACCATTTCAATCACAACATTTTAAAACTTAATAAACAACACTCTTGATTTAGGATAAAAATTTGGAAAAGCACCTTATGTCCACTGTTAAGTAACCTGGCACTTATCCTAGGATTCTAGTTAGTGCATCACATTAAGAACCAAACAAAAACTTTGTGATTGCTGCTGGTGCAATAAAAAAGCATCTATCATATGGTTTTGGGGGGATAATGATGCAGGATAATCAGAGTGGTAACGAGTTACATTAACTCTGTTACATTTACTTAAGCAGGTTTTGGCAAAAAAGTTATTTTTTTATTTTAAAGTTATGTTAAAACTTAAAAGTTTTTATATATATATATATATTTTTTTTCTAAACAAATAATAAATTATTAGTATTATCATTACTGTTGTCGTTATGAAAGTGGCATAAGGAAGATGTACATTCAAAGTAATAATAGCTATATTGTAAAAAGTCCGGCATTAGCATTTTCATAAGAGTAAATCAAGGATTCATTTACCTGAATCTGCCTACAAAATATTTATTTCTCACGAACGTCACACTGAATTGATCAAGTTCTGCTGATGCTTAAACCATTTTGGTTGGAATTTAATAAACAAACACATTCTTCAATGATTAAAGGGGGACCTCTAGTGGGGATAAATTGAACTGAATGACACATTTATTCATTGAGGATGGGTCCAAATGAAATTCTAAACAACAAATTAACAAATACAAATTTTTAATTCTTAATATTTTAATACCCTGAAAAATATTACAGCTCAATTGAGCTAATTATATTTACAGCAGATGATTACATTAGGCCAAGGTTTCCTATAGCCAGTAAAAGGGAGGAAGCCTAATTGTAAACTACACAAATACTTAAAATACAGAAACAAAACAACAACAAAAACAACTCTTTAAGTATCCAGGTTCATAGTTACCTAAAGAAAACTGAGGGGAACCATTTACAAGTATATTTAATGTGCTCAAAACCTACTTTACGTTACGCTTTGAAAGCGCAGCGTGAAGTGACGTAGCTCGTTGCGTCGTTTCCACGGAAACTGTCTCGCGCTGAACGCGCTCGCTCTGTTGAGCGTTTTGTTGGCTAACTTCTAAAAACGCAGCGTAGATAAGCCACGTATGAACAGTTATTATTAAGCAACGCTTTCCATTTTAAGACAATGACGGAACACAAGAACATATGTGAAGCTAACCTACTGGAGCGAAATGTAATTTTCTACGTTAAAAGTAAAGGCCCTGCGGAGAGCGACCCGGTGAGTTTAATTAAGGCCTCTACAAACACCTGTGAACACTACCAGAAGTATTCAACCCCCTTTAGATTTGCTTACATTTGACCTTATCTCAAGGTATTTATTTGAAACTCTTTGTTACAGGCCAACACAAAATAGTGCATGTCTAAGGGCTGAAAATAAGATGAAATATACTTTACAAATTAAAATGTGTAAGATTTGACGTTCATCCATCCTTACTGTCATAATTGAAATCCTGTGGCACTTAATGCTTCAGAGTTCAGCCCAGAAAAAGACCAAATGTAAAGTAGTTTTAGGTGATAAAGTGTTATCCCAGTTGTTGAATATTGTTGCGTAGAATCCTGAAAAATATGACCGTCCACTGAAACATATACAGACATGTAAGGGAACCACCTAACACCCCCAGGGTGTCTCTGTAGGAGCGCAGCTCAGGTGGGAAAACCAGGTGACAAAAAAAGCTATTAGTTGTTCATGTGTCCGGTTTTTATTGGGGAATAGTGAGAAGAAAGCCTCTGGTGAGAGAACACCACTGATGTACACTGCTCACCATCCTCCTGGGGAAGCATGTTGGTGGTCGCGTAGTAATGAGGGGAGCCTCTTCCTTACCTCAGTCAGGCAATTAGGTCAGATTTAAAAGACTATATTTTGACTAACACAAACATGATGTGTGGTTGATAGGTATGGCCAATATGGACCTCTAAGTTAAAAACAATGCTTTATTGTTATTATTGGCCTTACTTACCAATTGTAGGCTATTTAAGGACTCCAGTTACATTAAGTAAATTTTATTACCAAATAGCACCTAATATCTGTTAAAAGATCATTTAAAATTTATCAGCAGTTGCTGGTCTTGTCATTGAAGTAACAGTGGCAAAATAGGGAAAGCACAAAATACCTTTTCCTAATACTTTTTCCTAATAATCTCAGAAGGGTCATAGTTATATTTAAGGACCTGCATTTTCTATACATTAATTTTGTAGCCTGACAATTGTTCAAACTTTAAAAACTCTGACATAAGTACGGGCAAAGACGTGTTAGGATTAGATAGGCATGTCAAAACATCATCTGCGAATAATGCAAGTTTCTGCAATGTTCCCTTTATATCTATGTCCTGCATGTGTTGATTTTGTTTTATTGATTGGCTAAGTGGCTCCAGGAAAATTGCCAACAGAGTAGGGCTAGACGAGCAACCTTAACGACCACCTCGCATCAATGAAATGGAATTAGATAAACTCCCATTAACCTTAATTCCAGCTGTTGGGTTACTATACAATGCTTGTATTGTCCTAATTATTATTTCGTGGAAGTTAAACTTTTTTACCACTCCATATAGAAAATCACACCTAACAGAGTCAAATGCTTTCTCAGCATCCATTACCATGACCTCTGCTTTATTTGATTTTCCTTAATATACTGCATCACATGTAACGCCCTTCTAATGTCATCTTGTGTTTGTCTTTCTTTAATAAAACCCGTCTGGTCCAAATCAATAATATCTTATAAAACTTTCTCAATACATCTAGCCAATACAGCAGTGAAAAGTATAATCCTGATTTAGGACACTAATAAGTCTGTAGCTAGAACAGTCAAACTTGTCCTTGGCGTCTTTGGGGATCACCGAAATTATAGCTTCCCTCCTTGAGTGAGGTAATTCCCCTTTTTTAATACCCAATTGAACAGCATAGAGCTGTGTTTACTAAGATTCAAAACATTTTTGTATTTTTTCAGTTTTATACTGAAGCGTTTTATTGTGAGGGTCTTATCTCATATATATCACTTTTAACCTGTTGCTTCTTTAGCTTATAAGCCAGCAACTTCACTGAGTTACTGTGTTGTAATATCGTTTTGTGAAATACATTTTTTTCTGTAATCCTGAAGAATAAATATTATTTATCTCAGGTTTTTTCTTCCTAATTTCCTGATGAATATTCTAATTACACTTTTCTTTGTGCTCTTGTTCTAATTTCTGTAAATCCTGCTGTAATGCTTGAAGATTTCTCTGCCTTCTTTAAATAAGCTGCCTTGGCAGTTATTTGCCCCCTTTGCACTGGGGAGTTTTTCCTCTCCACTGTCGCTACATGCATGTATGAGGGATTGCTGTAAAGTCAACGACAACACAAGCCATTGTTTCTGCCTGCTGATTCCAGCGGAGTGAATGCTGCAAGTCAATGACTCGATGAATCTGCTGGGGTTCCTTAGATTGGAAACTTTTTCAAATTGATTTGTTAGAATGTATCTTTGATTTTAATTGATTTTTTGTGAAGTGCCTTGAGACGATACCTGTTGTAAATTGGCGCTATATAAATAAACTGATTCTTGATTCTTGATTAAATGCTTCCCATAGTACAGGTGGGGATACTTCCCCGTTATCGTTTTCCTGTAAATATCTTTTAATTTCCAGTTTTAATTCCTCTTTTATGTGTCCCTTCAACATTTCTGGCATTAAGTCTCCACAATGTTTTTTTTTTTTTCAGGTGTCAAAGCCAAAGTTATATACATTGGAGAATGATCGGATAAATCCATCACCCCAATCTCACAATTCTTTAAAATATTTCTATCTTTGCTGTGCATCAAGATGTAATCTATTCTTGAGTGAATTCTATGTGGAGAGGAGTTAAACGTGTAATTTCTATTCGTAGGATTTAATTCTCTCCTTACACCCATGATACCCAATTCCTCCATCACATCTTTAATTTTTTTAGCAATCACATTTTATTTCCCTCTGCCCATTACTGTGTCCATTTGAGGATTCAGTCTTTGATTCAAGTCCCCACCTGCAAGTAATACTCCTTCCCCCTCAGAAGCCATCAAGTCAAACTGTTGTGTGTAAAAGGTCCAATCTGAGCCAGGGGGTGCATAGATATTCAGAAGGTAAATACTCCTAACCGCCCTTTGACCCAGACATACATCTTTATCACTTGTCACTGACAGCTTCTGAAAAACTTCTGTGACCTGATCTATAAGAAGCAGCATATACCTGATTATATCCATTCATCTTAAGTTTTTCATGGTCTTTTCTCTGTTAGGTTGGTTTCCTGAAGGAAAACCATCTCTGCCCTGTCCTTTTTCATTTTACCAAGCCTATATTTATTTTATTACTATTACAATGACAATCTCATTATACACTCCCTATGCTACCATAAGAACACATAACAATGAACCTCACAGAATTGGCTCCAACATAATTACCAAACACACACAAAAGGACCTCCAATATTGAGGTCTTTCTCTTGCCCGTAATTGGGCCTAAAAAAGGCTCAGAGGGCTCTATAACCTTCATCCTGTAGCCTCTCTGCGTCATGTCTTTTGTCGCCTCCTCCTCTGTATTATATGTGCAAGTGTCACGTTCGTAGAACACCCGGAGTCGGGCTGGAATAGGCGTTTGGAAAGGTATTTTCTTTTCTCTAAGCATTCTCTTAGCCGTAGCATATTCTTTCCGCTGATTTGCCACCCCCGGCCGCTTAATTCCAGTTTTCTTCACTTTCCCTCTAGTCATAGTCATGCCTGCTCTAACATTAACTACATTTTAAATTGTCAAACCACGTAAGGAGCCCTTCAAGGGGTATATTTATACTTAAGTCGGGGAGTTGCTCCTCTATGCTGCCACCATGTTAAGAGCCCAGCCGGAAGTTCTAGTTCCAGAAATTAACATTGCACCACAGTTTTCAGATTATGATAGGTTAAAAAAAAAGGGACTCAAAAACTGTCTGTGACTTTCCTTTTACTTCAATATGATGTGCTATTTTTATCAGATTCCATTTAAACAAGGAACATGAAACTGCAAACAGATTTTTGGTAGAAATGTCTGTCAAGTTGACTCTTAACTCAATTCTATTTGCAGGTTCTGATGCAAAGACATCAAATCAATATACAAACTGTTTGATTTTTAGGCCTTGGATGATATTCCAGCTTCTTTAGTCGACCACTTGGACACTTCAAAGATCCGAGCAGCAGCCTGTGAGCAACTGATCCTCGAGGAACACGAAGGTATGGTTAGAAGGAAATCCAAGTATTAAGGTTTTGGAAGAATTATTTTTATGTGAAAGAAATGGTTTTCACTGGATATGTAATATGTGAAGATGAGGTATTCATTGTAGACGAGCTAGACAATTCAGAAGCTCTTAATCCTGATCTCAAATGGTTTTGTGCAGTTAATAGTCTTAAAAACAAGTAACACAATTGTCCACATGAGATCCCCAGTGTCTTATTTTAATCTGCCTTTGGCAGACTGAACGTGCAGAATTAGGTCTAAAGCAAAGACTAAATCTTTCCCACAGTAAGTCGATGTTATGGAAATGGACATAATATTTATAATGTATTTTAGATCAGATGAGACTATCAGCCTAGACTATGCAACTATGCCTGGATGGATATTGGTTTATAATGTGAGTATATTAATTTGAAACTAGGATTAATGACACTGAAAGCAAAAACAAACAAACAAAAAACCCAAAACCAAACAAAACAAAAAACAAACAAAATATTTCTTTTTGACAAATTTCAGAACTGAATAGGAAATCTTAACTTTTTTCAGATTTATGAGATTAAAGTAGGAATTATCCAGTTTAAACTAACAATTCTGAGATTAAAGTAAGGATTCTTACTTTAATTATTGTGTTAATCTCATTTCTGACTTTTTTATTTCACATTATTATAGGTTTAAAGTCAGAGCTATGATTTTTATTTCTCACAATTATGAGATTAAAATAACAAGCCTGAGTCTAAAGTTAAAAAATGTTTCATTTAATCTCAGGCAGTAGCCGTAAATGATGGCACAGACAGTTACTTCAAGCATGTAGGTTTGATTTTGACCATTTTCTCCTTTCATTTGTAAAAGAGAAACCCCTCATTGACAGATTATACTGTTTTTCTCTTTGTCTGATTAAAAAAATTGGTTAAATGAACTGAAACGTACGATATTTTTCACAGACGATAATACAGAGATTGAGAAATATTTCACCCTGAACATCAGGGACCATCAGACAGCACCAGAGATACCCCACTGTGAACAGGTGCAGGAAAAAGAGCGAAGACAACAGAGAGATATGGACTTCCAGGAAGAGCTGAAGAGGATCATGGAGGCAGAAAAGGTAAGTTATCTAGAAATGCTTAGTTTACGCCTGATCATGTAGACTTATGCAGAAACCAAAGATATTACTGTATAAAACTAACCGAATGTGAATTGTTTTGTTTAATACATGAGCAAATGATAAAATAAGATAAAAATGAAAACCTTCTGTCCCCAGCTTCAACAGATGGAACTTGAGATTAGGAAGAAAAATGCTGAGGAAAAACTTGAACAGGAGCTGCTGTTTCAGCAGGTCGGTCTTAAAGTTTCTCCTATTATAAATGAGGTAGAACATAATTTTATTTGACTGGTAAATTGTTTTGATTTTATGGCAACAAAAACCTTTGATTTTTAAGTTGTTGGCGCATCCCCCCCAAAAGAATCCCTTTTTACACATCAATTAAAATTTGGAAAGACTTAAAAACTATTGCTAAAGAACTAGGTCCACTTTGGTTAGTAACTACAATTATAAAATACCAAAAGATGAGTTTAAAGATGAAAATACATCTCTAAACCCTAGACCACCAGGGGGTTTATCACATTTTATTATTTAAATATATCATTTTGGTGCTTATTGGATCGCTGTTGTTCAGTTGGAGTCTAGTTAACGCGGTGATTTAACCTAACGTTTGTGTTGATATGTCTCTTCCACAACATGACTTTTGCTCAAAACCATTGCAGCCTCTTCAGACACACTGAAATATCAGTTTCAAAAGTCAGTTTAACTGTCATAACGAAACTTTACGTGAAGAGGTTGGAGATTATTTTCCTGACCTCCCGATAGGTACTGAAATTCCATTTTCTCAAAGTGTTATAAAACCTAACCTTCAATTTGTGTTTTTGTTGCGAGGAAAAATCTAATCTTTAATAGCTCAACTAAAGAGGCCATAACTAGTATGGCCTCTTTAGTCTTACTAGTTTCATAGCTAAGTAAGATTTTTACTTGTAGAGTAGTTATATCAACAAACAGTATAATTTATACTAGTAGAAAACGCATAACTGGTTAACAAGTAGAGTTCAGGATGCTTAGTTGTTTACTAGTAAAACCAAAAATGTCACCAGTACCACTAGTTGACAAAACGCTAATTAAGTGGGCGGTGAGGTGTTGTTTCTGGAATGGGGACTCCACCCAGTGAAAATATAACTCTTTAAAGCCTGAGCAGCGCTCAGTGTTAACTTCACCTCCCTAATGATTGGGTGCAGCAAATAAGGAACATACCAGATACAAAATTCGTGTTTTATTTTCTATTAGTTTCATTTTTAAAATTGATAAAAAATAAATAAATAAATAATATATATATATATATATATATATATATATATATATATATATATATATATATATATATATATATACAGACATTATATTTTTTGTATATTAATATATTATAGTATATTTTACTAGTTAACATTTCCACCTCAATAGTATGACCACAACAAGTTAACTTGCAAAGGGCTACAACTGTTGTATATGATAACTAGTTAAACATTATTCTCTAAACTAGTCTAGTAAACTACTTGAACTTGATGCACAACTATTATATACAATTGTTTTACTAGTAAGATTCACATTTAACTAGTGCACTTAATAATAAATAAATACTGCAGTTAGCACACTGATGTATTGTAGTGCTTCAACAGTGTTGAGGCAAGCTTTACCAGTTAACTAAAAGGTCTAACATGTAAGAATAATATCCAACATGTTAATACCAAGCATTTACATGTTTGACAAATACCATGACCAGTGGGAGAAAATCTCCTTAACTAGTTAACAAGTAAGAAATATCAGTGACACGCGTTGACTAGTCCTGTCATTTTGATGTAATTAGTTGATGTAATTAGTTGACATGTAAAACAATATGTTTTTGAATTGTTAACTAGTGATATCAACAGGTTTCCAACGAGTGACCTTCTGAGAATTGGACCCCTTACTAGTTTACTTATCATTCTCTTTTGTCTCACTAGTTGACTAGTAAACTCACTTAAACCCCCCTTGCTATCTTGGTGAAGATCTGCCCTTTATGGTTTAACATATAAGCAACATCATGCCTAGTTGGCATTCCACAAATCTACACGTTATGTCGTGTGCAAAATACAAATGAAATGGGTGGGGTACTATTATTAAACAGAGTCTGCATTGGCTTGCCTTTTATATTCTGACTCAAAGAACCAACCTCTTTTCGCACTTGTATCCTCCTCCTTATTTTCATTTAATCTAACTAGTTAACTAGTAAGCCCTTGACATTTAGCTAGTTTACAAGTTAAACTTCTGACATTCACACGTTTACAAGTTGAGCAAATAGTTTTGAACTAGTGTAACATGTAGAGACTTTGCACCTCACTAAATTACAAGAAAAAAATCCTTGTCATACTAGTTGACTAGTAAGGAATAGAAATACTGTAGTTTGAGTTTTAAGGTTTCTTATTTCTCACAAGTAAACATCTTTGCTCCTACTAGTAAATAGGTGCAGACAATTGACTGCCATCAATTAACTAGTAAACAGAAATCTGTGTTAACTAGTTAACAACTTAGCAGGGTTCCCACGCATCCTGGAAAACCTGGAAATCCTGGGAAATGGTTGACCAATTTTCCAGTCATGGAAAACGCATGGATAATGAGAAAAACAAGTAAAATGTCCTGGAAAATTATTTATCCTTTTCACTGCCTTGAGGGTGAACCCAAACGGGTTAAACATTTTACGCATGTACATCTATTTTTAGCTGCTTCAGCACAGCGCCCCAAGTGACGCTACCACCCAATCAAATTGCATGTTACCTTAGCGCAGTTCTGCTACCCAGCGTTTCCATATGACTCTGTTGCTAGATTTACCTACTTTTCAGACCGAAGTAAGGATTTATTTTCTCCAAAGAAGCGCCAAAACTAGCAACTTTCCTTTCAAGAGTATTGCTGTATCGCTGCATATTGAGTTTGAGGTTTTTCTCCCTCTCGCTGTCTCCTGTTGAGTGACAGAGGAGCAGTGGAGAGTTGTAGTGGGCGTGCTGTCAGTTTAGGCTGTGCACTCTGAGATGAAATCCATCTCTGGTTTTAGTAGAGCCACAACGACCAGGACAACCGCTCCAAAAAGAGAAAATATTTGAATGAAAAAAAACTTCATTAGGAATTCAGCTCTATTAAAACACTGTGTATATGCACCAGGACCGGTTCTGGGCACAGGGAAACCAGGCGGTCATCTGGGGCTCCAACTACTGGAGGGGCGCTAAAAAATTCAACCCATAATGACCGGCTGACTGGCCTGATGAGCAGAGCTCTGACTTTTCATGAAGTTTTTAGGTACTTTGCAATGAAAGTACTTTAGACGCCAAAATCATAGTGAGATCTTATATATCTATCAGCCGTTTCGGAGATACGCTGGGTGGCGTCGCCATATTGGGTCACGCAGAGGATTGCTTGGGGGCAAACAATCCGGAGAGCTCCGTTTACATAGTTTTGAAGAAAGAAAAAATGGGTTGAGGCGACCACTGTGTACAAGTACAGATCCTATTCTGTCACCAAGGGATACATTTCTAGAATTCAAGATTTTAAAGTTTTGTATTTAAGTAAAAGATATAACAAGTGAAATAGTTTGGAGTTGTTAAACTGATGAGGTCATCCCTGTCTGATCAAGCAAATTGGCTGAGCATAAAATTTTGTTTTATTGTTACATCAACTGCAGCCGTCTGATTGTTTTGTTTTATGTTTGTTTTTGCAGACCTGTGAAAACACTGTTGTAGTCATGAATGTGACGAAAGATAAATGCACGGATAGATTCACTTAGACTTACCTGAAAAAAACAACCAGCAATAACAACAAAAACAGATTAAACAGGTAAAAGCATAAACCAAAACAATTTGCATTATCATTAACACACTAAAGCATAATCATGTATGTGAATAAGTAGATTAAGGGATAAAGAAAAAAATTGATTTATAAAAAATGTTCTGACCGTAAAGACAAATTACGTTTCCACATAAATTGTAAAAAAAGATTATAAAAAGGAAAAGTTTTCTTTAGTTTTTTTTGCATTTGTATTTGTAAATAAATGGCTTCGAATGGTCTTTGTGGTTTCATTCTCTTTCCCTATAGCCATTCAAAATTAAATTAAAATTCAGAAAACTCCCTCGTTAATTCAAAATAACTCCCCTTATTGTAATAACGTATTCGCAATGATTTTATTAAACTGCACCCAGGAAAAAGTCTGGACAAACATACAGGTAAAAAATAAATGATCCAAAATCTTTTGCCTCATCAGATGAACAACTCCAAGCATTTTTACTTTATCTTTCACTTAAATACAAAACTTTTAAATCTTGAATTCTAGAAATTTATCCCTTTGTGACAGAATAAGGTCTGTACTTGTACACAGTGGTCGCCTCGACCCATTTTTTCCTTCTTCAAAACTATGTAAACTGAGCTCTCCGGATTGTTTTCCCCCAAACAATCCCACAATCCTCTGCGTGACCCAATATGGTGACGCCTCCCAGTGTATCTGCGAAACGGCTGATAAGTGAGATGATCATCCCTTAGCCTAAATGAGGAAAGAGGACAGTGAAAACTGAAGACTTGCATGTTCATTCAACAATGTTGTTAGCATAAATGAATGGGATTAAACATTGCTAAATTAATAACTAGAGTAATTATAAAGTGATAACCATACATTTATAATAGTAAGACACGACATAAAAGCCAGACTGAAAAGATACCTTGCAATATTTATGTCTGAGAGTTAGAAATAAATATATTTCATACTACTATGATGCTGGCTAGAGATATTAGTCATCAACCCTCAATCTTGTTTCTTAGATGACTAGAGTAACCTTATGAGCAATACTGGAACAACAAAATGCAGTTTAGCATTTAATATGTGAAATAGGCAGTTAAGTGCCATTTGGTCCTGAAAATGTCCTGGAAAAGTCCTGGAAAATAATTTCAAGAAAAGATTGGGAACCCTGTCTTAGACATTTTAGCCCACTTGTAAAGCAGTACAATATAAAAGTAGAGTAGTTTGGCCAAGAAGCCAGCTAGTGTATAAAAATGATGACTAGATCAGACTATGATGCTACTAGTACGAGGCGTGGCCTCACTAGTAGAGCCTCTGCTCAAACTAGATTGACAAAACTGCTACTAGTTTCTTAAAGTGTGACTAGTGCAACCTTTTGTTATACTAGTGCAACAAAATGCTTAACTAGTACAAAAAATGTTTAGCTAGTAAGGTCACAGTACAAACTATTAAAGAAAACTGAGGTGTGATGCCAAGGATATGGAATAGATATGGAAACGGCTTGCCATACACCCAAACCTTCTGTTTTTGTTCGAGGGAAATAAGACCTTCCTAATCTGAAATTTCATTATAGTTACTGTAAGTGGGGTTTGTTTCCCTAAAAGCAGTTTTTTTTTTAAACAGGAACTCATTTGTAATTTCAAAAGGCAAGTGGAGCAACAAAGAGCGATGCTTGAAGAGGAAAAGACAAGGAGAACATTGGAGGAGGAGATGAAGATGAAAGAGAAGGAAGAGGAAGACCAAAGGAAAAGACAAGAGGAAAGACAAAAAGCTATGGAAGTTAGAGTTAAAAGGGAAATTGAGAAGAGAATAGTGGGAGAGATTAAGATGATAGAGGAACAGGAAAAGAGAAAACATAATGAGCAAATAAGGAGAGAGAACCGAAAAATTAAAAGACTGGTGGAAGAGGAAGAACAGAGAAAAAAAGAAGGAAAAGAGGAGGAAGTGAAAAGAGTGGAGAGAGAAACAAAAAAGGAGGAAAAGGGATGTTTCATGGAAACAGGAAAAATGATGAAAATAACTGACAGAGAAGAGAAAAAAATGGAGGATGAACTGAAAACAATGGGGAAAAAGGATGATGAACAGAAAAAAAGACAGAAAAATTCACAATTTTGTAACGTCAGAGTTAACCAAGAAGAGACGAGTACTGAAGATAAAGAAGAAAGAGAAGAGGCACAATCAGGCACAATAGATAAGTCGACAGGTTTAAGTTTAGAAAATACATATTTTTTAGGAAAGGCAGATGAGATGATAAAGGCCAAAGAGACAGAAAGACATGGTTTAGAAACTGTTAGACAGAAAGAAGAACACCAGCAAAGAATAACAGAAGAAGAAATTAGAGTTAAAAAGGAAAAAAAGGGAAGTAAAGGATATCAAACAGAGACAGAAAAAGCTTTGGAAAAAAGTAGCGATGGAGAAAACAGGGAGGATGAGACAGATAACCAGATAAAAGATGATGGGACAAAGAGTGCAGGAGTGGACATATTGAATGCTGAGAAAGAAGAACAGATTGACACAGTTACTGATAGAGAAGGCATAAACGTGAAGAAAGACAATAAAAGGGGAGTGCAGGCAATTGACAGCAATGATCCGGAAGAGTTCAAGGGTGAAAATGTTGTGTCAGAATCTCAGAATTCAGACAGAACGGGGCATTTTGCATCCTCTTTGTCAGATCCGTCACTCAGCGACATCAGTGGAACAGGCCAGCAACAGCATCCAGAAAAAAACACCTCTGACACCTCTGAATTTGAAACTTCTGACCTATTAGACTCAGATTCAAAGCATCCCATCTCTTCTTCCCCTCTGCCTGCTTCCCTTCCAGAGCTCACCGAGCAGAAGAGGTTGTCTTGGATGAAATACTCCGTGCCATGGTACGAATTGTCCCACCAGAAAAAAATTAAGCAGAAAGGTTCCTTAAAGAGCCAAAGGAAGCCCAGGAGGTCAGTCGGAGTTGGAACCCTCGCCCCAATTTGCCCAAATGCTCTGCTCAAATCCACAGGCAGAGATTCATTGCAGGAGGTAATGCTGATGTTCACATGTTAATGTAAATATTAAACTTAATTTAAAAAAAGTTTACATGCACCAACTAAAAAGACCAACACATTGTTTCCGCATGACTTAAGTTAAATTGACAGATTTCTCTTGTTTTAACATAAAACCAGTTTTTTAAGCCAATTAGAATAATCTTTATTTTAGTGTAATTTCCTTTTAACTGTATAAACCTGGATCAAAGTCATACAACACAAAATAAAACTTAATACAGGTATCAAATTAAATTAAAACAGGCTAAACAACACATCATGGTCATCAAATTTTTACACACTTAATTTATTAATTTACTGAAGAAGTGGAGGGTATCGATATTTTTGATGAGATCTCCTAAATATTTATAGGAGGAAAAAAACTCTCCAAAGATTAATTTTTTAGCATGTGTATCTATGTTAGAAAGAACACTGCTCTGAAGAGAACCAGTAGAAGAAAATGCCTCAAATGACATAAAACCATTTTTTTAATGTATATTTTTAGATGTAATTACTTTTGTTATGATGTAAAACCATTAACTCTGACGCGCTGTGACCTATTAACAAGAAAGTCCAAGACCCATTGAAAAATAGTAGGACACAATCTAAAATCAGTCAATAATCTACGAGCTAAGATATAAGGATGAATTGTATTGAAAGCCGAATAAAAAGTTTCAAAAAGTAAATGAGCGTATTTGCCAAGGCTTAAAAAGTTTCTTAAAATGCATCGTCAACCCTTCTGTCACATCTATAGGCAAATTGTAAATCAATCAACTATTTAGTTTATCCTTGACGGATTCAACAAGCTTTCATAACTAAAGATGTAAGAGCCACAGGCCTAAAATAACTTGTCTTTATGGGACTTATTTGGTAGAAAGGTTTGATCGGATTTACCTCAATCAGTGACAAAAAGAGTTTTTTTTTCTTTTTATATCATCTATGTAAATGGGGGTTTTAACTGTATAACGAAATCTCAAGGCACAACAAAACAAACAGGACTCATTTATATCCAAACATGTTGGTTTTTCAGCTGTAAACTGTAATTATTTAAACAACAAGTATATCAACAAATGTATCACTTTTTGCATCAGATATCGATTAAAATTAAATGAAAGATTAAGGTTATGCTTCTTGAAACCTTAAACACCGTCAGGTCAGCATGGTTTCATTAGAAGCCCTGCCAGCCTGCAGCCTGTCTACTCTGAGCCAGTGCATTCAACTGCGGTCCCTCACCCTCCGACGCTGTGGCCTCAGGTCTTTGGAGGGCCTCAGCCAGCTGAAAGAGCTCCACTACGTTGATTTAGGGGTAAATGTTTAATACAAACATCACAGTTTACGCTTCTTCAACAGGCTGTTTTGTATAAAAACATGTTGGACGATTTGATGTTACAGGAAAACGATATATCCTTCTTGGACTGTGAAAACATGAGCAGTTTGAGAGTTCTCCGGCTCGCACACAACAAGCTGACATCCATCCACGGTTTAAGCGGAGTTTATAATCTGGATGTTCTGGATCTGTCTCACAACTTTGTCACTCGCATTGGTGAGAACAAGTTTAAACTACCACAAGGGGGCAGGATTTCCCTTATTTTCCTATATCTATCATGGTTTTGGGGGAAAACTGATTTGAGCCCACATTATGGCCCACCAGATAAAACACCAAATTCTAGTTTTGCTGAATGGAGTCATCCTTTAGCTTTCTTTATGTCTAAACAAAAAACGTCGATTTTAATAATCATTTTTTCTAGCTGGTCTGGAGTCTTTGAGGAGGCTGCAGAGACTCTTCGTGGACCACAATCAGCTGATTTCTACCAAAGGCCTCACTGATGTATATACTCTTCTCCACCTGGACTGCTCGCACAACCACCTGGCAAACGTTGCAGGTCTGGAGAAGAGTGCTCTCCTCCAAACTCTGGATCTAAGATCCAATAGTCTTACTGAGGTAAAAAGAAACAACTGCTGATGAAAGAAGTGCTGCTCAGTGTGATTGTTGTAAATTTAGCTTGACTAATTCCCCTTTAAGTGTAAAAATTATAAATGTACTATATTAGATATAATATTTGACAAAATCTCAAGGAACTCAGGAATAGATACATGTCAGGAGTAGATAAAATGTGCTGTAAATAATATAAAAAAATAATAAAAGCTAAACAAAAAAAGGAAAGGTTCCTTGAAAAAAATTAACAAAAAGATGCTTTAGTTGTTTTTTTTATGTGTCAAGATTCTTAACTTGACAAAAGAGAGGAAGCTTGTTCCGCAGTCAGCATGCAACAGACCATGATTGGGACAATGTGGCTTTAACAATTCAGTAATACAGGGAGAAGCTTGATTATGCCTTCCAAGTGGAATCAGAATTTCAAAATAGATTCTGAAGGAAGAGGTTAAAGACTGCAAAGACAATATAGTGTACATTTTTTTGTTCTTTTTATGTGACATTTTTTTCTAAAAGAACACATTTAACCACTTGACATAAAACAAATAATTTACATCTGCTTTTTTTCTGTATATTGTCCATTTTGCCTGTTTTCTTTCATTTGTAGTTGATGTAGTTTCTCCATTATAAATAATTGTTCTACTATTGTAGGTCATTGAGTCCTTGATGGTGTTTCCACTTTCCTCCAGCTTGTCATTTTTGCCTGCTAAGTACTGCTGGAGCATTGTGTACTAAAACATTAACGGATAATTTATCAGAACATATAGAATTTTGAGGATTTCCCAATTTTTCTTTGTTGTCATTTTAGCTCTTTGCTTTTTAATTTTGGTGTAATGAAAAAAAAAAATTAAGGTTGTTTTTCAGGCAAACTCTCTCCAAACACAAGTGCAAGTAGTTATCTGGTGACTCTCTTAACATTTATTTAGGTTTATTTCTTGCCTATAGTTTTCTTCTTTTTGTTGTAGTTACAGATCTTGCTATAGGTTTGGGAAGGAAATCAAACTCATTACTGTAGAACGTAGGAAAGGATAAAAAAAACTACCATAACTCCCTTTTTAGAACAAATTTTCTTAGTTTGGAAATATTTCTGAAATTATAAATACTTCACCAAACTGGTAAAAAGTACTTTTAGGTGATTATCTCTGCTGTCATCCGGCACTTGTGCTGTAAATTAGGTTACTAAAAATTAGGTTATTAAACTTTTCATACTGTGAACCCCAAAATAAAAATTTGCAGACAGTGACTGGTGACCCACTAAATATATGTAGAATTATCAAACTTTGTGATATAATTAATATTTTTTTATGAATTTGTTTTCTCAAAATTGAATTAGATATCAAATTGTACATTTATTTATTTGTAAAACTTTGTCCCTTCTGGCTCTGCATACACCTTAGGGATCATATCTCTACGTCTACATAACCACACTTTTAGGAACCAATGCCTTACATGGTGACACCCTTCTTTTTTTTATCAAAGTCTACCACTCTAAAAGAATTACGATTTTTCTCTCAAATTGAGATAAAATCCAAAGAAATTAGAGAAAAAAATAATAATTCATGCACAAAAACCCCCACAAAGATCTAGTCAGCTTTTCAGCTGGCTATAAAGGAAGCCTGACTACGTGAGGCTCGCATGTATGCTGATGACAGAAACCACAGCAGGACTAAAGCAACTGACACTGATTTATGGGGTTGGCTAGTCGCTGCTGGACCAGCAGCAGCAGCGCTAAGTTAGTGTAACCTCGGAGTGTTGCCGGCATGAACTGACAGCTTGTTTCTCTATCAGCCCCCCAGTCTGAACAACCAGGTTCTCCTCAGAGAGTTGCTTCTGGATGATAACAGCATCTCCTCTCTGCAAGGCCTTGCTTCCTGCTGGCTTCCTCTCCTGCAGGATCTTTGTGTCTCACAAAACAGGTTTATAATTTTCTTATATAGACTTATATAACATTTACTTTAACTAGGAGCTCCTCCTTTGTCATAAATCATATCTATATTGAATGTAAACCCTTTAAAGATACACAGTTATTTCCACGGATTGTTAAATGACTGTAATTACTATGTTTGTTTTGAAGAGTAACACAGCTGCCCAGCATGACGGATTTTGTGTCGCTTAAAAATTTGGATCTGAGATACAACTGTCTGTCAGGTAAAAAAAAAAAATTCTTCAGGTTTATCTCCACTTTTGTTGTACAGATTTTCTTGTTTTTTAAGTTATGCAGCTGAAGTAGTCATTTTTATTTGAAGTGTAATAAATTATTGCAAGCTAAATTGCTGCAAGTGGCTAATCCTCTTTTGACACTTTATCTCACATGTTCTCACTCGGGAGGATCCTTCTTATTACAGCAAAACACCTTGGACCCAACTGACGAGTGGGTTAGTCCTCTGCCGTTCCTGCCAAATATGCTGACATGGCATCCCTTTATGTTTATAAAGCTGCCTGCTTGTTGTTACGATGAGTTCGTCCTTATTTTGCAAGTGCAATGATTTTTTTTTTACCTTAGCAGAAATAAATGTTACCCTTCCCCTCTTATAATAACAACAAATTTAGCAAGAATAACATCAAATTTAAGCAATATGGGTTTTTAGCAGGTGTATAATTCAGAAGTAGAGGAACAGTATAAACTATTTTCCAGTTTTTTTTCTACCAGTTGATATCAGAAAGAGATCCACTTTCTTTGCTTTTCCAGAAAGTATTTTAGATTTTTATTTTACCAGCTTTGCAAATCTAAAGACATATTTTCGGCCATTCTTTAGCTCAATGGTGTTATTCTCACCACTCATGCGTAAAGGCCTGATTTCTGGAATGCAAACGTATAATTTTTTTGTGTTGACACAATCTTCAATGTTGGAGCTCGTCCAAATGTTCCATGTCTTACTGCGCTGTTTTAGATTGTTAGGATCTAATCTGTTTTTCAGTAGGGGGTCGCCTCACCGCAGCTTTAACCATATATGGAGGTCATGGTAGCAGCAGTTATGCCGCATTATGGATGGATTTAGCAGGAAGAAACGGATGATTTCAATCAAAAGTCTGATGCCTTCTCCGAATATCTGGATTTATATTAAGATGAAAAAACCCTCGAAGTAAATCTGTTTACCAATTTGGAGACTTGTCAGGTTAGGTTGTTGCACTGGTTTTCATTTTAGAGCATCAAAGTAAACGGGCTTCGATAGATATGCTTGCTTATTGTTGAATATTTTGATAAGCCATACATATGTTCCTTCTTCATCGTAGTCTCCTTAGTGCTATTGTGTCACATTTGTGTCACATATGCACACTCTAGTAACACAGAAAGATGTGATAAATGTCACTAACTGTACCAGGTACTGCCGTTTTAGAATTTGTGGCTAAGGTTAAGAATGCTCCCAAGACTCTTGATTTAAAATTAGTCTCCACAAAATACTGACTTCTAATATTGATGCTCATCATTTTCCGATCTTTTTGTAGAGATGACCTCAGTAGCTTGTATAGTAATAGGTCCCCTTAAGCCGTTTTAGCTTTAGAATGTATGTTACAGAACACTGGAGCAGATATATTTAACTTAAAACTAACAAAAAATAGAAAAAATTATACACTAAAAAGTCAAAATGCCTGATATGCAACTTTACCTACTCTCATCATGTGCTTAAATATTGTTGTGATTTTTGAGCTTTTAAAGTTGATTTTCAACCTTTCTCTTGTTTAGGGTGTATCAACCATACAGCATTTAAAAAAATGCATAAAGCAGAAGAGCTCTGGTGGAAGACAAAACCAAATATCACAATCCCATTGTTAAAGCATAGTGGTAGAGGGGTGATGATGTGGGCTTACGTCACAGAAACCTTACAACCCCTACAATAAATGTCAGAATTATATTTACAAACTAAAGGATCCACCACAGTTTTTTGTAAGTATCCAAAGGATACTGTCACAATTAAGAAAGTTATTTTAATTAGTTGTGAGTGACCAAAGGCTCAGACTCGAAGTTTCGCCTGTAAATGTGTTTTTTAAAATGTCCGCAGTTGTAGAATATATATTGTATGTATTGATATGTGTGTGTCTAATCTCGATACTATTTTTTGATTTGATTGAATAGCGTTAAAAGTAAAGCAGAAGCTAATTTGAGTCTAAATGTCCTTGTTTTTCTCAGAGCTGCAAAATGTGTGTGAGAATCTGGAGGAATGTCTGTTTCTACAGGAAGTCCACCTGACAGGGAATCCTCTTCAACAGGAGAGTGATTGGAGGTAAGTTGAAGTCTTCCTGTAGAGAAAAAAGAGATAAAATTTTTATGCCTAAATATGTATTTGCCAACATTCAGGACACACACTAGTTGCTACTGTTCTCTTAAGCTAGCCTCACAGACTCAATAGCTGTTTATGGTGCATACTGCGTCCCATTTCCCGCAACGTTGGCTGTTCTCGCATTCAGACGAGTTCCATGTTTAAAAGTCTCAGCTTCCAGGTCTCTGAAAAGCCAGTTTGGCTTGAGCGACGTTCAAAGAGCGTGCCGATGAAAAGCCGATATTTGTCTTTTAAATTCTTCTATGGGCTGTACATTCCAGGCGGACATAGGCCTTCCTGTTCCCGTCCCAGGATTAAACTTGAGATCCAGCCTACCCTTAGATTACAGTGAGGTTCCCCACACATCTGTGTACTGTGTGTAGCTCCACACCGAGTGTGTATAATTCTCAAAATGTTGATACAACAGACAGATCAGTTATATTTGATCATTAATTAGTTCCTTAATTTAGAGCTGCTAAATATTTTACAGATGCTTATAACAATTCCATTGAGTCAATTTATGTACTGACCAAGTGATGTAGGCCAATACAGTTTTATCTAGTTATCCAGAGTTACACTATGAAATATACATATGAAAATGACGAGAATATTAATAACTGTACTGACTGTTCCTAAAAGTCCCATTAAAAGGTTATTTTGTTCTCCTTAAATCAGCAATATCATAAATAGGCCATGGCCATTATGAGATTCTTACAGTGTAATAATCTTAAATTAAACCCGGGTGATGCATCAATGTTATTGAACGACTGAATTTTCTGTTTTTGAGGATTTCATTTTTGAACAATAATGATTGTTTTTCACCAGTGCACTCTTTGGGTCTCTGTGGTTCCGAGACAAGTCAGTGAAAGACCCTTTGTTTTACCTGTAGGTTTAACAGCTTTTATTTATTTAGATTTTCAATTCTAGTTAACTCACAAAAGGGATGATTGAAATAAAAAAACATTTTTTGAACATTTTTTGTCTTTTTTAAATTTCAAGAATTGAAAGCAAGAATATTTATTTAATTAAAATCTGTAATCCAATTGGGTATGAAACATTGAAGAATTTTATTTTTAGGCAATATTGGCAACCTCTGCATTGAGTACAAATATCGAGTTATCACTGTATCCACACAAAACGTTAAGTTATAAATGTAAAACATTGTTAATACAGCTAAAATGCAATAGTTGTTCTTCTAATAAATAGACTTAAGATAATGGTAAATATTCCAAGTTTTGTTGTTCTTTCAATATAGATTTACTAATCATTAAATATATTGTATATTTTAAGTGACTATTCTATATTTCAAGTCTATTATCCAGGTTAGTGGCCCTGGCAGCACCTGTAATCCGCTGCTTAGCAGTCATTCCACATGTAAGCTATGACTCCATATTTTAGTATTGTCTTTGCTCGTTCGTAACTGTTCTTAATGCCCAATTGGTTTTCGTTTTTTTCTATTCTGCCAACTTTTTTTTTTTTTAGGAATCTTAATTAAAAAGGACTTTAACCTTCAGACATGGTATGATGGAAAGTTGTACCAGTTTCTAAACCTCAGCTTTAAACCCTGCGTTATGACTTCATATCATAACCAGCCGATCGTTAATCATAATTGTGAAACATCACGCAGTGTTCATTTCTTAAGCACTAGTCGATGTCGACGCTCAAGATTTGCCATATATTGTAGACCCCGACTTGAGCCTCAAAACTCTAATCTGTATGCCATGTAATATGCTGTGTTCACATTTTAAATTGTTTAAGGAGTGCTTCATTTAGTAGCTGGTAACCTTTTTTGATTGCTTGATTTTAATGGTTCCTAACAATTTGCTCATTGATACTTCTCCAACCGAATGTTGTATTCAACTCCTGAAGGTGTTTTTTGTTTTCAAATTGTTAGGCTAGCTGTTTCTTTATAGTCTTAATCATCAAAATACAAGAACATCTCGTCATGTTCATTCAGAATAATCACATTCATTACTCAGTACACTGCGACCTTATTCATTATGTTGTCATTTCATGTTCAAACTTGACTTTAGAGGATTTTTTTTTAACGAAAGATTTTAAACTTTAATACATACTCTTTCTTATGCATTAAACAGTAAAGAAATAGACAATATGAACAATTAAAGTTATTTATTAATAAAAAAGTCATAATAAAGGCCATATAACAAGCCTTTCACAAAAACTACTGTTTAAGTAAAGGTTTATTTATACATGAGGTAGAAAATACACATCAATTTGGTGCAATAATGCTGGTAAAATCAATGAGGCATTGTTATCACATCACTAGGGACTTAGGCTTTAGGTGAAAGTCTTATGGTGAAAGTCTTATGACCATCTTTGCCTATAATTAAAATAAATTGTACAGATTGTATAGATTGTACTTTAGTAAGTACTTTAGTAAGTTTCCTAGCAGACTAACCCTCAAACTGAGACTTTTTCTTTTTTAATACCTAACCCAAACACCACCTTGACATTTCACTGAACTTTACTTTACCTAACTGCCATCTATGACAGTAACCCTCAGTATTTCCACAATCCAGACGTAGTGCTTTCATCCCAATCCAGTAATAACATTAGCTAAATTAAAGCAGCAAAAAGCAGGCGCTAAGAATTACAGACTCTGTTGGCAGCCCAGGGTCCAGAACACGTGGATGATGAAAACACTGATTAATCAACGGCACTTTAGGAAGTTTGGAGGAAGTCTTGACTGAATGAAATACGGTCTTGTGCCCATATGAGCTTGGCAAGGGTCATTATGCAATTACAGCAAACAATGACCTTCCAGCATCCCCATAAAGTTACGGAACAATTAAAACCTATTAAACTATGTACATGGGTTTAGGGCTTCACTTGTTGACAGCAGGCCAGTCTACATGCTCACAGAGCTGAAATCTAACCACTATTTTCACAGATTATTGAGAAGTATAAAAAAATTTTACGCCCCATTTTTTATTGAAAAGTAGGTAAAAGCAGTCACAGATACTCCTCTTACATGGTCGTGTTATCTTTGAGAGATGCCTGTCTCATTGCTTTTTTGGTTTAATTTAACAATTATAATTTTAGGTCAAACAGATGTAAAAAAAAATCTGGGCCTACGTGTTTATACACGCTCACAAAATTAAATATTTGATTTAAAACCAGTCTTGTGAAATAAGGGGTAGTAAAAATATTACTCAACTGCACACATAGCACCCAGTTTTCGCTTTGACTGGAGGCCAAAGCTGCCAGTGAATGTTTACCGTAAATCTGCAAACACAAGAAACATTTTTTAGTAAATTGGCAATGCACCTAGTGATTAGCTTCCCAAACTGCATTTTCTATCAAATGTTTTAGATAAATGAGGAGTTTGTGAGTAAGAGGGGCTCCACTGTTCTCTGAGAAGGACCAAGACTGAAGGGGGCATGTGCTATTTTGAAACAAATACAATGTCAAAAGTCTTTTAGAGTTTTACTTGAATGCTAACTTAGAAACGCTTACATTGCAGCCAAATATTGAAATGGAAAACAGGAAATGGAAAACAGGTGTAGGAACAATGTGCCAACATAAATGTTCTTATAAGAAACCTTTGTTGAGAATGAATACATGTTAACGGTGTGAATTAAAAGTAAGGGTGTGTATCCAATAGATACGTTTTGATGATTAAACGTGTTTTAGACACTAGAGATCCACTTTGCTCTTAGCTTTTCTTGGAGTATCTGTTAGCCTCAACTTCCTGGAACAACTACTCACGAAATGACGATACAAAGTTATCTACTGCAGGAAAGTTATACTATACTTTTTGCATTGATTTTAATTGTAAAGTAGATCATCTACATATCTGAGTATATATTTTTTATTTGTTTTATCATACTACGTTAAGAAGCTTTGCAATATAGGAATACATGTAGAGCTTTAATTTAACCTAAAGCTCAACGCTTTATGCATAAAATACGTAAATAAATAAATAAATAAAAAAAAAAAAATATATATATATATATATATATATATATATATATATATATATATATATATATATATATATATATATATAAATAAATATTACATTTTTATTTGCATTTTTCCCCCCTGGTGCCCAGTAGAGATTTTTTCTCTGCCAGCACATCCTCAGCCTCACGCAACATTTACCACTCCCACAGACCCACAGCTACTCCCCCCCCAGTCTAAGGATATATATATATATATATATATATATGGAATTCAGTTTTTTAATAAAATCACAATTTATATTTCACGTTTGATGACCTGATGAATGAAAGCAGCTTAAACAAAATCTCTGAGAGTACAGCTGACATTTGTTTTGTTTTTCTTCTATAGGTTTAAATTGCAAAAAGCCGTGGCTGGCCTTAGGGACGCTGACAGCCAGCAGAGAGACTCCTTTCTCTCTCTTCTGGCTTTTCGACAGCCCTGCTCGACCCCTTTCCTTATGCTCTGTCAAGTGCATCTTCAGCAGACTCAGGATTTACAACAGCGGCTCAACGGGGAGCTCAGGTAACAGTAGAAGAGCCTGTTTAACACAAGACTGACATATTATTACTATTATTGAGAATAGTAGTAACTGTTAGCTCTTTTAATCATCTCCGTAATCCTAAGTGTAGGATGTATTTAATTTTTCACATTGCAATTTTAATAGTAGGGCTGGGCCCCAGTCTAGGATCTTTCTGCATAGAGTTTGGATGTTCTATATAACATTCCACCCACTAGTTACTCTTGCACACTGACTGCTAGAGAAAAAAGACCCTGAAAGGACAGGTAGGTATACATAACAGCTGAATATAGGGATGGATGGATATTGATAATAGTAATAATAGTTCGAAACTTGTTGATTGCAGAGTGAAGGCCATCCACAGCTGCATTATTTACAGTGGTGCAAATGTAATGAATTTTTAGGAATAATGTCATAAAAAAAAAAAAAACAGTTTTGCTTTACCTCCTACATGAATGTTTGAGTAGTCCTTGAATCTGTTTCGACAGAAATTAATGGTTTCCTAAACGCTTGCTCCTGTTGTGCAGCACTTATTTACCCAAAACTCCACCTTGGCGATTGAGTCTCCAGCCATGCTCCCGCCACAACACAGTGGAGAACCTCTGTTGTAATGTCATGCTGAACGTGGAGTGTCACAAAGGAAAATACTTTCTTCAAGAGACAAAAGGTTAATTTAAAGGCATCAGATACAGCTATGATGAAAATTCAAAGTTTTTAAAACATTTATCATTTTCATAACAACTAAAGTTATTGAAGTGGGCTATAAAAACGCAAAAATTTGCCTGGAATATACATAATACCCTTCTACAAGGTTTGGCTTTTACTGTATCACAGTGATTATAGTAAATTCAATTTAGATATAGAGACAAACTAAAATGCCATTTCATACAGATTTTATCATAAGATTGTAATCATCTCACTTTAATTAATTTGTCCGTATGTTATATTGATTTGTCAAACTTAGCACCAGGAAAAAGTTTAAATGTGGGTTGGATGCACAAATACAAAACTTCAGCAAATTTGTTCTGCCAATTTCAAACAGCTTAGTGTCTTACTCTTATGTCACAAGTCTGAAAATATGGCTGAGTTGCTCTACCTGAAATTGTTACAACAAAGAAATTATTAACCAGGCAATAAAAATCATTCAATTTTAAATAAAAAAACAAACAAAACCTAGTCCTGTAGTGTATTTTCAATCAACTTCCTATACCAAATACTTACTAGTTTATTTGCAAAAAGATTCAAAATAAAAAAGACCAAATATACAAAATAATTAACATTATAGCTTTTTTTTTGTTCTTTTGTCAGCCATTTGTAGCAGATTTCCTTTTATCTTGAGCTGATCAACCCCGCTGACATCAAGCAGTGAGGAATGCTTGCCGTTCCCTTATGTCTGATACACAAGGAGTAGTGAGCCTAAAGAAAACGTCCATCTATTTTCACAGTGTCACTGAACCCTGCACACGTACATACTCCTATGCGAGGAGGACCACCAGCACTTAAAGCAGTGGTCAGCTTTCTGCTTATCTTCCTGACCTTTCTGAATTACACCGCACAAAAGATGAAACGTGGCGGCGGCCACTCGAACGGGTCACGCCGAGGGCTCCAATGGCTTGGGGGTTAGTGTGGTGCTCCCCTAGATTCACCCCTCACTGTGTATCCCTCTACCCCTCTGGCATCTGAACAATGAGCCATTTTGGGGGGCTTAGCATGAGCCGACACAGCCATTTAACCCCTGGCCTGACCTTGTGTCAGACTGAAGTTTAGGGAGGGTGAGACGGGTGCCACACGCCATTTCACTGTTGACTGTAAGGTATGAATCTGTAGTACATTTCACATGTTGTGCCCACTGTTTGCATTACAGCATGATTTACAAGCAGACTAGCGTAAAGCAAAATCTTTTTACATTTCTTACAGCTTCTTCATCTAAATCTAGATAATGCTACCATGTCAGAAATATAATCACTTCCCTACTGTTCTTAGAAAACACGGACGGCTGAATTATGAAAGAATGTAATCTTTAGTCATGCATGTAGACCAAATATTCTGCGATTTTTAAAATTATAATTACATTTAATTTTACTAAACAATTGTGTCACTCTGATGAACCACCTTTTAGGCCAACAGCAAATTATTTAACTATGCAGAATGCCTTGTAGAAATATGATCAGTTCCACAGTTTGTCCTGTACCAATCAGACTAGAGCTGTCATTTATGAAAAGTAGCATACTGAGCCTCTCCAAAATATTTGATTTGATTCACACTTTTTACATTTGAAATTTAATTGTTTTATTCTAACCATGCCTCTCGCTCAATGTGCGCTGGAGGTAGGCATTCGCAGAATCACACGACCCCACAAGCGGGTTAGAACATGTCTGTATGGATGGTTTTATTCTGTACTGTAACTCCATCCATCTTTCCTTCATTTTTTTACCAATTTCGCTCCTTCTGTTGGAGGAAAACAATCCCACGCTGTGATGCTGCCAATGTTTATGTTGAGATTGGTGGATTCAGGGGGATGCTTGTGTTTTGTATAAATTCCCAAAAGTTCTTTGAAATGTCTACTCTGTTCGTGACTACATTACTTTGTGACATCTGGGATAACTCTTTTTGACAACTGTTTTGTCAAGATTCTACTTAGTTTTTAAGTTGAGTCCTCCTTTAAACTTCTCCACAGTGCTCTCCTTGACCTGTCTGAAATGCTCCTTGGTTTTTATTGTATATACCAGTTTTTTGATTTCTCAATTTGCATGTTTATGGTGACCTTGAAGTGAACTAGCAGGTACAAGGAAGAAGGATCATGGAGGTCATAGTATTCCTTGACCCCCTGGCTCTGTTCTCGCTAGTCCAATTGAGAATGAAGAGCTGGACCTTTGTGAAGAAGCAGTTATACGCCGTAAGACTACCGACCCTCCAGACAGACAGACAGACAGAGTGTGTGTCTGCACCCTCAGGCTTAAGTTTAAGAGAAGGAAGCAGAGCAGCAGAGAAGAGCATTGCTAATAGATTCATTGGGTTTCCATTGAGAAGCCTTTGTCGTGGGTTTATCCCTTCAATGAAAGAAACATTCTCAACTAAGACTCCTGTAGAGCAGGCAAACAAGTCTTTAGTCTTCTCTGAAATCCACAGAAACTCCCCTGTGTGTAATAAAACACTTAACATCACTTTACTGAATAAACCAGATTCTAAAAGAGGTATTTATTTTATTTATTTTAATTTTTTTTACAAGATTACAGTTCTAAAAACATTTAATAAATTGTTTAGTGGAAGTATGGCACAAACAATATTACACTAAAAAGAAATAGAGCTAAATATAGAACTAAAACAGCATCAGGTTCTACAATCATTACTAAAATGGTTAACAGTTTTTAACAGTAGACTTTTTTTACTGGTTATTCCATGTGGAGGAAGCAGCTTACCTGAAAGTTATTTCTATTGTTCAATTCGCACCTTGAGAACTCATATTAGAACTAATTGTTGTAAACCAAAATGACAGCTTCCATTGTGTTTCTAGAAAATGTACAACAGTAGGTAGGAAGCAGCTTGTTTGTTTCAACATGTTTCAAATGAAATTCTAGTCTGATGAGAAGGACAGAACTATATGAAGAGATCAGTTGCAAAAGTAATACTTTCATCCGTGCTCACACTGATATTATGGTAATGCTACTGTTTTAATAACACTAACCTTTTTTGGGCATATCATAAAACCAATATATGTGATTCTTATAAGAGCTGTCACATCCATTTTTTCATGATGCATTTGGGGATCAAGGGATTAAAATATACTGTCTGCAACCAAAATAGGACAAAGTAAGGTATGTTAGGTATATTTTGATTGCTTGTTTATTTTTTTTTACTTAAGTGAAAGTTCTGTTCCCTACACACAGTCTTCCTAGTTCCACAAATAGTTAAATAATCATTCTCTGAAAAACTAAATATCTTTAGACTACTCTCCCCTTGGAACCATATCCAAAACTATGTAAGGGTATGTACATAGATAGTTGACCTATTTATTTTAATGTTATTATCAGAGGCTTTCTTGATGTAACGTTGCATTTTGGTTTAGCTTGGTATCACAACATTATGAGATTAATAAAAAAACCAACAAACAAAAAAGAAACCAAGCTCTGAACCTCATACAGTGGGAAATAATAGGAATCCACAAGACAATGGAGTGTGTTGAAATATTACTATAAGCAGTAGAAAAATCTAAGTAGCAAAGACACTTACTAAAATATCCCATCGTGACATCAATTTTTTTTCTGAGATGCAAAAGTTAACTTACCCTAGTGCATATATTACATGTTAACACCTTTTTGTCTGTGTTTGCTTTACAGAAGGGCTTCAGCTTCTCCTGATGCATTAAACAACTGCTGCCATTACTTTACTCGGGCTTTGCAGCTAGCTGAGGATCAGAGATTCGCTCATGAATATGGCCACACCACCGTGTCTGAGGAACATGTAGTTTCAAGTCAAACAGTGCCAGAGGAAACCCTCGACATGGACAAAGGAAGTTTGGGACAACGCACAGATTCCATAAAAAACGGATCCACTATCAGAAGAGGTCCCGACAACTTGAGCAAAAACGAGCGCAGTCATAATAACAGCGATTTTGAGGACACACAAGATGGAGAGAGTCAGCAAGACACATTTGAAAGTTTTACAACTGGACTAAGGTTGACAACAGAGTTAAGCGTTGCCAGAGGTTATGTTCAGTTCCTCCATTCGAACGGAAACGGAACCTCCACCAGTTTGGACGAAGAACCAGACAACATGGACAGCAAAAAGTAATTCACCTAATGTTTACTTACATCTTTGGAAATTTTAATCAGTTTACCAAAGACCAGCTGATGTATTATCCAAAATATAACTCTTTAGAAATTAATACTCATATTTTAGTAATTTAGTAAGTCAGATAACAAGCCGATTATGAAAAATGAACTAATATTTCAGTCTTACTTATGTTTATACATACCTGTCTGCTAAAGCTTAGGTTTTAAAATAACATTTAATAAAGGGAAACTTTCAGCCCTCTCTTTATTAAACATACTATAAGTGATGAAACCACCAACCTGCTTTAAGGCCTGCTCGGTTTAGAGCAGTTTCAGCCATCAGCAGTGCAAAAACACAATGAATACACAATGAAAATATTTACATGGTTTTATCATAACTAATTTGTCTCTGCCCAGACAAATGCCTTACTTGGACCATTTCTGAGAACTAATCTAAGTTGGACAAAGGATTGCTTGAAAGGAGAACAGCAAAGGGGGTTATCTGCTTAGTTGGTGGCTGTGAGATCGCAGTGGCACAGCAACATGTATGGGGCTGAATTACTGACACTGGATGCTTTAACAGTAGCCTGAAGTTACTTTGTACCCAGGGCTTCTGGGAAGAACCATTATTTTGTGTGGTAAAGAAAAAGTCAGCTTCCAAGCAGCAGAAGAAGGAGGGAGTTAGGGTGCTCTTAGGTCCCATCTGACAGCTACGAAAAAGGTCTGGAAGTGAACGGTTATAAACTCCCAATAAATTCTCAGAGTTCCTTTCCTAAACCACCTCCTCTTCTTCCTTCCAGAGACAAAAATAAGTTAATGCGGTGTTTTCATGAAAAGCTGTATCCCAGTATTTTCCCTTGTGCTTCAGTCCTTCATGGCTGAAGGCGAAACAATTTATATCACTTACTTACATTACATAATTTTGCAGTTTTGTTAAAATCTACATTAAATATCCATATGTTTAAATATGTTACTAAAAAGCTGTTTCAGGGTATTGTCATTTTACACGTGATCATATGTGATTAATGTTTAGCGTTACTTGATTTACAGTGAGAAATGTCGAAGCTCTTCTTCATTTTAACACACCGCCTTATCATTAACACTCTGAAATCTTTGCAAGAGCAATAGATCTTTAATATGAGGTCTGGCTCTGGACAAGCCTAATATCTTATGCACTCCATGTTGCTGCTTGTAAGAAAAAAAATCTTGTTTTGAAAAATGGTCACCACAATGTTACTTATTCTGTGTGTTTGTGTGTATCTCTTGTCATTTGAACAGCACAGCAGCCATCGTGATTCAGAGGACGTGGAGGATATACAGGGAGAAATGTGATCGTATTAAGGCCTCATCCATTGTAGAAAGTAGAGGACACGCAAAAAACCCGCTGTTGGAGCGTCCTAGTAACAACAACAGCATTGCTAGTCAAGACCGTGCAGCTACTGTCATACAGGTAAAACCTTAAGACACAAAGTGAGCTTCCATTAAAGCAAATATACCGTAAACCCCCTTTCTTTGAAGCAGCATATGTATTTACCACATTTCCACCAGCACTGACAGAAATCTTTGCATGCTCTCTAAATAGTTGAATGGACCATTTTAACACAAAATTATGGTTTGATTCTTTTTTTTTTTACTACAAGGTGAACCCTCCACCACAGTTTCAAGACTATAAGTGTTTAACAACCTTTCCTCTACAATTGCTCTATATCCAACCAGCTTCCCTGTCCCTGCTGAAGAAAAACCTCCATAAAGCTTTATGTTTTCTGTCTATTAGTATTGGTCCCCTGTTGTGCCAGCTCCGGATCCCACCTGCTTGCTGTGACCACAGCAAGCCTTATTGCAAACTTCAAAAAGTTTTTCTTTTAACACAGACTTTCTAAAAAAAAAATGTTTTCCATCAGTTGTTTAGTGTATTGCCTGATATTGATTTATAGTAGTTGTCCTGTCACTAAAATTCTCCACAAGGGCTGTGGATTTCTGCTGCTCCCCAAGAGGTACCATAGCCTTCCTAGTTGCTTTTCTTTGTACTTGCCCTGCCTGTAGGTTTAGGTGAAGGATAGGTCAGCAGTTGTGCTGATGATGGATTTAACTTTGCTCTGACATAGACTTCTCGATAAGTTTATGTCTGATCTTTGTTTTCCTTGATCAGAGTCTCTGATTTTCCTTATGGAATAAAAATCCAATGAAGCACACTTTGAGTTCAGTAAATTTGGGTATGTTCAAAGGGCACAAACACTTTTGTGACGCACTATATTTTCAATAAAACTCTAACTGTCTATAAAGCAAATGAAATGTTTGAAGAGGGTATAAAGAGACTTGTTGCTTTTGTAAGTAATGGCCATTCCTGAAGTCACTTTCTCACATTGGATTTATGAAACTATAGGTATACATCCATGATCATTAATCTACAGTTCCCCAGCGTGTTCTGGACGTTTACTTGGCTAATCCTCTTTACTTAGGTGTAAGCTGTGGCTCTGAAAAACACGCTACTCACCACCTCTCTGATATCCTCTCTCAGCACAAGAAGTGTTTGATGAGTCCTTTAGGATTCTTCAGAGAAGAAAGTGGGGGTAGGAGAGCAAAGGAACAGTATGTACGTGTGTGTTTGTTGGATGGGTATAGAGTGATTAATCAGATTCCAGCGACTTGTGGTAGTAAGAGCTCCAGAATTGCTGTGAGGTTCAGCGTAAAGCGAAGTGTGCCCCCCCTCAACCCCGGCTCCGTTGGGAATTGGAGGATTTAGAGACGCACTGGAGATCCATTTGTCTCAGTGCAGCCTGGAGTCACGCAGAGTTCAGACAGCAGAATGTTCAGCAATTAAAAAAGGGGCTAACATGTTTTATCTCTCTAATGGGATAACATGCAGTATTTACGTTTGGGCTGTGATTCATAGATGGTGTTCTGAATTTCCTTTCTATGCGAACCTCTAGGCATTTTGGAGGGGCTGCGCTCTGAGGAGGAGGCTTGCATCTGCTCTTGCTGCTTTTACAGGCCTTGACACAGAAGAGGACACCTTTGAGGAGGTGGATGTGGAGGAATTTGTTGTTGATGAGGTACGCTTGGTGTTTACTTCACTTGTATGACTTGAACGCTTGCCACCTCTCTCCTCACGGTAAAAAAACCTGGACAAAAAAGGGACTTGGTCAGAAAACAATTTTGATGCTCCTCTTCAATATAAATCACATTGAAATCAAGTTGGCATTTACACTACTACAGTAAATAGTCCAGATCAGAATTTTAAATCTAATTTGTTTTGTGTTATTTCCCATGAGGTGGGATGGAACATAAACTCCTGCAATAAATCATAAGAAAATTCAGCTTATTAGTTGTAATTACTGGAAATTCATAATGTCGAAATCCGTGTAAATAAAAAGCCTAAACTATTATTTAACTGCCCTTTAAACACATCAATTCAACAACAGATGTTGGATAAGAAGGCCTTAATGCGTTGTGGCCCACATTTTTCCATTATAGCAGCTTAATTCTTCTGGAAAGTTTAGTGAATAGGTTAAAAGATTTGTGTACAGGAATATCTTAAACTTGTTCCAGAGGAGCATTTCTAAGGTAAGACACATTTCTGATGAGAAGTTCTGTCTATACTAAATTTGGTCACACATGTCCTTGTGGATCTTGCTTTGTGCAATGGTAAGCAGTCCTTGTTGGATCTACAAGTTCTAAATGTCTTAGTGAGCTGAAGCATTAGGAGTGCCCTACACTGGACCTAAGGGGCCAAGTCCAATTGCTAAGAAACAGCCTAAATTCATAACCCTCTCCGAATCAGACTTTAAACTTCATAATGTTATTGACAATGCTATCAGGCAGCTGATAATTTTCTTGAACTGCACACCGCAAGTTCCGAACTAGTATATTGAACACACAAAAACGGAAAGATAGGTGTGATTCTCCATTCCATGCAGTTGCCTGTTCCATAAAGCCCAATATTAGTCTTCAATACCAGGCTATTAGGTATGGTTGCCTTTAAGTCTTAAATGTGACTTTACCTCAAATGATCAGCTAATCAGCAGGACTGTGGGGAACTTGACTGTAAACTGAGGGAGTAATTTAAACATTTGATTCAGGTTTGTTGTACCAGTGATACATCTAACTGAACATCTAATCTAAGGCGCAAGACACACATGTAATTTATTTTAGGTACTAATCTAAAGAAAACCATTACTTTACGTGGACTTGTTTTCCCTGGTGCTTCTGGATCTTAATTATCGGCAAAATTATCAGCAGTCATTGTTTAAAGCTTAAAGAGCTTTAAAGCTTGCTTCGTTGCAAGTATCATCAGCAAAACCACTTTAAAAGAATGTCAAAACCATAACCATACTTAATAATAGGTACATGGTTCTTAGGTTTGAGATCCTCGTCTTAACCCCTCAAAACTTACTTGTCATCACTGTGATCAAACAACTCAGAAACCAACCAATTCGAATAGGATGACTAGTCAAAAATCCAGCTTGTTGATCATTACTTAAAGTTTGTTTGTAGCCTGTTGTGTAATTACTCTATTTAGTTACTATCGTTTTATTGAAAAAAAAAAAAAGAAAGAAAAATGTTTTAATGGCCTCTTTAAAAAAAACGAAAATAATTTGGCCAACAGAATAGATGCGTAATTTTAATTTTACATTTACTACATTATTTGTATTTCTTTTTCTGCCTTTAGTTGGCACTTGAGGAACATTGGCCAATGACCATCCCCAAGGATTCCCCTCCCACACATTATCCTGTTCCAAAGCAACACTTGTCTCCAAAGGTAAAGCTGCTGTGAGTGAAAATGGCCGACCTTGTTTTTTTGGGATGAGTTGCCATATATCAATATTTAAAAGTTAATCTCTAGACCTGTTCCTTTAACATCTTTCTTAAACTCCAATACCTCCCATCCCTTCTTTAAAGCTCAGACTCCCTCTCCCTGATTGATCTTTAAATTTATTCGTTTTCAAAACAGGATTATTTCCCTCAGGGACTGGAGGTTGTTCAGCACCAGCAAATGTCATTTATCTTACTGGCTGAAATGTCATCCTGTCCCCCCGCCCCCCAATCCACCCCTTCGTTTACCTCTGTTTGGATCTTTACTTTGGAGCATGCTCAGCACAGTACATCATGGTAGCCCATTTGGGCCAGCTGATGAGCTGCAGCTGCTGGTGTGGTCGGCTCCAGTCTGTTGACACTGAGGTGGACATCAAAGGCCATGATGAACAATTCAGCACTTGGATGGAAAGAAAATGGGATCTGGAGAGTAATTAAGCTGTTCATCTGGGCTCCCACATGAGAGTTTCAGGAGTAGGAAAATTTGCTTAGCTGAAATGAGTCCATCAAATATTTATCGTGAAAACACTCTTTTGATTCATATGCATATTATTGTTAGTAATATTTCATCATTCCTAGTTATTATGTACAGTTTTCGTTGATTGCATTTACAGATAACAATGCAGTAAATTAAAGTATTCACCATGATTTAGATCTCTTGTTAAGATCCATAAAAAGTGCTCAAAACCATTCATCTTTCATGAGTGTAGTACGATCTCTCACTGAGCAATGTGAAAAAGCCAAACTTAGGTTTGGGTTCATTTTAATGGTAAAAATTATATCTTATTAAAACTTTTATTTGGAAATATAAATACAACAACAATCAAATACAATTTTTAAGGAAAAAAACATAAGTGAAATAGTAATATAAGTTATCTGCTGACACGCAATCATACGTATTAGTATGTTTTTGAATTGGATACCTGATCAGGGTGATGAGCCAAATAAAAGCAACTTGGACTGGACCCAGTGGATCCCGTCCACTGGATGGCCGCATACCCGAAACAGAGAGGTTTCTGAGGACCCAACGCCCCCAAACCCCACTCTGTCGGAACCAAATCAGCCAAACCCTGAGCCTGCACAGAATATATTGTCATAACGTATTCTCATATGTATGAGTTTATTTCACAATTCTGTCATTATCAATCCCAGCTTATAGTTGAACCTAAGCAGGCCTGGGTGGCTGAGGAGCAGGGAGACTCTGGGATAGAGAGATATTCAGCAGGGGGTTCCAACAGGTAAGAAACTGCAAAAGTTCCCTGTTTTGTATAATGAGTTGAACTGCCTACACCTCATGCCAGTAGATTATGATGTGTAAGCTTAACACAAAGATCCAAAACAGTTGTACCAAAGAAGAAAACAAAACTAAATTCATTTCAAAGTAAAACAGTTTTAGCAATATAATTTTTTTTAAACAGACTGTAAAGCAAGACCAGGATAAAGAAATAATAAACTATGTGTCATTAACATCCCAGCTTACATCAATGTTTCATGATAAACATGCCACCACGAACCATCCATAAGGTTTGCAACTCACAATCTTCACCACAAAGGCAATTCTTTTAGAGTCATTTCTACACACTCTTCTCAGCTCTGCACCTCATCACCCTCATTTCATTTTCCTGTATTATCACTTACAGGTCTTAACGGCTATGGGTTTATAACTACCCTATGAATTGATTAGAAATGCAACTTTAGTGGGTTAATTTCAACCTCTTACTTCTCGTCAGAACCATTTAGTTGATGGTGATAAAAGCTAAATGGAGACCATGGACGTAAGGTGATGTGAATGTGACTTTACGAGTTTGTTTAGACACAATCAGCACACCATAATTTACAGCAAATCTCCCATTCAAATTTTTGTATGCATCAAAATATTGGAAATACACTGTATTATAAAGTAAAAGTAAATTTCAGCTTCAACTTCACTGAATTTGCAGCTGTGGTAACATAACACGCTCTACTTTTAAACTGAATATTACTTCTATTTTTTCTTAAAGAGAATTGAGTTACAATTTTCCTTAAGTGGTCTTCATAGTGAGAGGAAAAGTCAAAGGAAGTAGAGTCTTATGATAACTGTGATGTTTCTAATGGAATGGCAACTATCTGGCTCCTGTACGTTCATAATCAGATGGAATCATTATTTCTTAATTGAGCAACTTCACTGCTATATGTTTAGCTTTACTGCTTTCTTTAGAATTTAGCCTTTCTGTTTAAATCAGGTGGCAGATTAAAGGAACCTAGCAGATGTGTCTGTAAACATTACAGCTTCCAGCTTCCTCATTTGTTACTGAAAATAGTTACTTTAATCTTTTAACTAATTCTATATTGTTGTAATCATCCAATTGTTGAAATCGTCTGCTTTTATTTATGTGTAATGCTTTCCATGAACCAGATTTTTCTTGTCACCACAGATCTTCTACTTGGCCATTTAGAGCTGTTCAAGTGAAAAACCTTAGAATGTATTTCTAATACTTGTGACTCATTTTCATAATTGGTACACTAGATAATTAGTATAAATGGCATTAATTAGACTTCCAACATCATTGATGTAACTATTGCTTCACTGAATCTCAACATTATGACATAAAACAGATTAATTTCCAAATGTGGTAATCAGATAATTTTTATACAAAATAATTACGTACTGATCATTTATTCCCATTAAATCTATCAAATAATGTAAACTCTTTATGATTTTAGAAGCAAGTTTCCAGCTTCAACGATGGTCCACAGTGGTCTGTCTGAAAGATCAGAAGAAATTCTACAAGAATGGTAACTCGTCTTTATATCTAATGCAAGTTTGCTGTCTCGTTTAGCCTTATCATGTGCTTTGTGTAATGCAACTGAACCTTTAGATAGTAGTGTCCTTGTATTGATGTTTGCAGGGGCTTTACCGATAGCCGTACAGCTCTGCTTATGCTGAAGAGAGCTCAGAAGATGAAGGCGACGAAAAAACAGCAGCCAAAACATGGAAGTGAGTTTGGTCATATATATATAAATATATATATATATATATATATATATAAGTTTTCTTTTTCCTTTTTATTTGATCGTGTCATAAGATGTTCATGTGTCTTCAGTTACAACCTCACATAACCTTTGACAGACTACCACCAGAGTAAGCATTATAATGCTGTGGGGTAAGAAGCTGCTCATAGTTGAGCTTGAGGTGAGAGGTTTACCTTTGAGGAGGACAACAATACTTTAATGGTTAACATCAGAGCATATCCAAGTGTTCGGTTTGCAAAGAGAAACGTTTGTTCTACCTTGTACATTGGGTTTCTAATTCTTATGTCCCTACAACTGTAAAGGCTGTGAAACCTTTCTTTCCACTTCACAGTTATGCACTGCTTTGAGTCAGAAATACGTTGAAGCTTGCAGCTTTAAAACAACAAAATGAAGAGACCTTACAGGGGTATGGTTACTGTTGCAAGGCACTCTACTCATAGTCCCTGTTTTCATTACTGATTGTGAACATTATTGTTTGAAAATGAGCTTGTGATTACAATTAAGACCTGCTTCTTGAACAACTTGTTGTTTTACTAAATAAAATATAAAAAGTTCACAAAAAAAAAAAATTACAAGCAAATTCTACCATCCTTTTTCTTTTTTGTTATTCAGATTTATTTGGTTTTCCTACAGTCTTGCTTCAGCAGCGGTAAACCTTTCCTGCCCATCTACACTAATGAGCCATAACAGGCCGCAGAAGCGGGGCCCGTCGCCTCTCATCGCTCTCTTTTTTAAAAGCCAGCAAAATAAATAATAATTGTCAGAAAAGGTTCTGGCGAGTCGTCTCATGATGACTTTAATTCCACCTCATCATATTGGTTCAGCATAGCAGCAGTGAAGCTTGACCTCACCTCTGGTCCGCTCTGCTCCGAGACACAGTGGTCCTGACACGGATATCGTGCGTCTAGGTCATGTACAGCGAGGCTGCTCTTTGATCATAATTGCAAATGCATGACTGAAATTGCAGCTCTCTTGTCATCTTGCGCCACCAACACACAGGTCTATGTCGGCTGTAACTCTTAATGGCATGTCCCTCAGTGGAACCAGAGCTCTGTTTCAACATTCTCAGAATCTTTCATCTGTCTTTCTATGTTTGTTTTTTTTACTTCTTGTTTTTGCTTCTGGTTTTAAGCCTGCTAACCTTTGTTAATACTCTCTTTCTATTGCTCTTAGATCCCTCAATCTACAAAGGCTTCAGAGGGTGCAATTACAGAATAAGCCCAGCAGAGGCGAAGAACGGTCCTGCACGAAACGGGAGACGTTGTTTGAAAGGTAGGGCTCAGGCTCTGCTCTGTCTCTGTCTGTTTGTGTTCTCTTTTTTTTTCTGCGATAAGCACTTTACAGAACAGTAAAACAAAATATTCAAAGATTGTTGTAAATCAGCCATCATCACAAGGGACTATCTCCATTTTCTTTCCATTTACACCTCACAGTATCACACCTACCTACCTACCTACACCTACTCTAACCAACATCTGACTGTTGAGCTCCATTCTTTTCATACCAGTATGCACGGCGATCCAGTACAGTAGCTCCTAAATGTTTTGTCTTCCGACATTGGATGGGCAAAGCAGACTTGGATTCAAATACTTTGTACCATTTATGGTTAATGTCCGGTATTCACAGGAGTCACGGACTCCAGCAACACGGCCAATCAATTCAAATCTGCACGTACTTGAGAACCCCTCCTACAAACATTTAGAACTGGCAGATTTAATAGTTTTAACATGAAATATACATTAATATAAATTAATACACATAGTGGAAAACATCTTGGCACTACAGCAGAGATTATTATTTACAGTCTTTTTTTTTTCCGACGATTCAGCAAATCACAGTTTGATCCTGGATTAAATGCTTTTCAAAAGGTAGCCTATTGTGTGTGAAGTGGCATCGCACCTGTATTTGACCCTCCTGATCTGAATCTTCTTTTATGTGTGTTATATTATTGTTGTTATTCTTCTTACTTCTAATAATTGTATAAATGATCTATAAGAAAGCAGCAAATAAGAACTGGAGAAAAATACAAACAGTTGTAAAACTAATTATTGAAAAGGAGTTCACTTTAGCCAAGCAAATCTGCCAAGAAATAAGATCCTATTTCAAAATTTACATGTATGAATTTTAATAAGTAGAATATTGTTTCAAACAGCAAAAGTAAGTATACATAAAAGGACTATAATGACAACAGTTAAGTCACTAATTATCAATATCTGTTTTATTTCTTTTGTCAATTGGAAGATCGATAGGAAGTGACTGTTTTCACACAAATGAATTGTGTCATTTATTTTTGACACCAAGCCTACTGATCCCAATGGTTTCCCAATCCTACCTTTGGCAAATCCTAATGTCAACATAAACTCCTTTATTTTGTTTGCAAGCACACAAACTAGATGATCTGATTTTTTAAATACATCCTAAGAGGTTAATTCCCTAAGCTTGGTCAAAAAATAAATATTTGATTTATAACTTTTCTACAATTGACTGGTCATTTATGTTCAGTTGGTCTGAGCTTTACTTTACTAGCCTCGTTATGTCTCCAGTTTGACCTTTTTCACATTTATATCAGCTTTCTGATGCTGACCCTGGAATCATGTCTGAGTACAACACCTCTGTTTATAGCCTCTCAGCCAGCCGGCAGATAAGGAGTGTTTCTATCTGAATGAGTTATTACAGCTCTCTTCATTATCTGTAATTCCAGCCTTGTTTTAATTAGCAATTTAACAAAACTAGAGTTTCAAGCACCGATTCTAAACAGATACATCAGCTGTTCATGGCCGGGAGGTCATTCTGGACTCTGACGTAAATCCAGTACAGAGTTTAACACTAACGTTCCTTAATTTGAAAGGAAGGCTATTCTATTCTTTTTACGAGATGACTACGGAGTCAAATAGTGACAGAGGTGGTGGGTCTCCCTTGTAATGTGCTTAGACTCCTCTACTCCTGACCTGTAGCAGCCACCCCCCAACCCCTTTTCTCCGGATCCTTCCTAGTGCCCGGGGCCTCAGCAGCGCAGCCCAGCCTGGCCCAGCAAGCACTCCCCGACAGGGGCTAACGTTTCAGGCTTTGACTCGAGCCCCTTCTGGAGGTGATTAGCCCCAAACCCATGACAGATTCTTTCCAAGATATCTGACGTGGCATGTTTATTTTATCCAGGCTCACTGTGTGGATGTCCTGGACATGAGTAAGCCACTTGAAATGGGTATCGGCTTACATGTGCAAAGAGAGACACAGACTGAGGTAGACAACGGTGCAAAGTTTTGAGAAATCTTCTTTTAAGAGCAGAAAACATACATATATGTTTCCCTGTTTTGTTTAGTTAATACATTTCAGGGTGTGAATGATTCTTCTGATTGAAATGTTTCATGCCTCTGAGGGCTTTCTACTAATTTCCACTGTTACTTTCCAATGACGCCTTCCACTCATCGCCTGCAGGCACTAACTTCCACTCAATTTCAGCCTCCCTCTGTCATCTGAACTCCAACCTCATCCAACATCTGCCCCTCAAGTCACAGGGACTCACAGAGCTGTATTTTTATTTGAGTCCAGGACCCCTGCCTCTTGAACACTTAACTCAGTTTCACACTTCATGTCACCAACAAAGTCAAACTGAAACTCAACCACTGTGTTTATCTTCAATCCTCCAAAATGCCTCAATCTCATAACATTAACCCCCCTCTTATTTGCATTCAGTTCATGAGCGTCTATATACACTGTCTAAATAAGTAAAATCTTCTCCTCTTGGTCTATGTTTAAGACGTCTTGGCATACCAGAGAGGCTTGCAGATCACTTGGAGCATTGGGGCAGTCTTAGCCACTAACACAGACAGACATCCAATGAAAAACACTGAGTTATTCAAGTCTCAGACATGCTCTAATTCATCTTCCACTTTGCACATGCCATGAAAATAGACCTAAACACTGCTTCCAATGCACTTTGAAAAGGTTCAATGAAATGGGCTGTACATGCAGATCACATTTAGATTTTTAGATATGGTTGGAGGTCTGAACATTTCTGTAATATATTTAGATTTTAGTGTGTAGAATGTGCTTATTGAAAGGTGTTTTTGACAGAGAACTGGACAGAAACATCAATCTCAGAGATGTTATCAGGTTGGAAAATGCGTTTGCTTTGAACATTTTTAACAACTGGTCATGTTACATCCGAGTAGTTCACTGTCTTTTAGTGGGAATCTGTGTTGTAGATAACTCACGAACCAAGGGAAATTTATCAAGTGGATGGATGTGAGCCAATACTGGCCTTTCACCGATTTTCAGTTCATTTACCGTGCTCAAGTGACTTTATGTCCATTCTTTTCCACAAAATAGCTCAAGCTCAGCCATATTGGATGGAGACTTGTGTGTAGACACCAATCTTTCTGCACTTATTTAGAATTCTATTCATGTCTGGACACACACCTGGTCCTTCAAATAAATATATACTCCTGATAAAAATCTTCCTTAACTGAGGAAACGGTTACAGATAATTGCAAGTTAGGCAGCTAGGATCCAATTAGCAAGTCCAACTTCAAAATGCCAGTCATAACTTATTCAAAATAATTTTTTGGTTTTTGTCCTGTCTGGGATTGTGGCGCTCAGAATTAATGTGTGTCAATGTGAAGCTCAACAGATTTACTTTCTATCTGATATTTATCAGCTGATCAAATGATTACACATAACTGTTTTCATTGAAGTACCATCCATCCATTGCCTGTATGCGCTTATCCTTGCTGGTCCGAGCAGGAGCCGGTCCCTATCCTCAGCTGTCGCTGGTTAAAAAAGGAAAAGGGAGACTAACAATTATGGCTTTTACTGTGGGTAACAGAGTACTTGGAGAGTTTGCATGTCTCCCCAAAGAGGGGGAGACATGCAAACTCATTGCAGGAAGACCCCAGGCCGGGATTTAAAACCATGACCTTCCTTCTGCAAGGCAACTGCTGTTCCGCCGCTAACAAGAACATCCAGATCAACTTTTTTTTTCCACCAGAGAATAAAACATTTCTGTATCTTTGTTTGGCGTCCTTTGCGAAGTCCAGACAAGGATGCTTGTGGATTGGGACGACAAGTAGCCTTTGAAGCTCTTCTTACAAGGATGAAACCTTATGGTTATTAGCTAAAGACTTTTCTAGCAAGAGCTTTAATTAGCATCAAGGATCTACTCTTTACTGACAGGATGTCAGCTAGAGAGGCCTTACTTGTACATCTCAACAGCTGCGTCACTTAAAGGCAGAAAGCCATTTTTGCCTTTGCTCTTAGGGGACTTTAACAGTGTATAGTAGGTGCTTGACAGAAAACAAACTAAATCTAAATTTATATGCATCTTTTTACTTTTTGTCAATATAGTTCTAAACTTTGCCAAGCTGACAATCCGCCTTTTATTTTATATAGTTTTTAATCATATTATTACTTTCCCCCATTATTTTTTTAAAGTTAAGGTCTTGGCTTTGACTGAGAGATTACGCTTGGATTTTTCTAAAAGCATTCTATTGTCAGTTGTTTGATGCTCTCTTTGAGGCTTTACCAATTTATGCAATACTTGGCTCAAGTTTAGCTCACATTTGACTCTGAAATATGTTGGTATAAGCAAGAGTTTAGGGTGGAATCAGTATATTTAAACAGCACCAATTCACACCACGTCATCTTAAGGCGGTTTACAAGCAAATTCTTTTAAATCTAATCATTTTAGAATCTGTGATCTATCCTACTTATCAAAAAGGGCATGTGTATTATTCAAATTTTTATTCAATCTAAGGAAAACTAGCATATTGCTTTGAAGTCAATCATTAGCTGCATTCGCTCTCTCTGGACCAGCATGCTGCGACTGTAGACAATTGCTTTTGTTGTGTAATTGACCTTGCTCCAATTCCTTATACTGAGTGTGCTTGAATTAACAGTGGAGAACAAACACTTCCCTTTAACAGGAAGAAACCTTCAGCAGAACCAGAACTTAACTCAGTACATGGTATACCAAAAAGATTCACATAAGGACAACACTGACTTACTGGCAGCACCATCCCAATCAATGCACCCCTCCAGACCAGAACGCCAGTCAATCAATAATTACAATAAACGGCCAATCGAATTAAAATGTGTCATGTTGACACCCCAATCAAAATATTCTGGAATGATTTAGTGGTTTATGCATGATTGATAACCTGAAGGCCATGCATGTAGACACTTGTTTGGATCATGTCATTCTGATTGTGAGACACCAACCTGATTATCCATGTGTGTCCTTTCTCAACAAGTTGGATTTGTGCCTTCAGTGGTTAAAAGCAATGTGAGCTTAGCCAAACTGGTATGTTGGTGATTCAACTGGTCTCTTAAGAAACATTAAAAGAGTTCAAAACTATTGTGGGTGCAGTAACATCTTAATTGTTAGTTGAACCTGACGCTGGTCCTTTCAGATCGCTCAGTAGACAGTGATAGTTTCTTTTTAAGTTCAGCAAAGAAGTATGGGTTCTTCTGTGTTTTTTAAGATGTTACAATTCTGCACATCAGTGTCTTTATTCTGTGCATGTTAACACACATCTTGATCTGTATAAATGATGCATTCAGATCATTTAGTCCGAATACATTTCAATCCACACGAGGAATTTTGTGCATATAAATACAGCTAAGGACTTCAGGGTGAGCAGATCCTGTGGCTGCAAACAAACCAGTTAAGATTTAGCTGTTGAGCTGAAATGCACAAACTTCATTCATCAAATATAGTAATCAGTTTTACATTTTAAAACTGACTGGTACCTACAATGTTTTGTTACGTTGACATTAATATTCTAACTACAGGTTTGGAAAGTGAGAAATAATAACAGAGTGTCCACAAATTTATACTAGCATTCAATTTGCTTCTACTGAGACGTGTACAGTTGTACTGCAATGTAACTGCTGATCCTTTTTTATATCAAAAAACTATTAAAGATTAAGGAAAAACAAATGTTTGCCATTTTCTTTGATAGAGGTAGATTGTTATTTCAGAGTACAACAGTCTCAGAATTATGGTGCTAGAAGTTAAAGGTCCCTTAAAAAAAAAATGCTACTCTATGCTAATGACCCTAAAATGGTGAGATTTGTTAGTGTTGATTCACTTAATGCGTAAGAAAAATTATTTGGAAATACACATTTTTAAATCTGAAGTGTCAACCTACAAATATATATTTTTAATCTTTTAGTCGACACTATGATCCTATCTTTGGTTTCTGCAGTGAGAATAAATCAGACAAGACTCTACAGTGTCCAACCGGTTACTTAATCATCTCCGGTTAGCCGGTGGCCAAAGCCTCACACTTCCTTCTCCTCCTTTCATTCCTCTTCAGTAGACACTAGATCACTTAATGTTCCAAGGAGCCCCGTTAAATAGGCGTGACTCCTAAAGGCCTATGTTGATGTCCTACTGGGGCACTGGAAGGGGATTAGGGAGGATGGAGGAGCTGGATTGGTGGGGGTGAAATGCTACACAATAGTAGCACTAATAAATGCTGTAGTTCTCAGAACTCATCATGCTTTACCTACACACACTGAAGATCCCAGTGGTTGTAAATTACTGTTAGCTGCCTTAGAACAATCCAAATAAACCCTGTATAATGAATGCATATAAAACAGTTTAAGTGCAATATTTGAGTCGTCCAGTGAGTTATTGGTAATTATTTAATTACTTTATGTTAAACAAAAGCAGCTGCAAAAAAAAAAAAAAAAATCAGTTGAAATTACCCCTGCAAATGTGGCGTCCTACTCAACTTTTGGAACTGCATCTAGCTATTTCCTGGCCTTTGTCGCCCCGGGGGGAAGCATCCATCACTCGACATTTTTAGTGGGGGCCTTTCAATTAACCCATGAAAACTGTAAAGCCTTTTTCTTCTTTTTACAGCTCCACAAAAGCGAGTAAATCGCTTAAACAAATGCGTCATTAGTTCCAGCACCGGGCTGTCAGAATTCATTATCAGTTTACACCCGTCCACATTAGCATTACTGTCACTGCAGCGCAAATGTTTACATTGAATTAAAGCCTTATTATGGGGTTTCAACACAACTCGTAAATCAGCAGCCTTTCAGATTTCTCTCTGTAATGAACTACATGTTGCTTTGATTGTGTTTCACAAAGAGCTGCAAGCCTTTACAGAACAGTAGGAAAAATAAAGGAGGCGCCCTAGTTAGATTTATTCCGAAGTTTTAAATATACCAAGTAAACCAAAACCAACAGAATCACTGAAAACCTTCACTTTTTTGTGCCTATGTCATTGGCATTCACAATAAGCCAGCTATGTCTTTATAAGTATAATATTATCCCCTAAACAAGAGGAAAATTTCACATTTATTTTGTGTGTTCTGTTGAGTGCAGTTGTCGATACTCAATTACGTCTTGAGCCGGCGCAGCGAACGAAGCAGATGAAGGGGCAACAAGCCCAACAAGAGATGCAGACGCATGTCGCTCTGGTTAACAGGAGGTCAGAGAGGTGAGAGGCTTCATGTTGCTGTGAAATATGTGAATAAAATCTTTAAATGAATGCACCTTTTATTGCAGCAGCTGAGACAAGAATAAAAATCTCAGGTAAAAAGATATTTTTTGCCAGATAACCCCTACCTCACGCGTCCTAATAAAATAATTTAACTTAGGCTTTTTTCTTTTTAACTGTTTTAAGTTGAGCTTGTCTTTTAAAATTTTTATAGAAATGGCCCATATTATTTGTACTGAAAATGGAAATTGTTTCAAATGTTTGAGTTTTCAGATGTCATATGATGTATAATAGGTCGCAATTCTTATCTTGACAAAAAAATGTAGCACAATAATAAACGATACAGGGGATAGAAGGAAATGGGAATAGAGAGGAGAGATGGTGATATTGAGAATATCAGAGCGCACCTTAGAAATCAGATTCTACACATACAAAAAGAAAGTAAAAAAAAAAAACCTTTAAAAAAAGAGATAAAGGAAAACGTTTGAGAACAAATGTACATATACAACAATAAAAACAACATTAATGAGCTATACACAGTTCTAATTAATGCATCATATATTTAGTAACCAATCTAGTTCAACATGGAAAGTATCTCAGAGTACCTTCATCTAAACACAGTTTAGTATTCCAATATTGAAAGTTGATGTAAGTAAGGGACTGACAAAAAGCTTACTCTGATCTTTGGTTAGAACTATCTAACCTACCCGTCTCGTACATTAATTTGGTTTCTGTGCTGCTGCCAAAGTTGGAGTTAGAGAGAAATCTTCAGAGTGAAATGATGAGGAACTTAAATGTTTTTTTTCTTCTTATTTCTTATTCCAGGGGACACTTTCTACCAGAAATAAACTCATCCATTCTGGGCAGAGGTAGAGTTCAACTAGTGGTGAGTGTTGCTGCAACGAGCAGCCTTAAATCGCTATCAGTACCAATTCTCTTTAGGTTTCTTTTGTAAGAAACAGAGGCAAACTTTTTAGAGCTATACGTTCTTCTTTCTTAAAGCTTGAAATTTCACAAGCTTTGTTTCATTAGTTTGTCATTTTTTATGCTATTTGCAGGCTGAGCTGGAATACACAGAACATGCCGGCAGCAACAGCAGTTTGATAACCCAGCATGGGAAAGTGAACAGAAGCAGCACTACTCATGCAAGTTAGTCTTAAGCATATTTTTGCTATTCACGATGGCTCTGAGCGAGCTCTTTATGTCACTATAAATGAACGAAAGGATTTACTTTAAAAGATGTATGTTATAAAATGACTTGCAGCAGTTCCCAAACGTGTTTCACTCCACTACGGTTTCCACAAGCGAATGTTTGAGATTTATATTGTACCGTGATCATCAAAATGTATACTTTATAAAGGTATTGACAAAAAAACAAACAACTTCTGGTTTTAAACATTCTAGAGTAAACAGGGTACTTTAGTTAACAGTCAGACTGGGCCTCAACAGCTTTATTTAGTTACCAAACCTTTTATGTCTGTGTTTAAAAACAACCTAAATACCAAAGATGGAAATGACAACAATGCTGTGTTTTTGTCTTAATTTAGTCGTAATTTAGTTAAATACACACAAAATTATGCCAAGCTGGGCGTTTTCTTCTAATAATTAAATATATTAAAACTGTTTAATTCAAATAATTTCTTGGGATCATAGGGAAGCTAAACTGTTATATTTTCAACTTGGAGTATTCTTTTGTTTTTAGTTATTTTATTTAAGTAATAAAAAAGCATATAAAAAACTGATAAAGGCCAGACATGCTTTTTAAAACCTTTTAAAAAAAGACAGGTTAGTGACAATTTAAGCAAGATGAGTATGAAAATATAGATTGAAGAAAAGATAAAAAGAAATAATGTCAATAAAGGGGTGAGATTTCTTTTAACAAATTACTTCAGATTTTAAGATTTTCTAGCAGTATAAGCTCTCGATCACTGACTAAACGAGAAAGTATAAGATCAGTGTACTGTATACGTAACCTATTGATTTATTTTTCCTTTTAAACTATATACCTAGTTTCAAAGGTTTGTGTAGAAGCTTAAGATAAATAGTTTATTCCAAAGTTGAAACCCGTAATATTCCAATTCCTAGTAAGAAGTAAAAAATAAACTGTTAAACTGAAATAAAAAGCAAACTTTTTTCTTATGTTATAGTTATTACATATTAACTGTTAAAGTTTTAATAAGAAGGATTTAGTGGAGATAAACTCAAATCTGCAGCTCAGAAGGTTGTGCATATGTCTGGTGAGTTTTTTAGGTTTACATTCTTGCACTCGTACATCCTCTATCAAACAGATCGAAGTAAAGGTTTGACTTATTCTTTGTAAAGTGACTACACTGGTTGACTGCTGCAGCTGGAGAGAGGGAGCCCCAGGGTCGGGCTGGGGACAAGGTGCAGTGAAATCTGTCCTGAAAGGAAGTGGGGAGAAAGAGAGAGAGAAAAGAAAAGTCCTTTCCGTGAAGAATGACTGGCCCTTATGTTAAGATAAGTGAGGGCTCAGGAGCTGGAGTGACAAAGATGCTACTGACGGATTGACAGCAGATGACCACTTTAAACAAGCCCAGGAATTCAAGTGTGAAGGAGAGCCCTGTCCCTTTTAAATGAAGCCAAATTGAATTTGGGTGATGATTTTAGAATGATATCCACGTGGAGCAGCAGCGTGCTAAGCAGACAGAGCAGTTGTTCCTTGCAGGCTGGAAAAGAGAATGGCTCTCTATTCTTTGTCCAAACCGATGAAAACACCACTGACTGAAACTGTCATGGGTCAGTGAAATAAGAATATATGTATAAACCGAAAAACAAAGACTGCTTATATCATAAACTATGAGAAGGCAATGAAATGGGCTCACAAACACTCATTTTAGGAATTACAGTACAAATCATGGGGAAATAGAAATGCACCTTTTCCTAGTCTACATGAAACTGTACACCTGAGTAAAAGTTGTTTGCCAGAGCAATAAATGCTACATAACATTGATTACATTTTCTGTAACTTGATGCAACTTGATCCCCACTGCTTACTGGTACAAATCCATAAATATAGATTTTGGCAGCTTGCAACATATTTTGAAGTTGAAGTGGCACCTCTGCTTTTTCTCAGTTTTACGATAATTTGGGTGAAAAAAAGATCTCAGTCACTTACAATAAGGCACTGATTGTCAGTGTGATTCGTTAAAGTTGGCTATGTCAGTCTCCTGTTTTTGTCATAGGATCTGGCTGGTTTAAACTGCAGAATAATAATACACTGCACTTCATCTGTGCTTCCTTCATTTACAAATGCAACTCTGGAAGCTGCAATTGTTCTGTTTGCTTTCCTTCACATCATCAAATGTTTTGTGAAAGCTGGAGTTACTCTGGGTCAGAATCAATATGCTTTTGCAACTCATGTAAACTTAGTTAAAAAAGCTACTTCTATGTTTTTTAAGTCTTTCTAAACAGATCCCTACTTGACTTAGGAAGCTACTGTCATCTTTCTTCTGCTGACAGTGTCGAATGCATAGTAGTTAGCTTTACAGCCTGACAACACTAGTGTGTTTCAGCTGCTATGACGACTATTTAGGTTGGGGACATATTTAAATATAATTCTATTTAATTACCTGAGGACACAAGTTACAGAAAAAAACCTGCTTTGTTACTTCATGAACTTTTACCGTCAAACGACAAAAAAGCATGTAAACTGCTTGTAAAAACAGAACTTGCTTGATAAAAAATAAGCCCACTGGGCTGTTGCTGAACAAACACCAGGCAGCACATTTACAACAGGTTGTAAGGTTGTCATGGACACCGATGTGAATTATTAAAAAAATGTGACAGTTCTTTAAATTGGATTTTGACGTCGCCGTATAAAAGATATTTAGGCATCAGCATCATTATTGGTCAGTGTTGTCATTTTTTAACATATTAGTATGCCCATTAAATAAAACTGGTCTGATATCAACGACTGATGTTTATTTTCAATTGGTTTTTGTTGGTGCTTACTTTTCAGGAATTAAAGAGGAGACAATGTTGCATTTATATTAGTAGTACTCCTGACAGGTAGATTACGTTTTCTGCATCAGAACCTATTCCGAAAATATGACTCCATCTATTAGTAAAGCTAAAAACCTCCTCAAGCAAGTATAAAAAGTTTTAAAAAAAAATTAAGTTATTTTGAATTTTGTATCAACTCTTCTTGATATTATACCTAAAAATGGGCATTAAACACATTGATGAAAACACAGCTATAGAGTTTGAAGGGTAGGGTAATAAAGTTAAGATAGAAATGAAATCTGCATCTGTAATCGGGCAGAACAGGAATATTATTATCGGATATCCTCAGATTTTTATACTGGTGCATCCCTATATAAAACAGTTTGTTGTTTCAAACCAGTCAGTTATTTGTCTTTTTGAAAGTAGGACAATCGGTGGTAAAATAACGAGTGGTCAGTTGATGCTGTTTTGCCCTGCATCTCTGTTTTCTACGAACCGTTTAACAGTGTTTCGGTGGGATAGTGTTCTCCCAACTACATGATAGTTTTAAGGCGAATCTGTAAACCTACACTGCACGCCAACCAGACCCACCAAACTGGTTTCCTATCCTAACTCTTACTGTAAGCTCACTCCAAGTTAACGTAAAGTCACATCTGTTATTATTATTATTATTATTTGTTACAAACAGATTATTAGACATTTTTTAACAAAACAAGAGTCCATAATAAATTACTCTGAGCCAGTCTCACTGTCTCCAGGTTTAACGTCATACGAGCATGATGGTATTCCTTTTAAGTATTTGGATATGACAAATATTACCACCAAAACACAAACATGGTTCAAACCTAAAGAACTTTAATTGTGTTTGACTTGTGAGCAGATGGATATTTCAAACCAATATCCCTGCTTTTGGAGCTGGAACCATGCTCGCAATGAATCCGTTTAAGTCCCCCCGTCTTCAACAACGAAAAATGAATCCCAACTCCTGCAAATGTTTGTCTCCCTGTGGGGAGAAACTGTGAAGACATCGGACCCGAGTTCTATACGTGGGACACGCTGTTAAAAACCTAAGAAGCTTTTGGGTTTTTAACAAAAACTTTTAGCTTCATAGATGGCTAAGAAATAGTTTAGAGATATTTTATTATTTCATCTTTAAACGCTTTAGAAACCTCAGTCACTCTTTATTATACCTTAATGCCCTAAACATTTCAGACTCAGTTACCACCTTTTATGCACAATAAACATTGAAACTACAACCTTTAACATACTTACATATAACTATAATTATAATAAAAACTATTTCTTGTGCATAGAATATTGCAACTTTGTCTTAATCTAACTTCAAAGTTTAATAATATCTCATATAGGTGAACAAATTTGGCTCACTATCTGACAAAACACCAATTACTTTTGTCTCCCTAATTGGCGCATAATGAAAACCCTGTAATTATTTATAATGCATTTATAGATTAATTTAAACCATATCTTCGAGCTAATTATTACTCATCTATAAAGGAGCCGTATTGTAAAGTGGTTACAACACAAATCCAGACTGTACACATTTTGGTGTCATCTCTTTTTAAGCTTCTGTAAATTATAGGGAGTTTTAAATGTATTATAAAATTAATATTAAGAAATAATAATCGCTGAAAACACAGACTTAGAAAGACAATTATGAAACAACCTAACTATTGTTTGTTTTTGTTTTTTTACAAAAAAATGTTTGGCTCCATATATGTAATTTATATTTTCTTTCCTAATCCCGTCATATGAAATATGAACACTGCCGTACTTTTCCGTTTTATTTTCTCTCCAGGTAAACAAGCGATACCTCCTAAACGAGTCTCCTCTCCCGTGGGGAAAAAGGAGCGCATCTCTTTCCGGGAGATCCCCGTCCAGCTGAGTAGCGGTTGGGGGGGAGGCAAGAAGCGAGACAGACTTCCAAAGTAAAACGCTAAAATGATCCCTTTCTTCCTTGGTTCTTCTACATCTTTTAAATGTATTTGTTACTGTGAGATTGACAGATATTAACATTATATGTGACGTCATTAAACATAAGAATACATTGCTGTAAAATTTCCCCTTAATTCGTCTTGTGCTTTTGTAAATGTGTTTTTTTTCTTTTCTTTCTAACTCAAATAGAAATTAATGGGGCCTCTAAAATATGAAGACGGACAGAACCTGAAGCACTTCCAGAGCTATCAGTGCCTGGACTCGACTTCAGCCAACTCACATCAAAACACATGGAGGAAAGCCACAAAACTTGGGGAAATTACTCGGTTCGTATGCAGATGATGGCAGGAAATAGGAAGCAGGACTCTGAGTACCTGGGGGGTATTTTTATTTTTGTTCCCATGATGTTTTATAAATGCGGATTGCAGAACCTCAGGGAAGAAAACAAAAGCTTTTCTGATGAAGCTCTTTAATAAAGGGCCGTCTATGTTTTATTTTGCCTTCTGTCAGTTGAATACGGACCTGAAATTTGCCGAATCCTAATCGGCCTGTTTGTGTTTTTGTTGAGAATCCATTGCCTACACCAGCGCACACTGCCCGGCTCTGGGCGGCTCACCTCAGGTTCCTCGTCTGAAAATCATAAGCTGATGAACGTCAAAACAAACACAGAGCTCTTAGGAGTGGCTCCCCTGGGCAGGAAATGCGTGCCTGTCTGCTTGTTTTTCTTCTATCTTTCACTTAAGCACGTCTGCGGGGTGGGTTTCCACTGAGAGCCGGAGGGGTATTTTCATCTCGGTGAGTGGCACACGCCAGAGATGTGGTGGTCCTGTTTTGAAATATAAGAGCTCTGTCTTCTAACTGGGTGAGAATGGATTTGAAGTCCTGAGCTTTCTTGCTGCACTGGTCCTGGATACATTTTTACTAAGTTTTTACTTTTAACAGTTAAATGTCTTATTTTTTTGGCTACGTTTTTCTAAAGAAAATAAACAGCCTATTAATTATTCACTCCTTGATAACGGGTGTTGACTTCTTTAGACCACAAACTCCCTCTCTACATAGAAAAACATCACCCGCTATGCTCAAATCCTTTAAGCATTTAAGTTTCACCAGCTTTGAGTTAGAAAATATGACTAAAATTGATATTTTATAATCAGATCATGTCTCAAAGGTTTTGTTTTAGCCCGGCTTCAAAATGCTTCCCCCAAATAAATTATGATTATGCCAAACAGGTCTGGTAAACTTGTGTTCTGTCCTCGCATATATTTTATTATTATTTTTATTATTATCATTAACAATATAGTTATTATTAGGAATAAATCTAATGGTTTTCAAATTATTCAAATCTACTTTCTATTATTTATTTTTTTTGCATACTTGTGTAAGCGCACTTTTATGAAATAAGACCTGGGATTACTTATGACATTTTGTTTATTTGTTTTTTATTTGTTTTTTAATAATTGTCAAAATAGGCTGAATAAAAATAAGTAAAATAAGTACATTTTTAACCTTTTCGTCCACACATTTCTTTTACTTTTGCTGATTTTTTAAGTGTAACTATAACAAGGAAATCTTTAAAAAACCAACTGACATCACCTAAACAGTGAAGAAAAGGTCAACTTCACTAGGAGAGTCTCACAAACCGATACACATCAGTATGAAACGTTTTAAAGTAAAGAGATTTACAGCTCTGGAGAAATCCTACAGTTAATTTGTTTTTGTATGTTTTACATAAATTAAGAAGAAAATCTTAATTCCGACTTGATTTAATGTATTCAGTGGCATATTTTTCTTTGTTTCACCACAAAAACATAATTGGCTTGATCACAATAATAACATTCGTCCTCAGCTCACAACTCAGGTTCTTCTCAGAAATTTATGTGACAAATAAATGTAAAAAAAAAAAAACAAAACGTTAATTTTAGGTCATACAAATACTTAATGCAAAGTTCACATACATACTATTGTATTTTAATTGTACCTTTCCTGTCGTTTTAAACACTAACAAGATTCCCAGGAGCTCTGGATGAAAAGGTAGCCCACTGTACGACCTGTCCTTCACCGTGCTTCACCATGTAAATATGTTTTATGTCCCATCCTCTGGTCCCCTAAATTTCTGAATAAGCTTTGATTGCCTTTACTTGATTGGAATAGTGATACCATCTAGTGTTGCACTGATGATTTAAAAATTTTTTTTATAAATGGGTGATTATTCCAACATGTCTTAAACAATAAGGATCTGATTTTGGGCTTGCTGCTGACTCTTCTGCCCTGGGTTTTGTCAGCTCTCTGTGACCAGTGCCGGGTGTTGACACCAAACCCAGATGACACGAGAGCAAAGTACCAAGAGATAAAACTTGGCACTGCCTCGGAATGCTCCATCCTTGGAAGAGGCGTGCGGATAAACAAAAACCAAATAAAAGCAAGCGTTCAAAGCACCAAAGTCCTGCTTTCACTTTCTGAAACCAAATCTCTTGGAGCCGAAAAAGCTTTGCAGTCTCCAGACGGCGTGTTGTAAACTCTGCACTATTTGGGCAAAACAAACTCTGGTTCTTTTTCCTGCGTGTGTTTTCATGGCGAGCCGACGTTTGAAGACATTTCAGTAGATTGAATTAGACCTAAGAGCGGCTTTGGGCATGGTGATGTCACAACAGTTGATTTGTCTCAGGCCCCGTTTTGGTCGTGCTGGACTGTGTTCAGTCACATTAGAACTGACAGCGCTGATAATTAGCTTGGCGCTGTCATTATTCAAAGGATGATGCGTGTTGTGGAATCCAGTAAGTGTCATGTTTTGATTTATTTATATTTTTTTTGCCTAAGTGGAGCCGTAGGTCTTTCCAGGTGGCTCGCATGACTTATTGGTTGCAGCACTAAAGAATTAGTCCAACCGATAAAGCTGGGATGACCACAGTCAACCACAGACGTCTTCGCTTTTACGGCTGGGTTCTCCAGACCTAGGTCCTATAACCACGATGAACTTTTCACATTTTCTCCTCAGCATGGGCAAAGTGTGCAAGGTCACCTTAGAGGGCCAGTGTGACAGATCCCTACTTAAGAGAACTTCTATTTATTTTGAAACCTTTGGCTGTGGCACCAACTAGCCCCAGGTTACTGCCACTGACCCCAGAGCGAACCAAAGCGGCGCCTGCTGTGCGTCGCAGGGTGGAGACACGGAGCTGGGAGATGGACTTTGGGCAACGGTAACATAATTCCTCCAATAAGGAGAGAATTTAGCCAGACTCTGGAAAAACTCCCGGCAGGGTCCAGAGTGTGTGCCTCCTGCAGAGAGGCTGCAGGGTTCAGAGGAATCCAACTTTCCTGCAGGATTCAGGAGGATGTCTGCTCTTTAATGCAATCTGTCATTTATGGAACTGTTGAATTTTACTTACAACCTGAATTTGATGCCATGTAAAGTCCTAAAAAAAAAATCTTCCCACCAAGCATTGATTGGTGCCTTAGTTGAATGTTTTTAAAGCCTTACCACACTTCACCAATTTTAACAAAAAATTTGAGGTGTTATTCAATTTTTATTTGAATAAAATGTGGAAATGATATGCTCTTAAAGCTGTGACATTCAAGGAAATTGCTGTTATTTTTCATTATTGTCATTTATAAAATATAACAAGTGGTTTTTGCTTTTTCCTTTTGACTGTGCAGAAAAAATGAATAAAAAATTGAATTTACCAATATATGAACAGAAAGAACACTGAGAGAAAAACCGATGATGTGCACAAAATGGGAATTGACCTGGCAACAGCTTCTCCCACTCTGGAGAGAAATATGTTTCAGTGTTGTTGCAAGAGAAAAACACGTCATATAAAAGTGAAACTTTCTCAACTCATAGTAATAACAATTTTAATAACAATAATAGTAAATGAAAAACATTTTCAAAACCAAATTTAATTAATGGGACTGAGCACATCAGGTTATGGTTTCGGGGGCGGGGCTTTTAGCAACTGAATTCCTATTGGCCAGTGTGGGCCAAGGGGAAGCTTCTGCCGGCCTGCCAGCGTCTAAACAGGTACATGCATGGCGCTCCTCTTTGCTTCTCCTCTGTGTTTGTTAAAAGTTTAAAACGGGTTAGCAATGGTTTTGCAATGTTCTATTTTTATTTATTTGTTTTTTTTTTTACTTTTTATACACAGATGAATGCTACTGCGTCCACTAAGACAAGTGAGACATTCGTCTCTTTGACGGAAGCCAAACAACTAGAACATGCAATAAATAGAACTGAGCCTCAGCACAAATTTGAAAATAAATCAATGTTATTTTTGTTATTTACTGAAACAATCAATAATTTACAAACATTTTCCAAATATCGCATCAACTGTTGCATGCAGTTTTTAAATGACTCTCAATGTTTTTTTTAATTGAGATTTTTTTCTAATCAAAATGTCAAATGAACTTTGGTCAAATGTACTATAATACAACAATTAACCATATATATATACATATATATATATATATATATATATATATATATATATGAAGGATATGAAGGATTATCTTAAAAATGTCATTTATTTTAGGATTTTTGTAATCTGAGACAAATTCTGAGATATATCAGAAATAGTATACGGGCAATTTTATTTCGTTTGCCTGACATATGTATCAATGTCGGCCAAACTAATTTAGACCGTAGTAAAAACACACTTTTTCGTGTTTTTTTTTTTTTTTATAAACAAAATAAAACATTTGCAAAAATAAATAAATAAAACCATGACAAGAACTGACTCAAAACAAGCTGGATCGAGGAAACCACATGTCAGAGGTGGCGTTACTGTATCTGAGCTGCAAGGCCTCAGTCTGAGATGTTTCAGCTGAATCTTTTTAGTTAGGGTAAAAACGGAGTTTTCCTTTGCTTCAATGTAATAAAAAAAAAAAAGGATAAGAATTAAAATCATTACCAATTTAAAGCGACTTAATTAAAATTTGACACCAGTAATGTTTCTCCTGTTCCATTTACGCCTCAATGTTTAAACAGCACTTCAAAATAAAACCATTGACACTGCTAATGTTTTTAATGAAAAAGTTCTAATAGAAACGTCATGACTTAAATACCTCTGACAAGAATAAAACAGATTCATTTTTATTCCCAAACTTGTTCCTCCTCCAACCTGAAACCAACGAGGAGTCCCGGCTGAGCCTCGTCTTCTGGCCGCGACCTGCAGCCCCGGATTAATGGTCGCCTCATTTCTGCTGTCTAAACATGTTGTAAATGAAAGTCACTTTTGATTGCTTCCTCGCAGCACAACTCTCGTCACGTCAGGCTGCTGTTTGCTTTGGATTCGGGCCGCAGAAGGAGATGCGCTATTTTCTTCATGCACTGTAAAAAACGGATTCGGGAGCTTGGTGAGTTTCCGTCGTTTTAATCTCCATAAATCCTGCATAAGCGTTTATAAAAATAAAGAGTTCTACATTTTAAAAGTATTTCATCACTTAATACTTAAATGTGACATGTTAACTAGTAATTTGCTTTTATAGAAACATAAGGATGAGCTACATTTTGTGGGGGGATCGTTTTCTACAGTTTAGCAAGAGATAACAGATTAAACAGCTTTGTTATTTAATTTGGTTTAATAACACTTGACTGGTCTTGCTGTTGTAATTAATTTCATCCAAGGTTCCCCCGAAGACCTGTGATAGGTGCCGTGCGAAGAATCTCCTCCAGCAGCCCGTGACACAGCAAAACACTAGGAGACTCTGACTGAAGTATATGCTGGGGGTTCTCTGTGACGTTTCAAGGAGGTTAAACCAAATGAGGTCCTGTGTCTGTTGATGAGGAAAGTAAATCATAAGACCTGCCCAAGACTTGTGAATGAGGACATGTGTTGGAGCAAGGATTTATGGTTGAAATAAAAACGTAATTACTTCACTGATTACACCAATTTCTAAACTGTAAACTTGGTAGGCACCAGGAAATGGGACCAGTAGATGGGCCTTAAAAAAAAGCCTCCATGTTTGATTGGATATGAACAGTTCAATCACAACTACATGCACTGTTTAACAAGGAAGCCACAAAAGTATCTGATAACTAAGCTAATTACTTCAGTATTCAATTATTTTAGAACTGTTATAATTTCTCTTCGGAACTATTGATAAAACATTGTCCAAATGAAGCACTTTGGTAATTGGAGCCGTTTCATTGGTTAAACTTAAACAGTTGGTTTTTATCAGTGCATCCATGAGGAGGAGGAGGAGGAGGAGGATGAGGAGGAGGGTCGCTTCCAGATCTTTAAGGAACTCAGAGCTTCTATCGGGTCTATAAGAGGTCGGGGCTTCACCGCACAGCAAATTAAAACTCCATTATTGCATTACAGGACATTTCTCTGCTCCTCTGTTTTTTTTTCCCCTCCACATTTTTCTTTTGAATTATACATTTATAAATATATTTATGAATGTTGACATTTAATTAGAGGGAGCGCTTTATTGCAATTATGATGGAGTACATAGAGGACAAGTTCGCCTTGAAAAGCCAGGCGATGAAGACGAGCGAGTTCTACATGGATCAGGTTATGGAGAGTCTGGAGGGCGCGCAGTACTTCAGCAAACCTTCCCCGAAGAGCGCGCAGGCCTTCGGGCTGCAGGGCGCCGAGCACAGCGGTGAGCCGCGACCTCCGATAACACAATACAACGCAATAAAAAAAAATATATAATATAATATACATTTAAATTTGTCACCCAGTAACTGGCTACGGCGTGCCGAAAAGCGACGAGGACTCGCTGCGCTCAGATATCGCGAGGTCCATCGACAGCTGCTGCTCGCTGCGGACGTCTCCCGTCGCGAGCGGCGCGGACAAACGCGAGTTGGACGACGCCGGCGACAAGGGCGACAGCAACGTGTCCAGCAGCAAGAAGAGGAGACACCGCACCACGTTCACCAGCAGCCAGCTGGAGGAGCTGGAGAAGGTCTTCCAGAAGACACACTACCCGGACGTGTACGTGAGGGAACAGCTGGCCATGAGGACGGAGCTGACGGAGGCCAGGGTGCAGGTAGGCGAGCTGCGAGCTGAGCTAGCTTACAGCCGTCCGCTGCAAACATTTATAAACTGATAAAATAAAATAAAAAATAGTTTTTTTTGTTTGTTTTTATTTTTATTTTACACAATTTTACACAATTATCTTTTTTAACAAAATATAAGTGTCTATTTATAAATATGCATGGATAATATTTCATATGTGCTGTCATTCGTGTTTGCTATATATTAATTCATCGTATGAAAAGGACAAAACTGTCAGATAGTGAGTCAAATCTGTTCACCTACATGTTTAATCTGAATCTCTTATACTTAACATTTAAGTAAGCTTTTATGTACAGTAAGCATTTGTATACTTTTTATTCTTAGATACATATAGTTTGTGATAAAGTGCAATATAATATATATATATATATATATATATATATATATATATATATATATATATATATATATATATATATATATATATATATATATATATATATATATATATATATATATATATATATATATACATGTATATAATTGTGATTACCTTAGTCTGAAATTATTAACATATCAACACAAGATGAAATATAAAGATGAACATTTTTGGATTACTTTTTTACAAGAGACCAGTCAGTTTAGTCTCTTTTTTGCCCTTAATTAATAATGCATAATTAACACGTCTTATTGATATATAAAGGTACCCCATTTTTTACATACTTTTTTTATTTTATTTAATTTGCATTCTGTTTGGTCGTTGCTTCCCGCCAGGTGTGGTTCCAGAACAGAAGGGCAAAGTGGAGGAAAAGAGAGCGCTACGGTCAGATCCAGCAGGCCAAGAGTCACTTCGCAGCCACCTACGATTTATCAGTGTTACCTCGGACCGACAGCTACACACAGGCTAGTTTTAACCATATACCTTATCAAATGAATACTCTGCTTCAAACTAGAAATGAAACAAAAGGCTGAAGCTGCTCTAAAAAACAAAAAAAAACTGTTTGAATTTAGTTAATATTTGCATCTGTTTGCTATCTAAAAACCTGATCAATTTATATTCTACAGAATTTGTAAAAAAAAAAAACAACTAAACTTTTTAATTAACTAGTAAATATTTTTGACCTTTTTATAATTAGGGCATGAAGGTTAATAGAATAAACATGACAGGTGACATGTAAATATAGGATTGGCTGGTTTAAGCGAGTATAACTAGCGCTCCGGTAGGTAAACTTTCTCTTCTCTCTATAGGATCCCTTAGATCATATAAGTTTACCAGCCTATAAACATAATTATATACATAACTCCTTTTTATAAAAGATTTTAGCATACATACTGGACATATTTGTGTACATTCTCCGACTTTGCCTGCAATCTGTCTTCAGTCTCTTTTTCCTTTTTTTTTTCTTAAATACCCTAGTTTTTTTGTGTGTAAACGACTCGCTCGCCATGAATCACGTACAGTGAAAGCCTTCTCCAGATAAGAACCTTGGATGCTGATTAGAGCCCCTGTGAGGTGTTGCGTCGGAATGAATTGCCTTATATCAGATTTCGCGTTGGCCGACCATTAATCTTGCAGTTTGAGCAAAGGTCAGGTACAAGATGAGGTGAGAGGAGACGCGCAATGTCAGTCTGTCCTTTTCTTAGGCGTTCCCCTCTCACAAACTGAAACTGGTCTCCTAGTGAAGCTTTTTTTTCCTCCTAAGAAATAGATAGTTGCACGGATCAGCGCTGAGGTTATTAGCTGAAGGAGATGCTCTGAAATAAAACAAAAGAAGAAAAGGACTCAGAGCTTTGCTCAGAAATCTGCCCGAGCTGCCTGGAATTTTCGTTGCAAATGTTCCTGAAGGGCTCTCTTACATACCACCCTTACTAGGACAGCTGAACCCAATTATGGATCTGCTAAAAGCCGTTCCTGTTTAAACCCAATGGACGAGCTCTGGGTCCTCGTAGCTTTCAAACACTAGGTCGGCCTTCTGTCAATGTTGGGGCTTTTTGTTTATGATTTAAACTCCTCATCATCTGTGACGCATGTTGTAAAATGGCCACTTTAGGAGACCATTAACTACCCAAGATCATTCCTCTGGCGAACCACATACTCTTGCAGCAGACCAAGTTAGAATCATCAAGTTAGATGACTTTCTCCCTTTCTCAGGCAAAGGTTTATTGGTGGTCTTTGTACTTTTTCGCTGAGAGCCACACTTGGGTAAAAAGAGCCAAACAAACAGCCTTCTGTTGAGCTTAGGACAATTATATTTATTTAGTGCACCTTTTCATCTTCTCTGTAGGAAATATTTGAAGGAGCATTATTTTTGATTGTGCAGGCCTGCCATCTCATTTTGATGGTAGTCTTTGCACAACGGGCTGATCAATTTCACGCAGCTTGAGTGACGTAATATAAGTATATATAAGAGTCAAGGATGCTGCCTTTCAAACTGCTTTCAGATCTCCCCAAATGTCTTCTTTGTCTTCCATGCTCTCTGGTAGACAGAGAAATGGCCATATCAATAATCTTTAATATTTATTGCAGAGAAATAAAAACCCTTTGAAATCTTTCTATGGCTATTTCACTTTAAAAACCGTAAACTTTACATGTTGGCTGTGTTAACTGTGTTGGACATTCACTTAACCCTAACTCCATAGGTCCTGTGTAAACATCATCAAAAGTCAATCTTTTGATCATTTTATTAACGTAAACCCCCTTTAACCAAATTTTTGTTTGTTTGTTGAATTTGCTCAGTTAGCCACACAATTATGGAATCTGCAAACGTATGTTTGTTTTTACTGCATGCTGCACATTTATTGGTACACCCGTGAACGACGTGTTGGAAACCGTTGAAACAAATTCTGCTTTTCTTGCAGAGGCAGAGATAATCGTGCAAACCTGTTTACCACAGTCCGGTTGTTTTTATTAAAATCTACTTAAGTTTCCTATTTTTAATAAGCAAAAAAATCTTTGAATAATTATAATATAATGTTTGCATTGGTATTTGAGAACCAGATTTTTTATTTTTTCTACTGTTTTTCCTTAATTAAAAACAATTGTGTTTTATATAACCTCTTATTGTAGTCTGGATTTTAAAATTTATAGATAAAAATATTTATAGATTTTTTTGTCTTGTTTTCTTTGTCTTTTTTTCTACATCATGTTTTTGAGATCTTAAGTGCTTTTAAATTGGTTAATGTTGTAATAATTAGTCTGTTGTAACCGTACTTTGTTTGAAACCTGACCCATCAGATCCCCAACAACCTGTGGCCGAGCGCACCTCCCAGCGGCTCTGTGGTGTCATCCTGCATGCTGCCCCGAGGCTCGCCGCCGTGCGTCACCTCCTACTCACATTCCCCACGCGCTCCCGCCTCCGCGGCTGACCACGGCTATGTGGGCTTCCCTGGCCAGCAGAACCAGTTCGGCCATGTCTCCCTCAACAACTTCTTCGGTGCCGACTCCCTCCTCACGCCGGTGGCCAACAGCCACCCGGCTTTCGAAGCCAAGCCTGAGTTTGAGAGGCGCTCATCCAGCATCGCCGTGCTGCGCATGAAAGCCAAGGAGCATACGGCCAACATATCCTGGGCCATGTGATCAGGGCTTCTGGATCCGTACGTCTGGAGGGGCCGAATGTTTCTAGAGGCTTCCAGTTTTCTGAAGAAGATAGGTATGTAAATGTGGAAAATATGCCTTAACTGATGGGTCCTTACGTCTTCAGAAGAAAGAAAGCTGTTGGCACAGGAAAGAAGGACATTAAAAAGAGCCCAGTAACAGCTGGCAGGACGTTTTGTAGCGTGACCAAAGTCATTTACGTGCGGCCTTGTACAATCACCCCTATCAGAACTCTGGATTCTGTTTTTATGTTTTGTTGCATCGCAGCCTTAAACCCGAATGTATTTCACCATAACTCGGTTTGATACCAGGTAACTCTGGCAGGTTTACATCTGCAGCCATGACAGACATGAAGTCTGCTCACTCGGTATCAGCACAGAAGGTAGTCAGCTCACAATCATACGCCTAGACAGATTATAATCTCATGCATTTGTGAACTGTGTGATGCAAAGATACAGGTCCTATTCATCAACAATACACCCAACACAACTGATAAAAACCTGCTGATTTCCACATAAATATATGACAACTCTGTTTTCCATTTTTTGGTTAATTGTATTGATAGCTTTCATTTATCAACAATACATATTAGTAATCTAAATTTAACAATCTGGCCCATATTTCTAACCTTAACCTTTGTAGTTAAAAAGTTTGTGTTAAACCACAGTTAAATAGTTTGATAACATGGGAGGCAAAGGCAGGAGAGAACTGAGCCAGTCTGAGCTCTGAGGGTAAGAGAACTCTGTGATAGCTGATTTTAGGACGATATCTCGTGGCGTTCTCCTATTAACAATAAAAGTAACGGTAGCAGACACAAATACTGCTCTTGCAAAACATTTAAATTAGGCTCCCTTATGACACCAGGACATAAAAAAAGTGTGATTTATATCACTTAACTGTGCACAGTAACTGGGTTTAGTCACATTTTGTGACTTTATTAATGCTCTAATAGGAACAAACTGTAGGAAAAAAAAGGAAAAATTGTGTATTTTCTTTGGATTTGTCAAACATCATTATTCTTAATTCTTTGTTGTTATTCTTATCTCAATAATGATGAAGAATATAATTATTGCCCACATTGATGCTAAGTTTCTTTCATGAATGTATGCTGCCCTAAAGCGACCAAATTATTATAGAAATGTCTGAAACTTACCCTGAAATTTGGCCGGCCTCAGTCGAAACTTTAGCTCTGCCTGGAGGGTTTAAGGTTGATGTCCTGCTGGAAGGTGAACATTCACTCTATCCTTTAGCCTTTAACAGTGATTTTATATTTTCCCTCTATTTTGCCCCCCAAACAATTTCTCCACAAACACATTCAGCAGAGACAGATTTGCTCCCTATTCCATGATGCCGCCTCTACCTTGCTTTACAGTGTGGATGGTATGTTTGGGGTGATGTACAGTGACCTTTTCCACCACTAGTGATGCAGGGCAAAATCACTAAATCAGGTTTTCTCATGGGGCTCTACTGTAAAAGCCAGATTCAAAGTAAAAGTGAGGTTTTGGCTTTCTTAGGCGTTTTATTGGGCAATCGTTGTGAAGAATTAATAGTCGAGAAAGGGTTTTCTTCTAAAAACTAGCAATTGTGAAATTAATTTTATGAATTAGGAATTATGAGAAATCCAGAAGAAAATGGGTTCCGGGTACCTTCCCGGTGGATTCTTCTCAAATCATCGACAGTTCATCTGAACATGTTTCTTGCGACCCCGTTTACGAATTGCAGCTAAACATTTGGTGGATTTGTGATTATCACCTAATATGCTAGCGAGATCCATAGTTCCATCTTTATGAAAGACTTTTGTTTATTTTATTGGGTTTTAGGTTTAGTGAAATCTCTTATCTGGTCCATTTTGCCTAAAACAACGAAAGCTGCCTAATAATCTTGCACACCTTGATATAGGGCAATGCCTGTCTTAGGCCACAACCTTTAACATTAATCAGGTACACATGTTTTGCTATGCTTAAATCCGTTAGACATTCCAGTCAATCTAGTTTGGAGTTTAAAAACAATGGATAAAAATCCTAATATGGTCAATATAAACAATAGTGTTTATTCCTATCCACATTCAAACTGAAAATACACAGAAGCATATATCATTTCTAATTAGATGTGTTCTTCGTGCTGAACAGTTTTTTGTTTGTTTATTTGTAAGAAATATGGAAACCATCTTTCCTCCTCACAACAATGAACGACATGGTGTTCACATTAAATCCAAAGGAAAATCTTGAGATTTTATTTGGCTCTACTGTGAAAAAAAATTGTGAAAACGTTGAACAGGCCTGAGTATATTTTGCAAGCAGCCATGCCCACTAGATTCTCATGTTAATGTTCTGTGCATCCCTCTGGTGACCTTTCCCAATGTGTGGAGGTCAGAGCCGCCTAAGTGTCTTCGCATCGGAGGTCAAGAAGTCACTTCGTCATGACTGGGACCTACAGGATGACAGAAAGCTGTAAAAACCAAAGGCTCTTTAAAGAATGTGTGCTCAGTGCGGTTGTTTGTGGATCCCTAAAGGAGGCGGGCCCGGAGTGAGAAACCTTCCAAGCTTTCCTACACGTTCCTGTTTCACTCCCAGCTCCACACTGGGAGTGAAACGCACTGACCTGACGTACTAACATGTCCGTGTGCTTTGTAGCAAAGCTCTGAATCTATATTGTTCGCCTTTGGTCTGCATCACACCAGACCACGAAGGCGGGTTATGGAATTGTATTTGTGTTTTATTATGTTTGTAAAGGAGTAATAAATGAATGTCACCTGATTCTGCAATTGCTTATTTTTTTTCGAGTACCAGAAACTGTGATTTCTTATTCTTAGGTCCACTAAAGAAAAGTAAACAACGAAAAAAGATGAGTGAATGTCTTTTATGGGCAAGAAATCCCATATTGGGAATAAATAAAAGCAGCTAAATCATTAACATAATAAATTATTTTCTGTTATTAAATTAATCATATCAGACAAAAAAATAACTTTTAATTTGTTTCACATGACTATAAATATAAGATTAAACGGGCAAGTTTGTCAAAGCCACCCTTCAAAATCGGAAGGACTAAAGAAAACGGCATTCACATAAGCGGCAGTCAGGCACGTCCCTACATTTCCGTTCTGATGTAAAGGCTGCTTCTTTTTCTTGTTGGTACCGCTAATGAATATTTGTAGGTAATGCGGAATTATATTTAGAAAAATGGATTTTATAATTAAGGAAAAAAAATGTATACAAATATAATATACATATAATTTCATCCATGCTTTCTATTCAGATTACTAATTCATCCATGCTGAATTCCATTAGTTTAAATAAATAATACACAATAGATTTTTTTTTTTTGTGCAAAATCGTTTTGACAAAATTGAAGAAGTTGAAAAAATTAAATTAAAGAATTTTGCCATTGCAATCAAGCTTTCCTGATGCACACTTCAAAATGTGCATAGGAATAGCTGATGGAAACATGAGGAACAACCAGGATGGAGGTAAACTAAGGACGGATAAGGGAGCATCTGACAAGGAGACGAAGAAACAGAAGCGGTTTTAACTTAAACGAAGCTATGAAGATGCAGAAAACTAAAACTAGACCTAGAATGAGAATCTTAATTAATACACAGTAACCAAAACCATTCACAAAACCGAGATAACCAAAAAAACACAGATATCCTTGGATGATCACTATATTTTCAGAAATGTACAAAGAAAATCTTTTTTCCATGTACATTTGTGATCGTGTGAAAGGTTTTAGCTTTTTAAATAACAATGTTTTAAAGGCCTTATACTAAGAAAATGTGCCGTTGTGTTATTTCATAAATCATTTTTAAATTATCCATAACTTTTAAATAATTGAAGTCTAGCAGTGTGTGTTCAATGCTCTTTCCATTCATAAATTGGAAATTGAAGCAAAATTCTTCCTTTTTAGGTTTTAGTGTTTAGTATAGTTTTCATAGAGTCTTATCTGGACTAATCTTTGATCATAAATAACAAAATACAGTCAAGAAATAAGAGGTTCTTAGTTATGCAACGGATCGCATCAGTGGGAGAGACGCTGCGGGGTCATGTCGTGTGACCAGAGGACGCAAAGACAAAAATGTATTTGTCTTCGACGTGATTATCCGCCAGCAGGTTGACAATCGCACGCTTTAGCAGAAACAAAGAAATAAATATGGATGTTTGCTTTTTTGGTCTTGGAGTGATAACATTTAACTTTTATTGCCAAAAGCAAGTAAAAACTAAGAAACCGTTAATGTTATTATTAACAGGGGCCTTGAAATATTTGTTTATATTCAGGAAAAGCACGTTTGTTTTGATGGCCCCTGTTTGTTAGGGGCCATTTTGAATTGCCCTAACGTTTCCTCTCATAAATGTAAATTCATATTTATTACACTTAAAGCTTCCATTTAGGCAGTTAGATGAGAGGCCATGCTTGCTTGTTGCCATTTAATGCCAACCCATGAAAGCTTCGCCCAAAACACGGATAATCTCCGTGAGGCGCTTGGTTCTTCACATTCTTTAGGTCCTTCCTTCTCTGACGTAACGCTTGTCTCGGTCAGAAGAGAGGAACTCACTATCAGGGAAACCCTGTCTGTGGCAGCGATGGGCTTGATTTAATTAGTTGCCTTAACTCGGATCAGATGCCTCAGATTGGACACAACCTTGTTTCCTTAGGTTCTTCCTGCTTACTGCCATTTTAACCCGCAACACCAGGCGCTCCATCTGCAAGCATCATAACAGTCGGGCTTTGATGGGGAGGTTTTTTTTCTTCTTCTTCGTGGAAACAGGGCAGAAAGTGTTGCAATGATGTGCTTCTATGCAAGGGATGTTTGACAAAAACTGGAGGTTAAACGAGAGAGACATGGGATTGCTGCTCATGAATTTAGCTTTGTTGTTAATATTTATTTCAATCATTGTTGATTTTCGTCATTTCGTCCATTTTATTCATATATATATATATATATATATATATATATATATATATATATATATATATATATATATATATATATATGAGTGCGTATGTGTGATTGTGTTTAGCTTTGGCCTTCCGGCCTTATCTAGTCTTCAACCTCTGAAAAAACAGACTTGTACCTTCAAGTCCGGCCTGATCTTCAACTCAATGCATCACATTTTCTCCCCCTGCACCTCTTCATTTCTGCTTCTCTGCGTTACCCTTTATCTCTGCGAGCCGGTGGTCATCACAGTCCGGCTTGATATCCAGAGAGTGATTGTGCAGCTAGGTCTGCAGTGTGTGTTTGCGTGTGTGTAGGAGAAAAGGAATGAGTGAGAGCTCCCGCAGACCAGATCCATCAACAGCTCCAATGGGTTTGACCCCTCCAGGGTGACCACGCCATTAATACAGAAGATTCCTTCCCTACTTCCCACACATCCTCACGTGGGGGAGGATGGGCCTTTGGGTGAGTGTGCACAGACACACACATATAAACGTGCGTACATGATGTTTTTCTATCTTCAGAAAGACTTTTCATCCAGGCCCATTCATTTTCATTCAATCATAAAGCTTAACCCTGACCCTTAACTCCAACCTCACCATTACCAGTACAAACCGCAAAGTTAACCTAAACTCAGTTCATACCTTAATCTTGAACCAAAGTTCTAACACAAAATCCTCTCTTCTCCTCATGAGCCCCACAGGAGGTGTGGGTCCTTGAAACGGTATTTATTAGAAAAATGGGTTTTACAAATTGAGAAATGCTTCCATTAATTTAAAGTCCAAACCTGACCTTAACCTAAAACTAATAATTACCATTACATTATGTACCCTTAGCCAAAACTCAA